>CM047810.1:84117768-84607466 GCA_026214975.1 Gentiana macrophylla
ATCCTGTGGTAACAAATACATCTTAGTCTGCGTAGATTACATGTCGAAATGGGTGGAGGCTCAAGCCACTCCTCACAATGATCATAAGACGGTAATGAAATTTCTAAAGAAAAACATCTTTGTGAGATTTTGGTGTCCACGTGCCTTGATCAGTGATGAAGGGACACACTTCTGCAACCGGCCCCTAGAGAAAGTCCTTGAAAAGTATGGTGCTCGTCACAAGACTGGCACACCATATCACCCGATGACTAGTGGTCAGGTTGAAAGGAGCAACCAAAGCATTAAGAAAATCCTGGAAAAGACGGTCAACAGTCATAGGAAAGACTGGAGTTTGAAGTTGGATGATGTACTATGGGCATACAGAACCACCTATAAGACTCCTATGGGTACATCTCCATATCAAATGGTTTATGGTAAGCCATGTCATCTGCCGGTCGAGTTAGAACATAGAGCTTACTGGGCTACAAAGTTTCTGAACTTTGATTCCCAATCTTGTGGAAAACATCGACTGCAGCAGTTGCATGAGTTGGATGAATTCAGACTCCAGGCCTATGAAAGTGCCAGGATTAGTAAAGATAAGATGAAGCTACTCCACGATGCTAAGATTAAGAAGAGAGAATTCCACGTCGGCGAACAAGTTCTTCTATACAATTCTAGGTTACATTTGTTTCCTGGAAAGTTGAGGACACGTTGGTCCGGTCCCTTCGAGATTCTCCAAATCATTCCTGGAGGCGTTCTAGAACTTCGTGGTTATAGCGGTAAACCGTTTCGAGTGAATGGTCAAAGGTGCAAGCACTATATTGGTGAACCTAAAGAGAAACCTTTGATTGTCCGTTTCCTCGATATCCTCGGGTGTGGTGCTACAAAAGTCGATGAATTTGACGAGTTTTCACCCGACCTGTTTTCAGAGGATGGCGGTAGTGGTCAATCTGAAGAAGTTCTAGCGGTGTAGTTGGGATATGGAAGAGTTTGAGAGGGCGTCACCAAACGTCATCGAAGGCTCGAGAGAATGAAGAAGTCAACCATGGGAAGTTTAAGCGTGTTTGGAAAGCTATTAAAGGTTTTACCCATGTGTTAGGTGTCTTTGTTTACTGCGGCCGAACTCACGACCAAAGTCTAGACGAGGTAGTGGCTGGCAGAAAAGTCAAATGGCCTGATCCAGGCTAAGCTCAAACGGTGTCGAGCTAACGACATTAACCAAAAGCGCCACTAGGAGGCATCCTAGATATCGTTAGTTTTAGTCGTTTTTGTTTTGTGCTTTTGTAGTTTAGTATTTAAGTTTTAGTATTTAAGTTTAGCTTACTAAGTTTTGTTTTTGTTTATATCTGTCAGTTAGTTGTGCTTTCTAGATATGGATTTCGGAGTTCTACCAGAGGAGTTACCTTTCTTAGGAGGATCCCACTTATCACCGTAGATGATGGACCGGGAGGGACTATCGTTTTACGTAGACTTTGACATTAGTACCAGCGTCAAAGACTGTCACCTATGTTCTTATTGTTCCCATTGTTCGGGAGGTGGAGACTTCACTCTTGAGGAGTTCTGAGCAGCTCTAGGGCGACCGTACACAATCCTCAATGATCCGATCTTGTGATTTAGCGCTAGTCTTTGCAAGTTTGAACATTTTCGAGGTGTTGATGTAACTGGTGAGGATTGGGGTTTGCAAGATGAGTATGACTTCCCTCCGGCGATTGACATGCTCCGCCGTCTTATTCGAGTGATAGATTGGTCGGCCATTTATGATGACTAGCGTTCTTAGGTTGTTTTGTCGAGCCAACGACGTAAAACAAAAGCGCTTGGTGGGAGGCAACCCAGTGTTTTCTATTTGTTCTTACTTGTTTTCTAGTGATTTTATGTACTTCGTTGATTTTCCTTTGTATTTTTGAAGTTTTATTTAAGTTTAATGAGAAAATGCAAGTTTGAATTTAAATTGTATGAAATTTTATACTTTTTGCATTATTCTACCTTGGACGCCCGTCCAGAAGTCTGGACGCCCGTCCGCCATGCACAATTTGTGAACGAGCGTCCACTAAGCCTGGACGCCCGTCTGACATATTTCCCTCCAATCATGTATGTGATTTGAACTCTTGGACGAGCGTCTGATACACTGGGCGCCCGTCCCATTCAATCGTTTCTTCGCTGGGCGCCCGTCCGGTTACTTGGGCGCCCGTCCGAAGATCTGTCTATATATATCCCCCCACCGTCCTGAACCCTCATTTTTCAGATTTTCAAAAACCAAACCCGACTTTTTGCCTCCTCTCAACCTAAATCCTTCGATTTTACACCAAATTGGGCGCTTTAAGTTGCTACAGGCCGCATTTGATCTCCTCTCTTCGATTTTCAAAGCCAAATTCCCCAACACACCATCTTTTTGGAGAATCAACACCCATTTCAGTCTGACTTTTTTGAGAGAAAAATTTGATTTTGGGAGCCATATTGGTGTTGTTTGGACTAATCTTCATCTCGATCAGCATCTACTCACCTTACTCGGTAAGTTAGTAACAACTTTTCTCGATTTTGTTCACGTTTTTCTGAGTTCGATCTTTGGGTCCGCTCGTTCACTTGAATATCACCTTATTTGTTTTCTTTCTTTCGTTTTGTTTCTTGATTCTTGCTGGTTGGTGCTGTGATGATGATGTGGATGATGAATGGGTTGGTTGTTGGTAATGGATGGTTGTGGTTTGTGGTTTGGTTGTTTTGAAATCCCGATTTGGATGTTAAACGGGTACCTTGTTTTGTTTTGGGATCGGTGTGGTTAGTCTAGAATTGAATTATGGTGCATAAGAAGGCGGTGGTGAAGCGACATGGTAAGGAAGTGGCCCGGGAGGCCGGAAAGAAACGCAAAAGAGTTTGATCCCACCTTAGTTGATCCTAACCGGGGTGTTAGTATTCGAGAGCGACCTCATAGAGCCACCCAAACTAGGGCAACTTTGAGAGATGAACCAACCTCGGGGTCTGAGACGGATGAAGATGTGCCATTGGCACGGATGCATAGGGTTCCCCGAGGTGGAGGATCGTCTAGGGCAGAGGAAACTATGGATGCTACCCGGGAAGAGGAACCGGTTGAACCTAGGGCTGCACAACCTAGAAAGAAAGCAAAAACCGTAGCTCCTATGCCATTGCCTCGTAGATTCGTAAACCCTAGAGCCCTCCTATGCCATTGCCTCGTAGATTCGTAAACCCTAGAGCCCATGATGCTTATACTAAACATTACTTCTCGAGGACCATGTTGATTGAGAGGGCTATATTGGAGGCAAAAGTAGATCCGGGATTCGTCAAGTTACTAAAGGATCGGAAATGGGACGCTCTGATGACAATCCCGACTACCCCGGTAAATGGCTCCTTAGTTCAGGAATTTTATGCTAATTGTTCGAGACCGACTTGGGGACGAAGGTAGTTGTGGTCCGAGGGGTGGAAGTTCCGTTTTCGCCGGAGGTGATTAATCAGAAGTATAACTTGGCGGCTTTTGAGGGTCGGGATTACAAGGAGGAGATTGTTCATAGACAGAGTGCGGGGCAGGATCCTTTGGAGGAGTTAAGGTTGAAAGTTTGCCCGGATGTGGCTTGGACATTGAGACCGGGAGGAGAACGGAAGGAGTTAGTCACCACGACCTGGACGGAGGACTGGAAAGTCCAGTGTCGGTTCATTCAGAGTTGGTTGTTGCCTAAAAACAACTTGACACATTTTCATATTGGTGACCTAGGCATGCTGTATGCGTTGACATTTGGCCTGAATGTGGATGTGGGACAAGCATTACACGATGAGATATCTATCAACCTGAAGGTTTATACGCGGAGCTTGATCGTCCCTCACCTGATTCACGGTTTGTGTATTGACGCCGGTGTGCCTGAGTTTGGAGCGGATCATAGACCGAAGAACCCGAGGCCTATACAGAGAGAGAAGGGTAAGTCTTCGGGTCAGGCTGAGGTAGCACGTGAGCCTGGTTCATCTTCAGCGCCACCTCAAGCATCTCCCCTTCCACCTTTGACTCCCTCGGTCCGGATGAGGCCAAGTATGGGCAACAGTGTGCGTAATTGGTTGGAGGACATTAAGACGTCTCAGAACAACATCGTGACTATTCTGAAGTGTATGAGTGAGGGCCGGCAACCGCGGGACAACAGCATCTTCGCTCCGAGCCTCATTAATTTTACTTATTCTGACGAGATCGAGCAAGCCATTGTGGACATTCTAGATGAGTCTGAGTCATCTTCAGATGAGGAGCAGCCTGACTCGGCAGAGAGGACTACGGCACCACCATCTGGACCCTCTTCTGATCCTCCGGCTGATGATTCTGCGGCGCCGAGCCAGCCTTGATCTTATTTTTCTGATTCTAGCTTTTATTTTTCTTTGATTCGATGGTTGTGTATTATTGATACTTTTCCTTATATGATTCGTTGTAATTTTGATATTGTTACTTTTTCCGATGAATCATGTAAGCCATAAGGCATCCATACTTTCATTTCTACTTTGTTTAAACTTTTGGGATGTATTAAATGCTTTATCTTTTGTTAATATTCGGTTTTGCTATCTCTTTTCATTCTGGTATAATTCCCCGTTTTCCCCGAGATGTTTCCGTGTTTGTCAAGTCGTGCAGGTATATTTTTAGCGGTTTTGTCGAGCTACATTTTATGGTTACGAGTTTCCAGTGTCACTATGTAGGCTCCGGCCTGACCGACGAGTCGTGTATCGGTTTAAATCAGCTAAGTCTTTTACATTTTCTTTTGTTCTGCACAACATGAGGACATGTTGATCTTTAAGTGTGGGGGAGGGAATGATTTGATATGTATCTATACATTTGCTTACATTCGTTATGTTTCTATGCAAAATGAGCTAAAAATGAGCTAGAATTTTCGAAATTTTTCGACACCTTTGTTTTTGTTTTGTCCCGAGTAGGCAATTCAATTCAATGTTCGTTATTTTTATAGTCATTCAAGCTATATATCATATGTTTGATAAGTTAGTTGTTTCACCTAAGATATATTTTTCACGAGCCATAGTGAACGATGAGCTGATTTATAAAGTTATACCCCTTTTTGACGAGTGATTTTTGATTTTCTTATAAGTCATGTGCTTAGTGCTACGTACGTATCTTGAGATTTATGATAGTTTGTATTTAGATCCGAAGTATGATATACTGTGAATATCTAAGGTTTGAATGTGATAAGTAACATGTAACTTATTGTCAAATGAAAAAGTTGAAAAATGAAGAATTATTGGGTGTGTCGAAAGCTAGTCGATGATTCGAGTGCGATAGGGTATACCACGTATGTCCTATACCACTATGATGACTAAAAGCTCACGACAGTCAGAAGAAGCTGCCTTATGATTTGAGTAAGGTAGGGTACATCTCGAATATCCTATTCTGCTATGACAGGGCAACAGCTCATTCTGATATGTGTTTAAAGTGAAATAATTAAATCAACGAGTGGATTGGTATAAAATGGATGAAAGACTTAGTTATAGTCTATCTTATCCCCAGTATAAACTGATAGATATGCCGTAGGGATTATCCTCTGAGTATTTCAGAAAGGCCCTAGATATATTCTATCATCTTTTTTGGGATATGTCACGTTTGTAGGGTACACCTTATGAGTGTCATTTATCGCTAGTCTATGAGGGGGGTATTAGCTAGTTTTGCTTCGAGTTTCTCAAGTTTGGATTTAGTGGAAGTTTTCTATGGTTTTGCACACACACAAGGGTGAACCTCTAAGTTATTGAGTGTACGTTATATTTGCTGAGATGTCTGTTTTGTCTCGAGCCTTAACTTCCGTTTTGTTTTGCTCGGGACGAGCAAAAGCTTAAGTGTGGGGGAGTTGTTAAGGGTGAATTTATACGATTTATAACGCTATATTCTATGATATTCTCCCCCGTATTTGTACTAAATTGCATAAGAAACGAGTGTTTAATGGAAATATTGAGTAAATGAGGTTTTTAATGAGTTAATCACATAATAGGTTAATTTATGTGTTTTAATTGTGATTTTTTGTTTATTTGGACATTATTACATTTTGCGATGTTTTTATGTGTTATAGATACATGTTGGAGGCTCAAAAGATGATCAAAAGTTGATTAAGTTCGAGCTAATTGATGATAAAAGAGATAATGAAGGAATGGGATAGAGATAGAAGAGATAAAGATCAAGAAATGAAAATTCGATCATCCTGAACGAGCGTCCAGGTCCCGTCCGTCTGGACGGGCGTCTGCTGAAGTGAACGAGCGTCCGTTTGAGGAAAGATGATTCAGAGAGTTTGGACGTTGGAGTGGACGCTGGCAAGACGGGCGTCTGGTCATGACTCGGCCCGATTCAAAGTTTACATTGAAGACCAGACGGGCGTTCACCCTTTCCAGACGGGCGTCCAGCCGCCGACTTTGCTGAACCGACTCAAAACTCTATATATAGCAGCTGTTTTCTCCACATATGAGATACCATATACACATTATTCGAAACCCTAAACCTAGGGGCGGCTTTAGGCTGCGTTTCTCTTCCTTTTATTCCAGCTTTATGCACTTTAGATCTAGATTAAATTAGCTACTTTTTATGCACTGTTTCTGCAATTTTAAGTTGCTGAAAATGTTCAGAAGCTATAAGCTTCATCAAACGAGTATTGCGAAGCCATCCAACAACTGTTGATTTCGTTTTCATCGATTATACTGTGAGTTTTTATTAAAGGTTGTTTCCTTATTCATGTTTACTATGTTTAATTGCTCTTATATCGGAAGATATGCATGTGTCGATCGTTTATTGTTGATGGAAATCTTTATAAACCTTAGATCACCATGAATAGGAATAGTATTTGAATCTATCTTAACGGAAGTTAATAGGTTTAATTGCTAGATCATAAACATAAGGTTTACACCTTTGGTTAGAAAACGCGTTAATCTTGCATTGGAAGATAATGGATTAATAGATGAACTGTCTAAGGAATTAGGGTTCATATTTAGATGAGGTGAATCACAACTTAGATAAAAACCACAATATAATCGAGATAGGAAATCAATGCTTGTCGGATAGGTGGATCAATCCTCGTTTGTTCGTTATACATTTAATTTAAATCCTTAAAAACTTGAATTTGTTTAGTTAGTTTACTTTTATTTGCATCTTAGATTAGTTTAGTTAAAGGTTCGCAACCCGTATTCTTCCTAGCTTTGGACTATATCCTCTGTCTAGTTTTATTTTTGGTTTTGTTCTGTTTTATTCGCTGGTTAGATTAGTTTCGTGACATAGTTTAGGTTAGACAAAAACTAGGAATCACAATTGTTTAGTTCCCCGTAAGATCGACCCGGCATTAACCACTATTACTACGATCCTTATACTTGAGGTTAACCGGATTATTACTTGTTTGTTTTGTGTTAATAAAATCCGTGACAAGCTATAAGTGCGGTCCTCGTCAGGGAGGAAGGTAACATACAAAAGCCGATCTTCTACATAACCAGGGCCCTTCATGTCCCAGAACCCAAATACTCGAATGCTGGAAAAACTAGCCATTGCCTTAGTCCAAACCTCCAGAAAACTAAGGCCCTATTTCCAAGCACATCCAATAGTTGTGATCACCGATCAGCCACTTCGACAAATATTGGCCTGACCGGAGACCTCAAGCAGTTTAGCTAAGTGGTTAGTGGAATTAGCCGAGTACAATCTGGACTTCCGCCCTCGAACCGCAGTCAAAGCCCAGGCATTGGCCGACTTCCTAGCCAAAGGAACGACCATCACCATCAACCAAGATCCACCGACCAGCCTAACCGAAAAATGGACTCTGTATGTTGATGGGGGACTTCAAATAAAGAAGGGGCAGGTGTAGAGCTTCTGCTCACCAGCCCCATAGGAGAGAAATGATTAAGTTCACCACAGACCAACAGTTCAAGTGTATCACCATAAACATAATCCTCACGTGTGACACACACTAAGTTATATGGCTACAGATGATACAACTTGGGGCTTTCAGTAGTGTATTAATTATAAGCACAAAGCAAATAATAAGATGAGAATAAATCTGTCATTTATTAATTATAATACAATTACATAAATTGTCTTTCGGGCGCTACTTCCAATAATCTCCCACTTGCCCATAAGGACAAGCAACAATTGTCTTTCGGCACTTGCCCGTAAGGACAAGCAACAATTGTCTTTCGGGCACTACATTCAACAATCTCCCACTTGCCCATAAAGACAAGCAACAATTGTTTTTAGAGCACACCACACCCTTATTCTTTCCATCCACAACATTCTCCCACTTGCTCTAAAGTAGATGAGACATATCTCTCAATCCCATACCCTCCAAGCGCTAATAAGCTAGATTGTCAGCTCGAGGTGATCTTTTAGGACCGAAGCGTCGCCTCTCTGCACGGTCTGTCTAATTAGGTGGTACTCTTTCTCAATATGCTTTTGACCTTTTGTGATTGTGAAAATCCTTTGCATAAGCTACCTCTCCACTGTTTGCACAGTGAAATTGTTAGATGTAGTGCCCGACAGACAATTGTTGCTTGTCCTTACGGGCAAGTGGGAGATTGTTGGAAGTAGCGTCCGAAAGACAATTTATGTAATTGTTTTTATAATTAATAAATGACAGGTTTATTCATCTTATTATTTGCTATGTAATTGTTTTTGTAATTATTAAATGACAGATTTATTCATCTTATTATTTGCTTTGTGCTTATAAGAAATACACTACTGAAAACCCCAAGTTCCATATAGCTTAGTGTGTGTCACACGTGAGGATTAAGTTTGTGGTGATACACTTGAACTGTTAGTCCGTGGTGAACTTAATCAAAGTATGGGGTCTATTGATTAAACCACCATTAATGCGTCCAGAACACATTATGGTGTGACCGTTGATGAGAGTCAACCCTTATATGCATTTCACACAATTTTATTGCATTTCGGGTTATACTTCTATGATTTAGATGCTATCTCATTCTATTTTCATCACTCTCGATTCCACATCGCACTTAATCGAGAATATCTTTTTTATCATTGAAATGTGGATTTTTATAACACACACGAGTCTTGTACCCTAAGGAATTAGGTTTGTATGTTTGTTTTATGTGTTATTTCAGGACTCGGTTATTATGATAAGCTATTTTAATAAAAGGAAGTTGAGCCGAGCCAATCCAACGACACAGCAGCATTACAAGCCCACTCCCAGCCGAAGTAAACTCAAGCCCAATTGAATTATTTCATTTGGCAGACTTAGTGAAGTAGTATAGGCTTTGAATATTTTAATATAGATGTAGACTATATTTACTTGTTAGACGTGGGCTGCAATATCTTTAGCATAGAAATAAATATAGTAAAGAGCAGGTGCTTAGAAGGATATAGAATAATATATTAGTTTTAGAGGATATTAGATAATTACGGGGGGAGATACTGGGAGTATTTTCGACGGAAACACAACTCTTCGCCTGGGAACTTTGGTGAACCGACAATGAGTGCTCAAATCCTCTATCTTAGTCATTTTAATTAGGTAATGAGTCAATTAGTGCTTGGGCTTTGATAATTGAAGCTTATAGCATCATCTTTTGGTTGGATTTTTATGAAATCAAATCTTGGATGAATGTTTTCATGGGTTTTTCTCCAATTGAGGTATACTTTATGTTTTAGCTTAATTTCTTGTTTTAATGGCTTTAGTTGGTGTAATTTGCTTGGTTATTTCACTGATCATGAGTACCTAAGTTAATTATGGCTTGGGTGATGTGAAATGGATTAGATTTCTTGTGATTGCTTGGATTCAAGTTGGTTAGTCTTGTATGTTCTTAATTTGTTCAAGTTATGGTGATTGATCTTCATGGGTGTGACTAATTCACGACTAATTGCATCATCTAAGTGTTAATTCAAGGCGTAATTGTAAGAATTGACATGGAACTAGTCACTATGAACACATAGTAAAATCATCTAGATATAGAATTGATTTCTAGTATGTGTTGCATAATCATGAATTGGGAATTTCATAGTCCTTTAATGCATTGTCATTCATCCTAATCTAATCCTAGCCGATAGGTTTGGTGTTTGGTTGTAGTACGTTAATGCGAGAGATCGATTGACGTAAATATAGTGAATTGCACATTGAATGTGTTGAGAACCAATTAGTGAAACATGATTCCAAGTAGTCACGAGAATTTATATCTAGCTCATTGGAATATCACCCGAGTCACCTCGTTCTATATCATTTTACTTTGTCCAAATCATCACCTTTTTAGTTAATTCCACCTTGTTCGTTTTCATCACTTTAAGTTGCATTTGTAGTTAATTAAAAATCACTTCTCGAGTAATGGATATGCCTAGACTAAATGTTTGGACGACTTTTGTATTCGACTAAATTTCTACCTGTGGATACGACCTTGCTCACCAATCTAGATTACAATTGACCCGGTACTCTGCTGGTGAGATTGGAAGCCTAGTGAGGCCGATCAAGCTTTTCTAAGATTAACTGTGACCGTCTTATCCGGACCGTCGACATTGGTTGTCTAAGTGGGGCATATATATATATATATATGATGAGAGTCATATAGGACTAGACCGATTTAATCTACATTTATCATGTAATTCCGTGATCGAGAAATCTTATTAAATCACAAGATGATCATATATGGATTAACCTTTATCCTGAAATGATTGCATACTCCTGCTTGTTTCAAAATAGGGTTTGATGTGTTCGTTAAGGATTGCTAAGAGGCGCGGTCCGAATCACTTTCACGTTGGCACTATTCTGAAATGAGTGAGGATTGTGTGTCTCATAGATATGGAATTCATTCCTTCCTGCAGGAAGTAGAAAGACAATCCCCTTAATTGTTAATCCTAGAAACTGATCGATCGGCCGAGTTCATATTGGTTATGAACTAATTGATCATTAGTGGGTTAATGGTAAATAAGGATGAGATGTAGTGAAGAAGGTTTACGGAAATAATCCCGCTTCGTTACGGATAGTCTATGGAGGGTTAGTCTCTATGTAATGATTATATCAATGGACACTTATTGACTCGACTTTTTGAGAATAAGTTATATCTATAATCGATAGAGTTCAGTTTTGGATGGCGTAATTCCGGAATTAATAAGTTGAGTAGAAATATTCCGTTTGATGAATATTTTATTCAAATTATTGTAGTTACTGGTTATAGGTCCAAGGTCCCTGGGTTGGCTCATAACACGCGAGTGTTTTTCTCGTTTTGTGGAACCTCGAGATAAATTAAATAGTTGGTCTGTTTAATGAATATGCGAATATGATTTATTTGGCAAACAATATGTAAAATAGAAAAGACATTTTCTATTATCCCAAATGGAATTAAAATGGCGTCATATTATTTTGATTTTGGGAAAAGAAATTTTCTCCTACTTAATTATAGTGTGGATAATATAATTATTTATGTGTTAAATAATTATAAATAAGAAATTAGTTTTCTTATTGGATAAATAGGAAATTTGTTTTCCTGTTGGATAAATTTTTATTTTCCTAAAAGGAACAGATAAATTTGTGTGTAAAAGATAAACTCTCAAATTATTAGTTATTTTCTTATATAAAGAGAGTTTCTCCCAAAACAAAAGGATGAATGAATCCAACGCCATTTTTTTAAGAAAAAGGGACGCCACCTTTTTGGAAAAAAAGAGAGAAATTTGTTTACTTGTCTTAGCTATTAGCAGAAGAAAAACTAGGGTTTTTCTTGGAGCATATTCAAGGAGGTTCTACTACGAGGATCGACGTCCACCAGTCGTCGCTTGGAGATACAATCCAGAAGATCACGGCTTCTCTCCGGTTGGGTAAATCTACTAACCTTCTTGTAGATTATTAATTATTATTCGAATCATATCGTGGTAAAATCAAAAAATGAATTTTAATTCATAAACTTACATTGTGCATGATCGAGTGTCTCCGATCGGTGTTGTGAATCAGATCTAACGATCCAATTATGGATCGGATCCTGATTCGGGTTTCTGTATATCCAGCATATGGTATCAGAGACAGGTTAAAGCGATTTTGCGATCTTGATTGCATAATTAATTAATAAGGAGTGGAATTGAATAAAAATTGCATCTTTTATATGTTTATTATATATATGCGTGGTTGAATGTTCTTGGTTAATGAGTTGGATTGGGGTTGATATTGTTTACCCGTTAGATCTGTTGTAAACCCGTTTTTCCAGGTATCGGAAATTATGTAAATGGTTGTAATTTTAATTTCCTAGAAAAATTGTTGTAGAAAGATTTATGGGTTTGGGAAATAAAATTAGATCAGTGGTTGAGACATGTTCTTTATATCAAGGCGGCAGGAGTTCGAATCCCATTGTACGTGGTTTTATTCAAACTTTTTTGCAGAAAGACTTGTATTGATTTGGGAAATAAAATTAATTATGCAGTTCAACGGAATCGAACCCAAGTGAAGCAAGAAGCAGGAAGGTGTTTGGACCAACTCGGCGGGAAGTTATTATGTTGAAGATCTGGATCAGTTAATTAATAAAGAGCAGATTCGGTATTCTATTATAAAAAATTAGTAAACCTATTAGATTGGGTTTAATTTTTTTAAATATTTATTTTATGATAGATTAGATACGGGGGTACCAACGGTCCATCTCAGTGGTATATTTTTCACATTTATTTTCTCTTGTGATTATTTATGGGATATAACCATGTCACGCTCATATTCATGAATTCCACTCCTAGCATATGCATACATGTAAAAAATTAATTTTGGCATTAATTAGGCATGTATGAACACGTAAATAATTTAAGTAATTAATTAAATTAATTGAGCAAACAGAATTTTATCTGGATATAAAATTCACATGATAAAAATAAAATTTACGGGGTAAGTTTGATTTTAGCATCTTAAATCCTTCGGGAATTTATTTATGTAGTGGCTACATAAATAGAATTTTAATAATCGAAAATTTGGAAAATCGTGAAAAGTTGGTCCCTGACTAGACGGTAATTGGAACCGATGAGTTGGTGATTGCTTTTTATGATTTATTGTTTTCGAATTATTGGAAAATTCTATAATCCTAAATTTTTTATCATGACTAATTAGGACTATAAAATTCATTGGTGAATTTTTGTTGTGTAGCGTCTACACAAGAATTCTCTAAATGATCGGAAAATTGAAAATCATGACTAAGGTTAACATTAGTTGGACGGTATTTGGAACCAATAAACTAGTAGGAAATTTAAATTTTCTGATTTATTGTTTTTCGAATTATTAGAAAATTCATGAAGTCCTAATGTATTAGGATTATAAAATTCTTGGTGAATTTTGACCGTTTAGTGTCTACACAAGGAATTTTTTATAAATTCGAGAAATCGGAAAATCATCAATATAGTGACACTATTTAGACGGTATTTTGAACCGATAATATAGTGGGAGGATTAACAATTAAATATTCAAGGTTTATTGTTTTTCGGATGATTAAGAAATGAGAATCCTAATAAGACTACATAATTTTCAAAATAATGAGTGGGAGCGGGGAAGGTGACAACCGACCCCTCGGCCTCTACTGTTGACACAAGCACCGTGGGAGAATGGTGACGCCCCGTGCCGCTTTGATTTCGGCCCCCTTCGGATGGCCTTCACCGTTATCAAAATTCAAGGCTTGGTTTCCGAAAGGATAGGATTTTGAGTAGTCGTCGGGTCACTGACCTACCCTTCGGCGGCATACTCGGGGTCTACTTAAAAATCTGAAGCAGTATGTCACACTCTAAAGGGTATTTTGGAAATATCTCGGCTGAAAAATGAAGATAATCAACAATTAAATCGGGATGCCTGATTCTCAGTTAATTGTTGAGAGAGATTGTCTCAATTTAATCGTCACCTCTTTGACCTACCCATCGGCGGCACTGAGGTGTGAGATTAAATCATTGGAATGGTAGGATAAACTGCATGCATGACATCACGTTTATAATTCCTAAAATCATTATTTGTTGTGGTGTATAATTTGATTTATATTTCTGTCATTATTTATTTACAACTACATATTATCTCAATGTATCTAGACTGCTTAAGTGATTAAAATTGACTGATGAAGACTTCGTAAAAGTGGAAAAGTAACAAGAACGTTGAACTCATAAATCAAGAATGCAATTAATTTTTCGGTGGAGGATTTCCCTCTTAAGCCTTCAAACATAAGTGACATTGATAAGTATGTCACTGCTGTCACTCGTGTCGAATGAGAGACAAACAAAATTTAGTTCAAACATGACGAGAATGATTGGTATCAATCTCACTGGACATCCCACAGTTCACGAGTAGTGTCTACTCAAATGAACTGCTAGTTCACGGCCATTTCCTTTATAGAAAGCCAAGTATGGGAGGATAAATGTCTAAAAATACAAGTCATATAAAACTAAATAAGTTAGAGGCTAAGCTGAAATTTTAATAAAAGAAAGTATAGGATAAGGAAAGTGATTTTGGATTACTAACCTATGAATCCTTAAAGACTTTCTTAACCAGGTAATTTGTGCAAGAACAAGGTAGATGGGCGTTCAAGATAAAAGAGTAGACAACGGGCAGTTATTTCAACTAAGATAGTGGGAGTGATATAAGGAAAGAAATTTCAGATTTTAATCCTTGTATATCACGAAATTTAATTTATGTTTTCAGATTCATTGGAACGAATGGATTCACTTTCAAATCGATAATATAGTTGCCTTAAAGAAAGTGAATATGACATTTGTATACGATTCGGAGACTCGGACTTTTGTCTGATAAAGTCAGAACCACTAAGTAATGTTGAAAAATGTATATGTAACGCATCATAAGCTATTAAGACAGATGGTTTCCATATTACGATAAACGATTCTTCAGCATCTATTAATTAGTGCATATATCCTAAAGATAAGATCTAAAGACTGGCTAATGGTGATTCCTATCTCCTAGTCTAAGAACACTATCTCAAAGGAAAAATGACTAAGTAACCTTTCAATTGGGAAATGATAATAGAGCTGAAGAAGTATGACAACTTGTTCATGTTGACCTTCGGGGTCTTATGAAAGATACAAGCCAATGACAGTTTCTGAGTGGTAGACATTTTGTCTGAAGGCTACTTGAAACGCCAAAGTTTATCTAATATTTGGAGGAATCTTTTATATGACCAGAGAATCGAGTATTCCATGCTCGGATATAGGCTATAGCATAGTTTTGGAGCGATGCTCGGCCTACCTCCCTCGTGAAACGATTTCATTGAAAGGATAAACCATATATTGTCTTGTATAGTTATTGATATGCTACATTACACTGCTTAACTCAATTATGATATTAGTTGCAAAATAAAGGTTTACATTATTATGTAATACCGAGAAGTCTACCTAGAAGATGCTTATGAATTTGTGGATAAAGAGTGAAGTAAATTTACTCCACTTCCGCAAATAGAGGCATTTAGCACTAGTGCTTGAAGGTAGGACTGGAGATTTTACATACGTTCAGATGGTGACTGCTCATGAAATATCTTGATGCATTGAGTAAAGGTTGGTTATAAGATTCTGAAGATCGGATAATGACGATTGTATTGTCACAAACGTTTTAGGAGAATGTGTATATAACAACCTTGGACCTTGAAGTAAAGTCACTCAAGGAGTTACTATCTTATTTAATCAGACTACATCCAACATTGGATGTTGGGGGGTTACACTGATAAATACTACTGAACCAGATCAGAATATCAATTCACCCTAAAGCAGTGGGAGTATGGTTTAACCATTGACCCGCTTTGATTATGTAGACTTTACAGCCTGTTGGGGGTGACTGATAACCTATGGTCCTCTAGACGGACTGTATAGGATTCTGATAAATAGAGGTTGGTTTAAAGCCATAAACCTGTAAATGGAGTTTTGGTACTCCAGTTCTGTTCACAATCATGTAGAACCACCTGAGTGTCTCAGGCCCTGTAGGAGTAATTGGATCTACGTGAAGAATAGATGAATGAATGATAAAGTTTATCTTTCAAAGCAAAGCTAAGTGGTGCAGGGGTAATTCCCTGACAAGTAGAGAGTTAAACAGGGGTGATGCCCTGAAACTCTCTCACCATTTAGCCTTGCTTGACTCCCTGGAAAGCAGAAAAATTAATAGAGGTGATGCCCTAAAACTTTCTTGCCCAACAACGGAGCTTGAATTCATTCAGAATAGAAGGTATTAGCTTAAATCCAATGGCAGATTGCCTACCTATGCCATATCCATTGGTGGATTAAAGCAAACAACTAGGTCATTAAAAGCCGCATATTTGAAATGTGTGGGCTTGACCAGAATATTGATGAGACTTTTGTAGACTAGAGAATCAATATTGGTAAAGTAGTAGACATTAGTGTTTATAAAAGACAACACTGCAACAGTTGGAAACAACATGGGTGTGTTATCTGAAGTCAAGAACAGACGAGCCGAAGCTTCTCTGAATCAGAGAAGTGGACCACATTCTTAGAATTTGAGTCGGTCGAACTCATGAGAACAAGTTGTTGGCAATATCCCATCCATCTTATTGGTTAAAGATGATAATGCATTTTCGAATGCAAAATTCAACGAGAGGTTTCCTACCTAACCCCTCACGGAATAATTCTCTTAGTGTTCGGATATAGAGAAAATGTGATAGATTCTCTTTTGGATAGAGAAATTCAGGTTATTAAAAGTCAATAACAGTCGAATCTTGGATTTTCATACATTGAGTAGAAGTATAGTGCATCCTCAAGTTCCTTCGGAGAAGAGGACAAATATGCGTCTATATTCAGGTGCATACCTGACTATTGTTGACTACACTGATTTTGACTTACAGTCAGATTAAGGATGAGCGTTAGTGGATCTCGGGCTCAGTGTTTACTCATAATGATGGAGCTATAGTCTGGAGCAGTGCAACACTGCCAATTTGACTATGTTAGTCGAATACATAGCAGCTAAAGAGGCAGTGTGGCTTGAGAAGTTCTTTGTTGGATCGAGAAATGATTCCAGGTCTCGATGAGCCGATACCAATTTACTATGAAACTGTTGAGATGTAGCTCATGCAAATGTTCTTCACAGTCAAAAGAGGTCAAAAGCATATTGAAAGTAAATACCACCTGGCCAGACAGATCATCCAAAGAGGCGACGTTTTGGTCCTAAAGATCGTCTCGAGCCGACAACCTAGTTGATCAGTTTACCAAGCCATGTTGCAACTAATGTCACTGATAAGCTCTTGACGGGTATGATTTTGGGAGATATGTATCATCTACTTGAGAGCAAGTGGGAGAATGTTATGGATGGATAAAATAAGGGTGTGGTGCTCTAAAAACAATTGTTGTTTGTCTTTACGGGTAAGTGGGAGATTTAGATGTAGTGCCCGACAGACAATTATTGCTTTTCCTTACGGGCAAGTGGGAGATTGTTGGAAGTAGCATCCGAAAGACAATTTATGTAATTTTTTTAATTAATAAATGACAGATTGTCTGATCAACCTCATCTTATTATTTGCTTTACGCTTATGAGAAATACACTACTGAAAACCCCAAGTTGTATCATATGTTGCCATATAACTTAGTGTGTGTCACATGTGAGGATTAAGTTTGTGGTGATACACTTGAACTGTTAGTCCGTGGTGAACTTAATCAAAGTATCGGGTTTATTGATTAAACCACCATTAATGAGCCCAGAACACTTTATGGTGTGACCGTCTTATCCGGACCGTCAACATTGATTGTCTAGGTGGGGCATTAATATACGATGAGAGTCATATAGGACTGGACCGATTTAATCGGCATTTCTCATATAATTCCGTGATCGAGAAATCTTATTAAATCACAAGATGATCATAGATGGATTAACCTTAATCCTGAAGTGATTGCATACTCCTGCTTGTTTCAAGATAGGGTTTGATGTGTTCGTTAAAGATTGCTAAGAGGCGTGGTCCGAATCACTTTCACATTGGCACTATTCTGGAATGAGTAAGGAGTGTGTGTCTCACAGATATGGAAATCATTCCTTCCCTCAGGAAGTAGAAAGACAATCCCTATATGTTAATCCTAGAAACTGATCGATCGGCCGAGTTCATATTGGTTATGAACTAATTGATCACTAGTGGGTTAACGGTAAATAAGGATGAGAGTAATGAAGAAGGTTTACGGAAATAATCCCGCTTCATTACGGATAGTCTATGGATGGTTAGTCTGTATGTATTGATTATATCAATGGACACTTATGGACTCGACTTTCTGAGAATAAGTTATATCTATAATCGATAAAGTTCAGTTTCGGATTTATGGTGGCGTAATTCCGGAATTAATAAGTTGAGTAGAAATATTCTATTTGATGAATATTTTATTCAAAATATTGTAGCTACTGGTTATAGGTCCATGGTCCCGGGTTGGTGATAGGAGTCAACTTTACTGTACTTTGGTGTGCAGTTTAACCCCCGTTTATTACCTTATTGGCATGTTTTGGGTAGATATAGACCGTTTCGAGAGTAATATCGAGAATCATATGCACGGGGAGTTAAACTTTCATATTGATGATAAACTCCGCCTTTTTAGCGGTATTTCACTCTTTTCCGAGCACTTTTGTCTTGCGGAATTACGCGTGGTGTTTGTTCGTCTATGTTATTGCAGGACTTAGGTGACTCGAGGACCCGGAAGGCGATGTTTTGGACTATGAGACGTGTTCGTGGCCTGAATGTAGCATGAAAAGTGAAGAAAAGCCAAGTTTGGAGTGAAGACAAGCCAGACGGGCGTTTGCTATACTCCAGACGGGCGTCTGACTTGAAGCTACATCGAGGCGGGTGTTCAGCACATCCTGAGACGGCGTCCACGGCGATTGACACTTCATTCAGAAAGCTTGATTTTCAGCTGGACGGGCGTCCGAAAGACCCCCCAGACGGGCGTTTAAGTAGGCTCAGCCAGATTCAAGAAGCTCATTTAACACAGACGAGCGTCCAGAGGTCCAAACGTGCGTCCAAGGTTCGAAAAGCCTCAAGTCATGATTCAACGGACGGGCGTTCAGGGGAATGCGAACGCCCGTTCAATGAAGACGAAACCCTAATATCTTCATATTTTCCAGCGGACGGGCGTCGACATGACTCGACGGGCGGGCGTCAGACCCGACAAGAGCGCATTTTCGACCTACTCTATAAATACGCAGCTCATTCAGCCCCTACTCATGTTTGGCCGACTTTAGACTTTCCTTAGGCGATTTAGGGGAGATTTAGCATAGATTAAACACCCTTTGATCCCTTTATTCCCTAGATAACTTCCTTTGATTCTACACATCTTTTATAGCTTAGTTTTGCATTACAAGATCAATGATTCTATTTTTTGGGTGCAACTATTTCTTCATATTTTTCTGGATCAGATTTTCAGCAGTTATATGGTAATGATGTTTCTTTTATTTATTGTCTTTAGTTTAATTTCCATTCTTTATTCCGTTATTAGCATAATTATGAGTAGTTAAATTCATGTGTAGTCGAATTATGTGAAAGCGAGCGAAAACCCTAAGGGGGATGCGATTGGGAGTAGTGTAGTGCGTAAATTATTGTTTAAACGATTAACCACGTCCTAAAACTTATTTTAACGTCTTTGAATTAGATTGATCACCTAGTTCACTATCACACACATCAAACTTATAGATGTATTTTGCGGTGAGATGTGGGATAAGGGGTTTTAGGATCATTGCGTAGATTCGGCCTAGTTGTTAGGTCCAGACCCAATACAGAGGTTTGTCATCGTTGTTCGAGAGACTCTAGCACGTAATCATGTTAGGTTGATCAGTTTTCTTAAGGGAGAATTAATTAACTTCACATAGGGTGGTTAGATCGAGTTGTTCAATCTAATCTCTAGAATTTGGAGTTGGCACCCGTGGATGTCGTTAAACTACATTGGATAGGTAGGTCGTTTAAGACACGCTCCCTGTTCAGTCCTTTCTTAGGGGTAAAAGTAGCTCGTGGAATCATAGTTCGACTATACCCTTTAATACTAAGAAGTAAACCCATTAGTATAATCTTTACTTTTGCACTAGTATAGTATCTCTTCACCATTATTGTGGCCTGAACTAAGTTCTAAGTCGAATTTGGTACTTAGACATTACTCCCTGTGGATTCGACCTTGAGACCACTATACTACCGTTGACCCGATACTCTGTCGGTTAAGTTTAGCGGTTAGTTATTTTGCTATCAAGAATTTTGGCGCCGTTGCCGGGGATCGAACCCGGGTCACCTGCGTGACAGGCAGGAATACTCAAAGCAAGAATACATGAAATGATTAGGTTCACTCGTGCTTTTTCTCTTTCTCCACTCACCAAAATTTCCTTTCGAATAACCCCGTCCCGAGCTTGACATTATAACCCTTCAAGTCCTACTTGACCGTATTTAGCCTCGGTTGCCTCGATTAGTGGAGATTCTAGCCCGGTATGAGCCGTGTGTTGTCATTTGGCCGGTATTCAAAGCCGGTGATCATTTTGAGTGTAGTCCTCGGTCTATATCACACACACTTCGTTTTCGTGGTACGATAGAGTCAAGCGGTGTACGTTCAGTGTCTATTTTACTTTTGCCTTGATGTCGTGAGCGCCATGCATGTGTCGTAAAGTTGATCCCATGGTCTATTTTAGAGTGCCTAATTTACTCGAGGACGAGCAAAGGCTAAGTGTGGGGTGGTTGATGGGAGTCAACTTTATTGTACTTTGGTGTGCAGTTTAACCCCCGTTTATTACCTTATTGGCATGTTTTGGGTAGATATACACCGTTTTGAGAGTAATATCGAGAATCATATGCACGGGGAGTTAAACTGTCATATCGATGGTAAACTCTGCCTTTTTAGCGGTATTTCACTCTTTTTCGAGCACTTTTGTTTTGCGGAATTACGCGTGGTGTTTGTTCGTCTATGTTATTGCCGGACTTAGGTGACTCGAGGACCCGGAAGTCGATGTTTTGGACTATGAGACGTGTTTGTGGCCTGAATGTAGCATGAAAAGTGAAGAAAAGCCAAGTTTGGAGTGAAGACAAGCCAGACGGGCGTTTGCTATACTCCAGACGGGCGTCTGACGTGAAACTACATCCGACGGGCGTCTGCACATCCCAGACGGGCGTCCACAGCATTGACACTTCATTCAGAAAGTTTGATTTTCAGCTGGACGGGCGTCCGAAAGACCCCCAGAAGGGCGTTGAAGTAGGCTCAGCCCGATTCAAGAAGCTCATTTAACACAGACGAGCGTCCAGAGGTCCAAACATGCGTCCAAGGTTCGAAAAGCCTCAAGTCATGATTCAACGGACGGACGTTCAGGGGAATGCGAACGCCCGTTCAATGAAGATGAAACTCTAATATCTTCATATTTTCCAGGCAGACGGGCGTCTGACAGGACCTGGATGGGCGTCCAGGACCGACAATGGCAGATTTTCGACCTACTCTATAAATACACAGCTCATTCAGCCCCTACTCATGTTTGGCCGACTTTAGACTTTTCTTAGGCGATTTAGGGGAGATTTTAGCATAGATTAAACACCCTTTGATCCCTTGATTCCCTAGATAACTTCCTTTGATTCTACACATCTTTTATAGCTTAGTTTTGCATTACAAGATCAAAGATTCTACTTTTTGGGTGCAACTATTTCTTCATATTTTTCTGGATCAGATTTTCAGCAGTTATATGGTACTGATGTTTCTTTTATGTATTGTCTTTAGTTCAATTTCCATTCTTTATTCCATTATTAGCATAATTATGAGTAGCTAAATTCATGTGTAGTCGAATTATGTGAAAGCGAGCGAAAACCCTAAGGGGGATGCGATTGGGAGTAGTGTAGTGCGTAAATTATTGTTTAAACGATTAATCCACGTCCTAAAACTTATTTTTAACGTCTTTGAATTAGATTGATCACCTAGTTCACTGTCACACACATCAAACTTATAGATGTACTTTGCGGTGAGATGTGGGATAAGGGGTTTTAGGATCGTTTCGTAGATTCGGCCTAGTTGTTAGGTCCGGACCCAATACAGAGGTTTGTCATCATTGTTCGAACGACTCTAGCACGTAATCATGTTAGGTTGATCAGTTTTCTAAAGGGAGAATTAATTAACTTCACATAGGGTGGTTAGATCGAGTTGTTCAATCTAATCTCTAGAATTAGGAGTTGGCACCCGTGGATGTCGTTAAACTACATTGGATAGGTAGGTCGGTTAAGACACGCTCCCTGTTCAGTCCTTCCTTAGGGGTAAAAGTAGCTCGTGGAATCATGGTTCGACTATACCCTTCAATACTTAGAAGTAAACCCATTAGTATAATCTTTACTTTTGCACTAGTATAGTATCTCTTCACCATTATTGTGGCCTGAACTAAGTTCTAAGTCGAATTTGGTACTTAGACATTACTCCTCGTGGATTCGACCTTGAGACCACTATATACTACCGTTGACCCGATACTGCTGGTTAAGGTTAGCGGTTAGTTATTTTGCTATCAAGAATTTTGACGCCGTTGCCGGGGAGTAACGTTTAATATCTTGTAAGTTGACCGAAAGCTTGGCCTTAGCTCGTTTTTATTTTGTTTTCTTGTTGTTTCTTGTTTGTCAGTGAATGACCCGACGCTCCAAAGAACCTCTCATCGAGCCAATTGAAGAAATTGAAGCTTTTGCACGTCATAGAAATAGTCAACGCCGAGGAGAACCTCTGATTGCCAAATCCAACCCTTTGTTTGTGGAAGAAGGGGGTACAAGAAAGTTCACTTTCGTAATCCTCGAGAGGAATGGAGGATTCACCGAATCATAGAGATGGCAAAGAACCCTTAATCGAGCACAATGTACAAGGGGCAAACCTCGACAATCTTGGTGGTAACGCAACACTACCATTGCATACTCCACCGAGGACCCTCGTCATGAACCGTTAAGAGAGATAACACAAAGATTGCATCGCTTGATAACCCTACAGCTTTAATCGAGAGGACGAGGATTGGACAAGATGCAGGGAGGACAAAATGCTCAGAGTACGCAGAACTTCGGACCCAAATTAGACCAAGAGACAGTAAATCGAGTACTGCAGATGCTAGAGAATCAAGGAAATCAACAGGGGTTCCAATACCCGTACCCTCAGCAACCCCCTGTGCAGTAGTTCTATCAACAACAGCAATAGCAGAATTATCAGCCATAGATGGCTCAGCAGGTACAGAGACCGAGAGTCTGTCGAGACTATGTTACCACCCCACAAGAGGTTATAGGGCACAATCCAATTAGAGTGCCCCAATTAATGCGAACAACTTGGACATCAAGCAGAACATTCTGAATATGTTGGGGGAACATGCCCTGTTCCACAGGAAGTCGACTGAGAACCCAAACAGCTTTCTAGATCATTTTCTTCAAATTTGTAGGACGATGAGATATAATGGGGTTAGTGACGAGGCAATAAAGCTGATAGTTTTCCCGTTTACACTGAGAGGAGCTGCTAAAGATTGGTATGATTCGCTGCCAAATGATTCATTGCATACCTGGGTAGATGTAACGAGAGTGTTTCTGAAGAAGTATTTTCCTCCGGCAAAGATTCTGGATCTTAAAGAAGAAATCTCTTCGTTTGACGGTCTCGAGGGAGAGACATTAAAAGAGACTTATGAGAAGTTTAGGGGTCTCCTGAAGAGATGCCCTCCTCATGATTTTTCTACGGTGGAGCAGGTTATTATATTATTCAGGGCCTTAGAGCCAATGTATCAGAACAAGCTGAATGCCGCAAGTGGCGGATATATCATGAATCTGCTGCCTGAACAAGCTATGAGACATATAAAGAATGCGGAAGATGGAGAAGGACAATGGGGGTCGAGCAGAAAGAAGAAGAAAGCCCCAATGGAAAGTGTAAAGTCACTGAAAGAAAAGCTTGATCGAGAGACGGCCATGCATGACAAGATGCAAGAAATGGTGCTAAAGATGGACCGAATGGAGTTAGAACGAAAGAAGGCACAGCAATGCCAACTTTGTGGAGGTGGACATTCTGCAATGGAATGTGCATCATCGAAAAAACCCACTTATCCACAACAATTGACGCCTACTCAAAGACAACAATGAAATCCGCAATCGAATGACTAACAAATGATGAATGTCTATGCAATAGGGCAGATGAATATGAATCAACAAGAGTTTGGCCAGCAACAGTGGAATCAGAACTTTGATAATCAACAAGGGCCACAAATGGATTATTGTATGGGTGATGATTCACAACAATATGATGTGAATTATGTTGGACAAGGAAATCAGGGGCAATGGAATCAGAATCAACATAATCAAGGTTGGAATCGAAGCGTAATCGAAATTGGTATCGAACAAAGAATCGTCGAACCAAGGTTTTAGGTAAAACCAAAGCTCGTACAACCGACCTTGGAACCAGAATCCCCAGAGTCAGGGTTCATACCAGAATCAGAATCAAGGCTGGAATCAAAATAGTCAGAATCCGCAATCTCAGTCACAAGGCCAACAGCAACAGCAAGGGTAGAATTGGGGCCAGAATCAAGGTTGGAATCAGAATCAGGGCCAGCAAAGTAATCAGAATCAGCAAACGAGCCAGCCGCCGCGGAATAACATTTCTTGCACCTATCAGCATCCGAATGCTCATCTGCACCAGAACAACCAAAACAGTCAGCAATCAAACCATTATGGTGTTCAGAAGACACCCTCTGAGATACTTCTGGAGATATTAGACAGAACTGTGTCGGAATTAAACAAGAACGCTGTAGAGCAAAAAATGGCCACACATTCTGCCATTTGGAACTTGGAGACCCAAGTGGGTCAAATAACCGACACATTGAAGACAAATCTGAGCGGTGGACTTCCGAGTAACACTGAAAGGAACCCAAAAGGTGTGAATTCTGTGTTCACACGAAGTGGTAAAGAGGTTGGGATGAGTGACAAGAGGAAGGAATTATGGGCCGAGAAAGCAGAAACTGATGAGGCTGAGAAAGAGAAGGCAGTCGACCGTGAAGGTGCTATGTATGGTGAAGTCGAGATTGAGGATTTGGAAATTGGCAGTGTAGAGAAAGAGGTGGCTGCAATGAGGAAAGAATTGGAAGCCACGGAAAAGGCATTGGCTGAGGCAAACAAGAAAGCAGTGGAAGGGCAGCACCGAAGAGAGACTACGTGGTCTTGGATATCAAAGAAGCCTCACCACCTAAAGAGAAAGGTAAGAAAAATAGAATTCCTCCCCTACCCCTGATTTTGATGTGAACACTTTACCCTATCCTCCTAAAGGACCCAGAAAGGACATACTGACCCAAGGTCAGGCGAAATTTCTGAATCTCTTAAGAAAGGTACAGGTGAATATTCCCCTATTAGAGGCAATTTCGAGCATTCCCCCATATTTTAAATTTTTGAAAGAAATGTTGTCGAGTAAGGAGAGGATGCAACATATGGTGCATTTGAGTGAGGAATGTTCTGCAATCTTTGAGAATAGGATACCCCCCAAGCTACAGGATAGAGGTAGTTTTACCATCCCAATTACCATTGGAGAAACCGTGTTTAAAAATGTGTTATGTGATCTAGGGTCTTCTGTGAGCCTGATGCCTAGAGGAGTGTATGAGAAATTGGGGTTGGGTAAGTTAGAACCAACAGGATGACCCTACAGGATGGCGATAGAGTCATAGAAACCTATGGGGGTAGTTGAGGATGTGCTAGTGCAGGTTGACAAGTTTGTTTTCCCTGTAGACTTCGTAGTCTTAGATATGGATGCCTGATGTATGATAAACATATAATCATATTATATGACTTTTTATATCGTATTTACGATAATATCGTATAAATTCTATAAAAATATATCTAAAAACACATAAAAATCGAAATCATTATAAATAGATATTATCGTTATTATTTTAGTAAAACTTATAGTTTTATGATCAAAATTACTCGTGGCTCGTGTTTTTGATTGCTTTGTGGTAATGCGTGTGATAGAAAATCAAGAATTAAAACCAAACAAGATTTAAATGGAAGAAAGATATTTTTCAAGATCCGGCCCGAACCGAAAAAACCCGGCCCGAGCCGAATCTCTCTCCACCAAAGACATAGGGACCGCCGAGAGAGAATCTCCATCAGTAGCACCGGCCCGCGCCGGGACTACACCGGCCCGCGCCGGCCTTGACATCCACTCTATAAATACTCCTCATTTGCAGCTTGAGGAAGTTGTACCAATATATATATATCACTTCTATATATATATATATTATCTTAATCTAGTGTGTAGTTCTGTAAATACCGTAAACGACACTCTGTCGAAATAATACTGTAGTATAAGTATCGTTTTAGTACTTAGAAGGTTTATCAAGGCTCATTGTTGCTAAAGGAGTTGCTATTTCGGAGAATACGGCTCGACACTACAATTGTAATCTGCAACTTTTTAATGTATTTTTGTTTGTTTGTTGT
Organism: Gentiana macrophylla; assembly: GCA_026214975.1. Taxonomy (NCBI): domain Eukaryota; kingdom Viridiplantae; phylum Streptophyta; class Magnoliopsida; order Gentianales; family Gentianaceae; genus Gentiana; species Gentiana macrophylla. Next base: position 84,144,061 of record CM047810.1, read on the forward strand.
TATTAGTATCTATATATTAGTTATAATGATATTAGGCTAACTCTATATCTAGCCAAGATATGAAATTGAATTAGTTTATCTTTTTAGGAAATAGATGATGACTATGTTAAAATTGAATTAAAATCGATTATAATGAATCTTTTTATCTTGCAACGTATTGATAATATTCGGATTGACGTAATTAACCAAGATGAATCGCAACATATAACCTAACGATGAACCGACCGGAGAAGTTAGGATATGAGATAAAGGATAGAAAAACCGAGGTAAAAATGGCCGAGTGAAAACGCGACAACGGAATCCTATTTCCTACCCGAAGCGATTTGTCTTGGGAAAGATGAATCTTATTAAATTTGTGTTCACGATCATAATAATGTTAAAATCACGCTTTGATTAAAACTACACCGTTTGTGTTAAATCGATCCGCTCGACAACCGGAGCCTCTTGAATAACATCGGCCGTCGACAAACGGAATAACCTCTTTTATCCGGGGTAGATTTGCACTCGGTACTGCTCGACTAACTAAGATTAGCATGGGGCGGTTGTGGAGATTAAATCGATGACAATTTGACATATGACAATTTCATACGCTCGTGTGAGGAGGAGTTGTCTAGCTTAGGAATACACCGATTCATATATAATTGATTCACCTTAAAATAAGGAAAGATCGAGCACATCTATTTCTACTAAAAAGAGATACTGATTCAGTGACATATTCTTGGCTAGTCTTTTATAATATTACTATTATTTATATCTTATATATTGTATTGGTACCTATATATATTTATATCTATATGTATATATGTATTTCTATATATTTATATATATATTTATGTATCTATATATATATATATCTGTTTTAGTTTTATGCATTTATTTACTGTTTTAAGGTTACTAAATAGAAAAAAGAAAAATTGCGACTTAGATTGAGTTAATAATAGCTTTTTGGTGTTTAGCCACACTCTGAATTACCATACGTTTCCTCGAGGATTCGACACTGACTCACCATACTAGCACTACTGCTTTGACCCGATACATTTGTCGGTTAAGGACTGGAATAGCACTAGAAAACCCACGTCGCCTTTCCGGCGCCGTTGCCGAGGAACACGACGCTAATTCATTGTGTTGAATGGTTTCTACTTATATTAGCTCAAAATTCTCGAGGATAAGTCAACACTCTTCTTATCACATTTCTTTTTATTTTTCGCTGGTACTTACCTTGTAGGTAAGTTACCAATCTTTACTACTGCTTTTATCAAGTTATTTTCTGCTTTCGATAGTTGATGACCGAGGCGGTAAGGCCCCACTCACTCCTTATAAGCCTGACATCAATACTTACGAAAGCGCTTAAGTAGAGAAAACGTGGTCATACTAGTCGTGAAATCCTGGCGTATCATCATCAAATCGAGAAACGAGAATGGCCGAAATCGGTGATGAAACACCGAACAAGGTATTATACATGCCCAAGGACATGGACAAAACCTTAATCGAAATCCACCAATACCAAATAATCAAAATCCTAATAATCAAAACCGGAACCGTAATCATCATAATAATCCTAACCTACCAAACCCGAGACCTATCTCGTGATCAAACCGTGAGAAGAAATCGGACTAATAATCCAATTCTTTTACCAAATGAAGGAGCGAATAATTTCAAATAAAATCTCATCTTTTGGTTTAATTGACACAAGAGCCCAATTTCTAGGAGAAGATGAGGATCCACATCATCATCTCTATCTTTTCAAGAATTGTGTAATACAAACCAAAAGTCAAGGTGCTCATCGTGAATTAACAAGGATGTCTATGTTTCCTTTTTAAAAAAGGAAGAGCACGAGATTGGTTTATGTCACTCCCACATCATTCGTTGACAAGTTGGGAGGAGATTCAAACCGAGTTCTTAAAGCAATATTTTACTCTGGTAGAAATTTGGAGTTAAAGGTCGAAATTGCTAATTTTAGACAAGGATCTGAAGAAACGCTTGGGAATGCTTGGGAGAGATTTAAGAAACTATTAAGAGCTTGTCCCGATCATGGTTATTCCTTAGATATGCAAATCCAACTTTTCTGTCATAAACTAAGGAAAGACTCACGTCGCACGCGTTGATCATGCATGTGGTGGTTCTTTAATGATGAGTGAAGCCCAATTAGTTTACGATGCCATAGAAAAGATTTCCAAAAATAACAGAATGTGGGAAACCGGTTCTATCACAAGAAAAGTAGCATTTGCAGGAGAATGTACATCGAATACGAAAGTTCTAGCACACTTGGAGAATTTAAGTAGGAAATTTGATGTTCTACAATCAAACAAAAATCTAAGTTCGTAAAATAGTATACCCACCGAATACTCAAATCGAGGATAATGTGTCATTAGGAGTTGAAGAACCAACAGGATATTCAAGGGAGGAGGTGAGTTTTTACAACAAAGATAAGAATTTGAACAACGCTGCGTATTCAAACTCGTTTAGTGCTATTAGAAGAGATCACCCTACTTATCGTTGGTCCGAAAACCCTAGTAAGCAAGGACAACCACCAGATCCGATTCAATATAAGAATTCATATAGTAATCAAGTTTATCAAGGAGATACATGAATCGTAACCTACAATCATTACCTAGATCGTATCCACAACATACTACTCAAAGTATACCAGTCACTCAAAGTTCAACTCAACCTGAAGGAGTTGATAAATGGGAGAAATTAATGGAAAATATGATGGGTGTAGTTTTTACTCAAGCTAAAAATGTAGAAACTATGATAACTTCTATAGGACATGATCACTAAGGATATGAGTACGTTAAAAACATCCATGAGTGGACATGATACCGAATGAGAACTATAGAAGCATCAATAAGGAATATGGAAGACCATTTGAGTAGAGAAGGAGAACGTAAAACACCGGACCTCAGTGAGGATTACCAAGTAATACCGAAAAGAAACCCGAGAGAAGTAAATGTCATATTACTACGAAAGTAGAAAACTTAGTGGAGATACTTTGGAACAGAAAACTCGTGGAGATAATGAAGTAGAGAATGATTTAAATGGAAAAATTGAGACGAATATGGAAACTTGATTGAACTTGAATTTCTTGATGAAGAAGAAGAAATTATTGAAGATTTCTTGAAACAAAATAGTAAAGTTGAACTCGAAAGTAAAAATAAGGAATGGGTCAAAATCCCTAGGATTCTAATAGATCCAACAGATAAAGACACGAGAACCTTATTTAAGGAACATGTTAGAGAAAACAATCTTCAAGAAAAGAAGGAAGATATGCCAATAACCGAAAGAGGAAAATCGATCTGTAAGATGTTTCAAAGAAAAATTGGATGAGAATGAAACATGGCGGACAAGTAATGCTCAAAGATTTAAGGAAAAGGAGGAAGAGGGTATAACTTCGTAACCTAAGGTTATAGATTTAGAATCTTTACCTTACCCACCTAAGGATCAAATTAGAAAGATAAAACGATAAGAAATATGCTCGTTTCCTTGATACTTTTCGTCATATTCATGTCAATATCCTCATTATCGAAGCCCTAATCAACATGCCTACCTATGGAAAGTTTCTTAAAGATATCCTATCAAACAAAAACGTTTAGAAGAATATGAGAATATATACCTTAATGAAGAATGCTCTGCAATACTTCAACATAAGTTGCCTCCTAAACTGAAAGATCCAGGTAGTTTTACCATTCCATGTGAGATTGGAGGGTTTCTGTTTAAGAAGGTACTATGTGATCTAGGAGCAAGTATTAATCTCATGTCTTATGATGATTATAAGAAACTAGGCATAGGAGAGATTACAAATCTTGAAATGACCCTTCAGATGGCGTATAGATCGATTAAACATCCTAAGGGAATCATCGAGGACGTGTTGGTTAAAGTAGACAAATTTTACTTTCCAAAGAGATTTTGTAATAATGGAAATGGAAAAAGGATATTCAGCGCCAATTATTCTAGGTCGTCCATTTCTAGCTACGGGAAGAACATTAATCGATGTTCAAAAAGGAGAACTGATACTACGAGTTAATGAAGATAAAGTTTCCTTCAATATCTTCAAAGCTATGAATCATCCATACAAATCACCAGAATCATGTTCGTTTATAGATAAGATATCTACATTCTGTGATGATCAATTGCAAGATTATGAAGATAAGCTAGAGGAATGTTTAACATTATCTATGTATAAGGAAGATGAAAATGATACTGAAATAAAAGAAGTGATCCTTTATCTTGATAAGGGGCTATTTTCTAAACATCCGTGGCATAAGTATTTGGAATTAGAACTAGAAGGACCGGTTCTAAAACCTTCATAGAAGATCCACCAAGGAATGCGGAATTGAAACCACTTCCTACAAATCTTAAGTATGCTTTTCTTGAAAATGATAATCTACTACCAATTATTATTTCATCAACCTTGACTAATGAACGTGAAGATCAATTACTTAGAATGTTAAGAAATCATAAGAAAGCATTTGGATGGACGATGGCGTATATTCAAGGAATTAGCCCCTGAGATATGCGTTCATAAGATCATCCTAAATGAGGAGCTAAACCTTGTATTCAGCCGCAACGCCGCTTTAACCCAAATTTACAATCAATTGTTAAGAAAGAGGTCATTAAGCTATTAGAAATGGGGATAATATTTCCCATATCGAGATAGTGAATGGGTGAGTCCAACTCAAGTAGTACCAAAGAAAGGAGGTTTCACGATAAAAGAAAATGATAAAAATGAATGGATTCCGACAAGGGAAATTACAGGATATCGAATGTGTATTGATTTTAGAAAATCGAATGAACATACTAAGAAAGATCATCATCCACTTCCATTCATCGTTACAAATGTTGGAACGATTAAGCGGACATAAATATTACTGTTTCTTAGATGGTTATTCGAGATATTTACGATATTCATTGCAAAGCAGAGATAAAGAAAAACTACTTTCACTTGTCCGTATGGAACTTTTGCTTATAAACGAATGCCATTTGGTTTATGTAATGCACCAAATACATTTCAATGATGTATGATGGCAATATTTTCTCGACATGGTCGAGGAATTCCTAGAAATCTTTATGGATGACTTTAGTGTTTATGGAGATTCTTTCGATGAATGTTTATCACACTTAGAGCAGAGTGTTACAACGCCATGAAGATACCAATTTAGTATTAAACTGGGAAAAATGTCACTTAATGGTATCATAAGGAATTGTTCTGGGTCATAGAATCTCTGAAATGGGTATTGAAGTAGATAAAGCTAAAGTCAAAGTAATTGAAAAGTTACCTCCACCAGGTCAATCTAAGAACTTTGAGAGGATTTCTCGGACATGCAGGATTTTATAGGAGATTTATTGCAGATTTTTCAAGATAGCAAAGCCTCTAAGTCATTTGCTTGAAAAAAAGGTACCATTTAACTTTGATAATAAATGTATGGAAGCATTTGGACCCTAAAAGCGAAGTTGATTCATCGCACCAAGATCTTGGTAGCACCAGATCGATTTGCCTTTGAGATAATGTGTGATGCAAGTGATTTAGTTGTAGGAGTCGTCTTAGGTCAAAGATATAACAAAATACTCAAAGCTATCTACTATGCATCTCACACTCTAAATGCAACTCAACTTAATTATGCAACTACTGAGAGAAAGAATCATAATGTATTTTTGCCTTAGAAAAGTTTAGATCATATATTGTTGGGTCTAAGGTTATTATTTATACAGACCATTCAGCCTTGAAGTATCTCATTAAGTAGGAAAGATGCTAAACCACGCTTCTTAGATGGATTCATATTTTCAAGAATTTGATATAGAAATCAAGGATAAAAAAGGAAGTGAAAATGTAGTAGCGGATCATCTAAGTAGAATGGAAAATGATGAAGGAAGAGGAAAGGAAATACTAGATTCATTTCCTGATGAACAACTTTTTAGAATAGATACTCCCTTAACCATGCAATTATTAAAAGATAGGATACCGTTAAAAGAAAATTCACCATGGTTTGGGAATATTGTTAACTATCTAACCTGTAAGTACATCCCGTCTCATTGGACTTGGCGGCCAGAAAAGAAATTCTTTTACAACTTGAAGTTTTACTATTGGGAGAAACCAGATCTTTTCGAAGATGCTCGGATGGAATAATTAGAAAATGTATTCCTGATAGTGAGATTTTAAGTGTTTTATCGCTTTGTCATGATCGTGAGGCGGGAGGTCATCATGGAGGATGGAAAAGCGCTTTCAAAGTTTTACAATGTGGTTTTTATTGGCCTACACTATATAAAGATGCGTATAAATATGTAAAATCTTGTAAATCATGTCAAAAATGGGAAATATATCGAAAAAACATGAAATGCCTATGCAACCGATTTTAGAATGTGAATTATTTGATGTATGGGGTATAGATTTCATGGGACCTTTCCTATATCGTTTGGAAAAGATTTATTCTTGTAATGGTCGATTATGTCTCGAAATGGGTAGAAAGTCAAGCTCTTCCCACTAGCGATACCAAGGTTGTGCTAAGGTTCCTTAAAAGAATATATTTACAAGATATGGCACTCCGAGGGCTATCATTAGTGATAGAGGTTCACATTTTTGCAACCGACCATTTACTAAGATAATCGAGAAATATGGTGTAACTCATAAGCTAGGAACACCCTATCATCCGCAAACTAGTGGAAAAGTAGAGGTGTCTAATAGAGAAATTAAAATAATCGTGGAGAAAACAATGGACTCAAATTGTAGAAACTGGGCAGAAAGACTAGATGATGCATTATGGGCATATAGAACAGCTTTTAAAACACCAATTGGTTGTTCTCCTTATAAATTAGTTTTTGGTAAATCTTGTCATCTCCTGTTGAATTAGAACACCGAGCTTTATGGGCTATTAAATTCCTAAATTTTGATCCTAAAGTCTGTTGGTGATCATAGATTACTTGATTAATGAATCGAGGAGTTTCGACTCGATTCTTATGAAAATGCTCGAATCTACAAGAACGCACGAAAGCTTTCCATGATAAGAAAATCTATAATCGTGAGTTCCATGTAGGTGATCGAGTACTTTTGTACAATTCACGTTTAAAGTTGTTTCAGAAAACTTAATTCTAGATGGACAGTCCCTACGACGTAACTAAAGTCTATAAGTCCGGAGTCATGTGAACTAACTCGATGGAAAAACAACTTTTATAGCCAATGGTCACGAGGTAAAATTATTCGTGGAAACCAAGGATACCTCAAACCGAAGAAATATTAGTGCTTAACGACCTCCAGTGATTAAGAAGCGGTGAATTTAAAACTCACCCGATTACGGGATATCTTTCTAAATTCACTTTTTAATATGCAATTTAAGTAATTTCGTCTTTTACCGGATAGACGTAAAAGAACTGGAATGCCTTTTATAGATAGAATAGAAGTTTTTATTTTACTTTTAAAATTAGGTTTAGATAAAGATGTTGCCTTTAGAATAGAAGCCTTAGTTTCTAACCTGAACAAGGAACTGATACGCGAAATCAGAGAAAGAGATCTTTGTAATGGAAATTCAAAAAGTGCTATAAAGAGAAGGGCAAGATTTCTAAAGAGATGTAGAATTTGTGGCAAAAGTGAACATAATGGAAAATGTGGGGACAAACACAACCAAATCCTGGATGAATGTTTGAATGTAATTAAGATGGGAACGACTAGGTGGTTATCCAAAAATCCCGATGGACAACAAAGAGAGAATTCAAACGCATCATTTCTAGGAATCAGGTTGATAGACCGTTACTATAGAAATCTCGAAGATTTAAAGGTGATAGGAGTAGAATTAGATTAAATTTTATTTTTTTTCTTTTATGTTTATTTTCAAAAATTTCATAAAAATTTTATGATAAATTTATGATTATATCATATATGGTTTATATGATAGAATTAAAATTTATCATACCAAAAATATTTTCTTTAAAAAGCTTTTATAAAAAAAAAAAAAGAAAGAAAAAAAAAAGAAGAAAAAAAAAAGGAGAATCGAGTAATTACTAACAAATCGAGTCGATAGGAGTTCGATTCGATTCATTAGCTTTATAACCTAAAATTATCACACTTTCATCTTCATCTTCCTCATTTCTTCACCAAGGAGGCCGACCCCCACCCCTTTTCCCCTCTTCAAAAATTTCATCACTTTTCACCAAATTTTCTATCCCAAATTACTTAATTAATCATCTTCTCTTCCATTCCACTCCACAAATTCATCAACATTCCATAAAAGGATAGATTTTTCAAGCAAAGCTCCTCTCTTTTCAACACAATTTCAAGTGCACCACCATTTATTCCGCAACTATCTACTCTTTCTAGCTCTCTACGGTAACTATATATATATATATATATATATATATATATCAATCATTTCAATTTTATCAAGCTTTCAATTTTAATTTTATTTTTTTCCTATAATTTGGTCTAAGTACTTGTTTGTGTTTGTTGTTTGTTGTTGTTTTTGTTGTTATTTTGTCATACCAAATATCGTAGATGGCCTCATCATCTAGAGAAGCTCTAAGAAAAGAAAACGAGATAACCACTGTAGTAGTACCGGTTCATGAACCGCGACCATTTAATCGAACTTGAAGAAGCCGTTTCTTTTGAAAAAACCGCTAGTATTGAAACTAAAAATGCCTATGATGGATTTTTTCATGAAGTGCGGGTCACTTCTAAAACGTGGTATTGATTTTGACTGCTTGGGAGAAGAAGTGAAGAAAATCTTCCAAGATAGGGAATGGATGGAAATTGCGATGGAACGCACTAGTAACATAAATGTCACAATGGTAGCCGAATTTTATTCGCTTTATCTACTTATGATATGGCTACTCTTGATGAACTAGAAAATATCCTCTTAGGACGGTTAATGTCTCCTTCAATCTGTCATGATAAATTCTTTTTATGGGTTACCCGAGATACTTGAGGATGATGATTATCAGACTGTTTGGAATTTAGACCTGCCTGGTAGACTACTAGCTAAATCATTTGAAGCTCAAGCTGCCTTTGATTCCACAGCAGTTTGGAAGGATAATAGGTTTCCTTATGGACGAGTGTATAAGGGACATCGGGCTATCAAGCAATTTATAGGATATAATGTTAATCCTTCAACTCATCTATGTGCTTATGGTCGTGAGGATGTTGTTTTGGCCTGGCTATGGTGCATGACATTCCAATAAATCTAGGGAAGTTAATTTTTACCAAGGCATGTGATTTTGTAAAGAATAGAACTCGAGGATGACGTCTGCCGTTCCCTAATCTTATTTCTGCCTTGTGTGATCTTCATGAAGTACCAGTACTACCCTCATATAGGATTATGTCACCTTTTGCTCTACTTATTGGTCAGAAACTAACTGCCTTGCCTGCTGGTAGAATCAACTACAATAATCCCAACTGCCAGCAACGTCAACAACCACCACAGCCATCTCCTATTCATACATCTCAAGTTCCTAGGCAATCACCTCACCCCATGACCACTTGAGCCGCCGAAGCCAAGTAGAGGCTATGTTTCACAGATATGATTCAAGCTCAGGCTAGAACTGATGCTAATATAGCCTTAGCTTGTGAACAAAATAGAAAGTGGGCTGAAGATCTTAGGATTGGCCAAAGAGGTCACAGAGCTTTCATCAGTGCAATAGAACCCAGATTTGCAGAGATTTCTACACGTTACCCTCAGAGTCAGCCTGACCCGTATACTATGCCAGATTGGATTCCACCTGTCCCACCACCAGTTTTATTCCAGGAGTATATGCCGTCATCTGTAGGACAGGGTAGTATGTTTACAGGTTCGTTTGATGCATCCATGGGCATGGGAGGAGTAACTTCAGTAGCAGATGTGACAGCAGGTCTCGGCTCGTTTGGATTAGAAGGTTCGGTGACGATGACGACGAGGCAAACTCAGGCTACATTTCAAGCTTCTACGTCAGTGGATCCACAACAGTTTAACTATGATTTTAGTACGACTCAGTCTCTCGGGGCTGATTTTACTTCTAGTATGTTTGGATCTTTTTCGGCTCATTTTGACTCATCTTATGACGAAGATGAGGATTATGATGGAGATGAGTAGTTAAGTAAACTTTTCCTATTTTACGATGTACGACGATATACTTTGGTTTGATTTTTATTTTAGACAATTTGATGTACTCTGTGGTTAGTACATTTGCTTGCTTTACGTTTTTTCGTTGTTTACGTATTATTAGAATTTTCCACCCCTGTTTTAGATAAAATTACATACATTCACACTGAATAAACCTGATAGAACATCCTGAAATGCAAAAATCTACGACCGAGCACTGTAGCACCGGCCCGCGCCAGGACTACACCGGCCCGCGCCCGATGCAGTGTTCTACCGACCTCATTCAGTTGTTTCTTACCTATTTCGGCACTTCTATATAAGAAAACCGAGGGCTCACTCCTCGACTTGCCAATTCACTTCTTAAGCCTCTCGTTTTCTTATATATTCCGTATAAAATGTCCGATCATTCGTCGATTATGATTATTCTCCTCCATACCCCAAACTCCGTACTCCTAATTCGCATTATTCGTTTTCCACCCCATTCCTTACAATTATATGAATGAAGCAAATCCACACCCTTTCTTGAGTAATTTCAACCAATCACCGGTCTTTGGTTGAAAGAGGTCTAAATTTTCAAAAGTGGATAATTGGGCATTCATAAGAATGGACGCAGATGGGTGGGATTATTTTTGTCGTATGCCCGGAGGAAGAATTAATGTTACAATGGTAAGAGAGTTTTACTCGGTACTTGCAGAGGCTAGTATCTTGTAGAGTCGTTCTGATCTGTTACCATTAGAGGTTTTGTTGTTCCTTTTACTTCTACCGTAATCAATCAAATTTTTCATATACCACCAGTCCAAACATCACCCTCTAGTCATTATGAGTATCAGTGGAGACTTGACACCGCTGAAGGATTTATTAACAAATGTTCGGAATCTTATCAAGTTTTATTCCAACAATATGATAGGGATAGAGATGTCTCCACTTCCGCTTTACTTCCCCATTTGAGAACACGAAACGTTTCATCAATTCACGAGTTTATCCAACTGATGATTTCTCGGAACTCGGTGATGATGAATTGTTATCATTGTATGCTATAACGAAAAATTCATATAGATTGGGGAATATTGATTCGAGCGGTATTAGTTTTGCATTTGGAAGCGGATCGATCCGGCAAACTTATGCCTTTTGCATGGTGATTTCGAAATAAGTGTTCGTTTGGCTAGGTACCGTAAAGAAGCGGCCCGATGAGTACTTTCCAGCTCGACTTCCTCAGGTAGGGATACTACCAGTCGATATTCCGGGAGGATCTTCAAGTGGAGAAAATTAGGTAGTTATGATAGTTGTAAGGAATATCAAAGATAATAATAATGATAGAATAAATTAACTTATAATAAATTAGTTTAATCATAACTAGATTAACTTAGTTTTAGTTTTTAGTTTATAATAGTATTTAGTAGTTCACTTGTACTTTTTAATATTGCAATATATTTGTTTGTGTTAATGTTTTTTTTTTATTATTATGCTATATTATATAAACGCTAATCTATATGACACATAACAATATTCACCCGTTATAAAAATTATTTTATTTCCTCAACCAACTTTTTACTACTCATTACACATCGAGACGATGCCAATTCGTAAGTGGGGAGTAGATATTGGTTAGTAAATAAAATAAATTTAGTATATCAATTACTGATGCACTTAGTTTAATCAATCTTAAGGAAATAAACGAAATAATATATAATCATTATAATAAAAATGATATATTTGGATAGAATAAATTTTTAATTAAGTAAAGTAATCTCGATATATTATTTCTATATTATTTATATCTATGTTAGATTTTTATCAAGATTTTAAGTATGTATACCTAGATAAATAGTATGAAATATTATTTTTTTTGAAATTAGACAAACGTTACTTATAATTATAATAAAATTTTAGAATGATTTTGTTTTCAAGACAAGTATGAATTTGAATCGGATTAGGAATGATGAGATTTTTGGCATTACTTTGACTAACTATGGCCAAATAAGCCTACCCGAATGTAATTTCCAATTTTTGTCCCCACCTCAGCCTTGCAGAGTGATCAAGACCTCACTCGAAATTAGCCATTATGATTAACTAGATATAACCGACCCTTAACTTAAATTGGTCTACATTTCTTTGAAATCCCGCAAGTTTAGTATGTGCTTATGAATAGCGGTGACGACATCGAAATTCAATAATGGTATATGCTGAGATTGGAATAAATATTATTCGGAAGGCAATCTATTAACAAAAAGTGATATTCTCTAGAAAAGAAAAAGTTGGAATAAGTAAGTGCTGATGTATCCGTACTCACCTCATGACACTTGAAAGATAGTCGACTCTGGTAATGAGTTCGGATATGTTTGTTGTTAAAAAAAAAAAAAAAAAAAAAAAAAAAAAAAAAAAAAACGATTATCGGGATGTTCTTGATCAAGGTATTTTTGATCAAAAGTTGAAGGTGTAAGCACGTCTTTACTTGCCTCTATTTTCTTCGATTTCCTTTTTATCCTTTCGATTAGCCAAACACCACGAGCACGAGCGTTATAAGCCATTTTGCCAACTACTTGACTTAGTCCTTGATTCCGAAATTTCATATAGTGGCGATTACAAAGTTATTCTAAGTATTTTATTTTATAGTTATTAAGTAATTCATGTAGAATTTCATTTAGATAATATTTATAACTAATTTATTAAGTTATACACACTTTTTAATTTTTTTAATAATCTTAGATAGATAAAATTAATATGATTATAATGTTGACAGCATACGTTACTGAGTTAGAAATTTAATCTAGAAGAGCTATATTGTTTGCATTATAACAGTTTATATATTATCGCTTATTTTGCTCGAGGACGATCAAAAGCTAAGTGGGGAGTAGTTGATGTATGATAAAAATATAATCATATTATATGAATTTTTATATCGTATTTACGATAATATCGTATAAATTCTATAAAAATATATCTAAAAACACATAAAAATCGAAATCATTATAAATAGATATTATCGTTATTATTTTAGTAAAACTTATAGTTTTTATGATCAAAATTACTGTGGCTCGTGTTTTTGACTGTTTGAGTGCGTGTGATAGAAAACTGAAGAATTAAAACCGAAACAGTACGAAACGGAAGAAAGATATTTTTCAAGATCCGGCCCGAACCGAAAAAACCCGGCCCGAGCCGGAATCTCTCTGCCACCAGCACATGGGGACTGTCAGGAGAGAATCTCCACAGTAGCACCGCCCAAGGCCGGACTACACCGGCCAGCGCCGGCCTTGACATCCACTCTATAAATACTCCTCATTTGCGACTTGAGGAAGTTGTACCAATATATATATATCACTTACATATATATATATTATCTTAATCTAGTGTGTAGTTACGTAGAATACCGTAAACGACACTCTGTCGAAATAATACTGTAGTATAAGTATCGTTTTAGTACTTAGAAGGTTTATCAAGGCTCATTGTTGCTAAAGGAGTTGCTATTTCCGGAGAATACGGCTCTGACACTACAATTGTAATCTGCAAACTTTTAATGTATTTATGTTTGTTTGTTGTTATTAGTATCTATATATTAGTTATAATGATATTAGGCTAACTCTATATCTAGCCAAGATATGAAATTGGATTAGTTTATCTTTATAGGGAAATAGATGATGACTATGTTAAAATTGAATTAAAATCGATTATAGTGAATCTTTTTCTATCTTGCAACGTATTGATAATATTCGGATTGACGTAATTAACCAAGATGAATCGCAACATATAACCTAACGATGAACTCCACCGGAGAAGTTAGGATATGAGATAAAGGATAGAAAAACCGGAGGTAAAAATGGCCGAGTGAAAGCGTGACAACGGAATCCTATTTCCTACCCGGGGGCAGATTTGTCTTGGGAAAGATGAATCTTATTAAATTTGTGTTCACGATCGTAATAATGTTAAAATCACAGTTTGATTAAAACTACACCGTTTGTGTTAAATCGATCCGCCTGACAACCGGAGCCTCTTGAATAACATCGGCCGTCTGACAAACGGAATAACCTCTTTTATCCGGGGTAGATTTGTACTCGGTACTGGTCCGACTAACTAAGATTAGCATGGGGCCAGTTGTGGAGATTAAACTGATGACAATTTGACATATGACAATTTCATACGCTCGTGTGAGGAGGAGTTGTCTAGCTTAGGAATACACCGATTCATATATAATTGATTCACCTTAAAATAAGGAAAGATCGAGCACATCTATTTCTACTAAAAAGAGATACTGATTCAGTGACATATTCTTGGCTAGTCTTTTATAATATTACTAGTATTTATATCTTATATATTGTATTGGTACCTATATATATTTATATCTATATATATATATGTATTTCTATATATTTATATATATATATTTATGTATCTATATATATATCTGTTTTAGTTTTATGCATTTATTTACTGTTTTAAGGTTACTAAATAGAAAAAAGAAAATTTGCGACTTAGATTGAGTTAATAATAGCTTCTTGGTGTTTAGCCACACTCTGAATTACCATACGTTTCCCTGAGGATTCGACACCTGACTCACCATACTAGCACTACAGTTTGACCCGATACACTGTCGGTTAAGGACTGGAATAGCACTAGGAAAACCCACGTCAATGCCAACGCCCCGCTTTTGTTAGGTCGTCCTTTCTTGAACACATGAGAGACCTTGATAGACGTAAAGAGGGGAGAGATCATACTACGAGTCGGGAAAGAGAGTGTGGCCATAAATGTCTATAATGCAATGAAGCATCCTGATGATGAAAAGAGTGATTGTTTTTCTGTTGATGCTATATATCCTAGTATTTTGGAGCACACTAACCTGCAGGGATACCAAGAGCCTATAGAAGAATTCTTGATGAAGTCAAGCACCGCTGAGGATGACGATCCGAGAATGAGAGCTCAAGTATACCATTTGGAGGCAACTCCTTTTGTCGATGCAAGCTGGAACAAGAAGCTAGAGCTCGGTTTGACTGGCAAGCTGCCAAAGCCGTCAATCGAGGAACCACTCTCTTGATCTGGGTGAAGCCACCGCTGAGCATTTAAAGTATGTGTTTTAGAACCTAATGAATTACTTCCTCTTATTGTTTCGTCTGCACTAACCGTTTTGCAGGAAGCTAAGTTGATCCACGTTCTGAAGAAACACAAAAAGGCTTTCGGATGGAAGATTGTTGATATAAAAGGGATTAGTGCTGATATCTGCAAGCACAAGGTCATCCTTGAAGAAGGTGCCAAGCCGGTCAGGCAGTTTCAGAGACGGCTAAACCCACACATGCAAGAGGTGGTGAGGAAAGACGTGGTAAAGATGCTGGAATTGGGGATAATTTATGTGATCTCTGACAGTGAGTGGGTGAGCCCCACACAAGTCGTACCCAAGAAAGGAGGCATCACAGTTGAGCTTAATGATAAAGTTGAGCCCATTCCTACTCGTTTAGTTACTGGTCACAGAGTTTGTATTGATTTCCGCATGCCAAACAATAAGACTAGGAAAGATCATTTCCCCCTCCCCTTTATTGATCAAATGCTAGAGCGTCTAAGTGGTCATGCTTTTTACTGTTTTTTTGGATTGTTTTAGTGGCAATTATCAAATTCACATCGATATATATGACCAGGATAAGACTACTTTCACGTGTCCGTATGGCACCTTTGCATTCAGAAGAATGCCGTTTGGGTTGTGTAATGCACCCGCGACATTCCAGCGATGCATGGTTGCCATCTTTGCTGATATGATAGAGCATTTCATAGAAGTCTTTATGGACGACTTTAGTGTTTTTGGTGATACTTTTGATGAATGTTTGTCTAATATTGATAAGGTGCTTGCGCGTTGTGAGGAGACAAACTTGGTTTTAAATTGGGAAAAGTGTCACTTCATGGTAACTGAGGGGATTGTGTTAGGACATAAGGTGTCGGGGAAGGGAATAGAAGTCGATAGAGCCAAGATAGAGGCAATTTCTAAGCTTCCTATGCCTACGAATCTGAAGACTCTAAGGTCATTTTTGGGTCATGCAGGTTTTTATCGTAAATTTATTCCAGGTTTTTCCCAAATTGCCAGACCTCTTACTTTTCAGTTGATGAAGGGTGCCCCAGGTGTTTTTGATGAGGCATGTCTAGATGCTTTTCGAACCCTTAAGAAACTTCTTATTTCCGCCCCTATCTTGGTGGCACCTGATTGGTCCAAGGAGTTCGAAGTAATGTGTGATGCGGGTGACTATGCCGTAGGAGCTGTCCTAGGTCAGAAGGTAGACAAGCTGTTTCGACCCATTTACTATGCAAGCCATACCCTGAACTCGGCTCAACAAAAGTACGCCACAACTGAGAAGGAACTTTTAGCCATCGTTTTTGCTTTCGACAAGTTCCGGTCGTACTTGGTTGGGTCGAAAGTCATAGTTCACACTGACCATGCTGCGTTGCAATACCTATTTGCCAAGAAGGATGCAAAACCATGCTTGTTAAGGTGGACCTTTCTCCTTCAAGAGTTCTACGTGGAGATTAAGAATAGAAAGGGATGTGAGAACGTAGTAGCTGACCATCTGAGTAGGATGGAGCCGGGTGAAGAGAGATGTTTTGTCAAAGTTGATATTGATGACCGTTTTTGGGATGAGCAGTTGTTCGTAGTGGATACGATGCTCCCGGTTAAGCGGGGAAACTTTATTCAGAGAGGGAAGAAAGGGAATCCATGGTATGCCCCTTTTGTGAATTATCACGAGTGTGGGTTCGTAGATCCTGAATTTGATGAGAATCAGAAGAAGAAGTTCTATAGCGAGGTGAACCGATATGTGTGGGAAGACCCCTTATTGTTTAGGCTGTGTGTAGATGGAATCCTGAGGAGGTGTGTGGATGACAGTGAGATAGTGAGTATTCTCTCGTTCTGCCATGATAAAGAGGCCGGTGGCCACTTCTCGGGTGAGAGAACAGCGTTGAAGGTATTACAAAGTGGGTTCTACTGGCCCACTATCTTCAAGGATGCACATGCGTATGTTAAGACGTGTGACACCTGTCAACGCTCTGGAAGGATTTCCAAGAGAAATGAGATGCCCCAGAAACCGATAATAGTGTGTGAGGTTTTTGATATATGGGGTTTGGACTTCATGGGACCATATCCATCTTCTTTCGGGAATAAGTACATTCTTGTCGCCTGTGACTACGTTTCAAAGTGGGTTGAGGCAATTTCTTCGCCTACTAATGACAAACATGTAGTCATAAGGTTTCTTAAGAAATATATTTTATCCCGGTTTGGAGTACCTCGAGCGATAATAAGTGACAATGGAAGTCACTTTGCCAATAGAGAATTTGATAAGCTTTTCTGAAGTATGGTGTCTGAAGTATGGGGTCACTCATAAGTTAGGCACTGCCTACCACCCTCAGACTAGTGGCCAAGTAGAGGTATCCAATCGGGGAGTAAAGAGAATCCTGGAGAAGACCGTCAATTCCAACCTTAAGGATTGGTCAAAGAAGTTGGATGATGCACTTTGGGCACACCGAACTGTGTTCAAGACACCCATAGATATGTCACCCTACATGCTTGTTTTTGGCAAGGCTTGCCATCTCCCCGTAGAGGTAGAGCATAAGGCCTATTGGCCGATAAAGAATCTCAATATGGACGACGCATTAATCGGTGAGAGAATGATGGCCCAGTTGAACGAGTTAGATGAGTTTCGCCTTCAAGCCTACGACTGTTCGGCGAAGTATAAGGAGAAGACCAAGATGCTTCATGATAAGTTGATCAAACCGTGAGTTTTCAACATAGGTGATGAGGTCCTTCTCTATAACACTCGCCTCCATTTGTTTCAAGGCAAACTTAAGTCGAGGTGGTCGAGACCGTATACGGTTTTGCGAATTTTCGACTCGGGAGCCATCGAGGTAACACATCCGAAGCATGGGATGTTCATCATGAATGGCCTTCGTCTTAAAAAGTATGAAAAGTTACCATTCGATGAGGCTCTCGAGATTGTGCATTTGACTGACCCCGAGCCATGATCAATCTGTTTTGAGTCTCTTCATGGACTTCAAACTTTGACGATTTTACTCTTATCACTGCACCATCACATCTTTCTATCCTCGTTTCCTCGTTCATGCCGGTAGTATAACTTTGAAAAAAAACCGGCACAGTATAAGTCATTTGTTGAGCCAACGACGTAAAACAAAGGCGCTCGGTGGGAGGCAACCCACCATTTTCTGAGTTTTCTGAGGTTTTGATAATAAATGGTGTTGGAATAAAGGTTAAAATCACAAGGGATCAAGATTTCTGTGTTTTGCATGGAGCTGGGGTCGGACGAGCGTTCAGCCTCATCAAACGCCCGTCCGCTGAGTTGGCCCTCAGACGGGCGTCTGCCCTAGGCAGACGCTCGTCCGTCCATAATCGCCCAACTCTGTATGTGTTTCTGATAAGGCAAACAAGCGTCTGGAGTGACCCAAACGCTCGTCCAATTCTTCAATGCTCAGGCAGACGCCCGTCTGCCTCTCCCACTATAAATACCCCAGCCTCTTCAAATCATTTCGAATCAGTTTTCAAAATCACAAAACCCGACTTTTCATGCCATTTTCACCTAAAATCTTCGTTATTGCTCCGATCAGAGCTATTCAAAGTCCCCCAAACACCTCTTGATCTCTTCTCTTCATTTCACAAACCTAAATCCACCAACAAACACTTTTTGGTCGGATTCGAGACCCTAGCAAGGGCGGTTTTCAAAGTACAAAAATCAAAACATTGGCCGTGTAGTGCATCGTTCGGGCTTCTAATCACTTCCATCATCATCCTAGCACCCTTATCGGTAAGTATCTCTAAGCTTTTCATGTTTTAATTCGCGTTTTTTTAGGTTCGATTTTCGAGTCAACCCTTAAACGAACTGCCACTAATTGGGCTTGTTTTTCTTTGCTTTGTGTTGTTTTTGCTTTGATGATGATCTGGGGGTGCCTTTAATTGATTATGGATGTCTGCATTGCGGTTGTGGGTCGGTTTTGATGTGGTTGGATTGGTGTTTTGTTGGGAAATCCCGTTTGGACGATAATCGGGTTGTGTGTTGTGATGTTTGTGTTTGGGTTTGTTGTGGACGTTTAGTGTGAGATATAATGGTGCGTACTGGTGGTAAAGAGGGAGCCTCGGGGAAAAAACGTTGTGGGAAAGAAGTAGCTAGGGATGCCGGTAAGAAGAAAAAGGTAGTTGAACCTAGACCGGTGAACCCCAACCGAGGGATTGAGATCCGGGAGAGGCAGAACCCCCCTAGAGCAGCCCAGAGTCAGGCTAGGGTATCATTGAGGGATGAATCGGAGTCTGAGACGGATGATGAGCCGTTGGTGAGGAAGAGAACGGTTGAGCCAGGACCTAGGGTTGAGCAAGACATAAGGGAGCCTAGGGCTGCACCTGAGGCTAGGGCTGCACCTGAAGCTAGGGTTGAAGGGGGTGCGCCAATTGTGGAGCCGGTTAGAACCCCGAGAACAGGCACTAGAGGTCCCCCGATCCCGTTTGCAAGAAGGTTTATCAATTCCAAGGCCTTGGAGGTCTATAACAAGCACCACTTGACCCACACAATGCTTACAGAGCGAGCCTTCCATGAGTATAACGTGGACAAGAATTTCGTGAAAAACCTAACCGATAGGAAGTGGAAAGAGTTGATGACAGCCCCGGAGGGAAAGTGAATGCAACTTTGGTGCGTGAGTTTTACGCAAATCTTTCGGAGTCAAGCCTAGAAACAGGGATGGTTAAGGTTCGGGGGGTCCAAGTCCCGCTTAGTGCCAAGGTGATCAATGATAAATATGGACTGGCCTCTTTTGAGGGTTTAGATTATAAGAAGGCAATAAAGGCGAAACAGGATGCGGGTGAGGACCCGTTAGAGGATCTCCGGTTGTTGGTATGCCCGGATGTAACTTGGACTCTTGGCGGCGGTGGGGTGAGAAAAAAGTTGGTCACGACGACGTGGGTGGAGGATTGGAAAGTCCAATGCCGATTTATCCATAACCGGTTGCTACCTAAGAACAACCTGACCCATTTCCACATCGGCGATCTAGGGATGTTGTATGCCCTCAATTTTAAGTTAAATGTGGATGTGGGTCAGGCCATTTATGATGAGTTGCCCATGAACCAGAAGAACTACACCCGCTGCTTGATTTGCCCTCATCTGATTTATAGCTTGTGTCAGGACGCTCGGGTCTCGGAGTATAGGGAGGATCACCGGCTTAAGAATCCTCAGTTGTTGCAGAGAGAAAAAGTAAGGCCCCTGGCACAGCTAGAGCGTATGGCAAAGACAAAGAGCCCGATTCGTCCTCGGCTCCGACTCCGGCACCACCAGTTCCTTCTATTTCTCCCTCTCTGAGGATGAGGTTGAGCATGGCTAACAGTTTCCGGAACGGATGGAAGATCAGCAGCAAACACAGAACAATATTCTGACTCTCTTAATGTTGATGAGTGAGGGTCGACTACCGAGGGATCCGGCAGCTTTTGCCCCGAGCACCATGGACTACCGCTTCTCTGATGAAATTGAGGGGGCCATCACGCAGATCGTGGTGGAGGATGCATCGTCATCTCGACGAGAGAGGCCGGTGGGCTGAAGCGGCGAGGCAGAGTTCCAACCAAGCTCCTATAGATGGTGCCACCACTGCTGGTGATGATGTAGCACCAGGCCAGACGTGATTTTCTTTGTTCTGTGCTGTTCCTTTTATCGTCTGGGCCCGGTCTTAGGGTTGGTTCTGAGCTGTTGAGTTTATTTGAAACATTTGTATGTTATTTGATGCTACTATCGGTTTTGCATTGATACTTTTATGATGGGTTTTGTAAGCCTTAAGGCACATTCGTACTTGTGTTTGGATTTTGATACACATTGTGGATCATTTTTATATGTCAAACCTCTGTGGTTTTATCTTTTACGCGTAGATGTTCTGTGCTTTAACCCGCTTGGGTAATTTATCCATCTATAGCGATCCGCTGTGTGCTTTCCACTTGCATATCGATTTTTCTGACGTGACAGCGCCGTTTTATTGTTATTCCCCTTCCCTGCCCAATATTTTGGCACGAGGACCATGTCCCGTGCATGCTTTGCTATGGTTGTTCTTGTTTTGTCTAGGGATTGGGGTCGTGTTTTCTCACGGCCGTTACGGGATTCGATAGCGCCTTTCTGCCGGGTCTAAAGCTAAGTCTCTTTTTCTATCTCATTCACACACTGAGGACAGTGCTTCATTCGAAGTGAGGGGGTGGAGATGACTTAGCTTTATTGTTTCGATTGATAAATGTGCCATTAATTGTGATAGGCTTAGTTAATGTCCATTTTCGAGTCAGTTCGTGGCTTAAAATTTTAAAACTTTTCACGGTTTGACACCGCGTTATATGAATGTTTCTCACGATGGATTTGGTGGATGTCTTAGTAGTCGAGTAATGTATGCCGGGCGATTTTACTTTGTCACGATGCGAACCCTTTTTATTGCTTGTAAACCTTGGTTATACTTAGTCTAGTTGCTATACGCACTTGTACGACTAGTTTTGAGGCGAAATAGAAAGGTTAACCTAGGCCGGATACGGGATGAGAGTTATGGCGCTTCTTTGACCTAGCCAGAGCCAAATAAGCCAAAATCCCAACATTATACCCTCGTAACCCCTCTAAGCCTTGATAGGACGGTCTGACCACCGTCCGAAATGAGCCGTTTGGTTACTTAGCCTGTATTACCCTAACCCTGAGCTTTATTATTGGTCACATTTCCTTTGATCACCCTGCGAGTGGACTTAGTCGTTGCGTTAGACACACTTGCTGAAGCAAGTGTGGGGTGGGAGTTGGTGCGTTCTTCGAGAGGTGTTAGTGAGTGAGAGCTAGTATATGAAGGGGAGGAGCTCGAGGAATGTATTGTGAGGCTTGTGGCTCGAAAGAAAAAAAGAAAAAAAAATGAAAAGCAATGGAAAAAAGAAAAAAAAAGAGAAGAAGGTTGAATAAAGGTGGAAAAAAAAGGAGTCAAAGAAAGATGCTTTGAATAAATAAGAGTATGATGTTAAGGTTGTGGTGGTTTATAAATGAGTACAGAAAGAATCGAAAGAATTTTGGTGTGGTTTGGTATGGTTTCAAAGAAAGAATACATGAATTGATTAGGTTCACTCGTGTTTTTTCTCTTTCTCCAGTCCCAAAATTTCCTTTCGAATAACCCCGACCCGAGCTTGACATTATAACCCTTCAAGTCCTACTTGACCGTATTTAGCCTCGGTTGCCTCGATTAGTGACAGACGTTTTCTAGGCTATAAAATCCTTACCGGAAGTGTACCGGGTCAAATTGTAGTTCTAGTCTGGTGAGTCAGGTCGTATCCTCAGGGAAATGAAAATCTAATTCAAAGTGTGGTTAAACACCAAGAAGCTATTATTAAATCGATCTAAGTCGCATTTTTTACCTTTTATAGGGTTAGATTGTTAGAGTTAGATGTTAGTAAAAATAAAGAAATAAGTACTTATATAATATACGATATATATATATAAATACATATATATATATACAGAGACATAAATATATATATATATATATATATAGGTATATATAATATAAATACTAATATAATATATAGAAATATAGAAACTAGCCAAGATAATGTTATTGAACCATGATCCCTTTTTAGTTAATAGATGAGACAGATCTTCCTTTTCAAGGTGTAATTTATGTGAAACGGTGCACTCTCTCACTTCAATAGTTCTCTCACACGAGCGTCTAAATCGTCATATGTCTCATCGATCATCCAATGTCATCCAAAAGATTAGGTACTCCGTTTGTCATGCGGTCAATGTCAAGGATCTCGATCGAACAGTAAATTAACGTAATAAGATCTTGAGCACAATTTTAATAAGATTTGTTTCTCTCAAAACAAATCGCCCGGTAGAAATAGGATTCCGTTGTCACGTTTTCACTCGGTCATTTTACCTCCGGTTTTTCTACCTTTTTCCTCATATCCTAACTTCACCGTTTAGTTCATCATTAGGTTACGATTACTGTTTATATTGATTAGCTATGTCTAATATTAATGTTTCATTAAGCTCAAGTAGAAAAAGATTCATCATATTCAATTTTAATCATTTTTAACATAGTCAATCATCCATTTTACCAAAAGATTAAAATAGTTCAATTACATATTTTGGCTAATATTACTAATACTAATATATATATATATATATATATATATATATATATATATATATATATATATAAAATATAGATAGAAATAATAAACATAATAACATTAGAATATATTATCGATTACAATCATTGAATCGGGGTTGTTTCCACGAGATAGAGCATAACAAAGCTTCAAATCAACAATCTCTTACGATAACTATTCCACCATTATATATATATATATATATATATATATATATATATATGTGTGTGTGTGTGTGTGTGTGTGTGTGTGTGTGTGTATGTATATATATGTGTGTCTATGTATATATATATGGGCCCAAAATGATGAAAACAAGAAAAGAGAAGAAAGGAGATGGAAGAAGAGGGAAATGGAAGAAATGGGGAGGAGATGAGAAGAGAGGGCCAAGGATTGTGATGAGTTTGGGGAGGTATTTATAGGAGATATATATATATATATATATATATATATATATATATATATATATATATATATATATATATATATAAAAGAGTATATGGCGATGGATATGCTAGCAAGTTTGTTAGAAGATGGTGGATGTAATGATGAGTTATCACAAGCACCATTAGGTGGTTATAATCAAGTTGGGAAAATATCTCCACTTTTCCCGGCGTTTCTATTGCGGCGCTTATTGATAAAATAGCCATAACTTGAGTTGTTGACCTCCAATTGACGTGATTCAAAATACGTTGGAAATCTCTTTTGAATAGCTACAAATTTTATGAAAAAATCTTCCCTAGAAAATGCCTCTAAGGTGGGTCACATTTCTGTCGAAGATATTTTACGGTATAAGTACGTAGGAAAATCGACCCTTTAAACTCGTAAGCTTGTGGCATCTTCTTCTTTCCCTCAAAATCCATCTTTTAGTGCTCAAAACATGTCGTTACGTGGAATCTTGGTCAATGTATAATCCTGCAATGAACCACCAAAACACCAAACGTAAATCGGACACGACATTCCGGTTACTAAACCGGTACAAAACTTGTAAAAACTTATAAAAATACGATAATTTATATAATAATTACTACATACACATATGGATGAAATTAATAAATTAATGACTTAAATTGGTACAATAATGCTCAAATAATGATTGACAATTTGTCGCTCATCACAACTCCCCACTTAGCTTTGGTCGTCCTCGAGCAAAACAAGCGATAAAACAAATTGAATGAGGGACAAATTCATGAAGATATAAGATGTAAGGGACAACCAGATGTTGCAACCATTCGAATTACAACCAGGCGTTAACCTTAATATAAATGTATAACAGAGTGTGTGTGACAAGCCTTTTCAATTTCCACTATCCTCTCTTGAATAATTCAAGCAAACGAACAAGTAACCATTCAGACAGTCCTAATGACTTTCCTAGGTATAGGCAGTAACAATTCCACACAAAGTTCTCCCGGGTACTTATTAGGATAATCTCTAATGCATATCATTCAGTTTATACTGTGGATAGTCAGAAGATAACTAAGTTTTCAACCATGCTTAACCAAATTTCCACATTGTCATTTGCCAATTTTTACTTAATTTCACATAATTTCACATGTGTAGCATATGCCTTCATTCCCAGCAATAGGACGTTTCGTGATAACACCCTAGCTGGACTACTATCATCAGCGATGGGAGCTTTTAAGCCTCATAGTGGTATAGGGCGTTTATGATAACGCCTACCGCACTAAAATCATTGGTAGCTACATCCGACATATAAATAGTTCATCTTAGTTTGGTATTCTTTCTTTCATTTCACTTTCCCAAAAAACTTAACTTATATCCTTCCTATCACATTCAAACCTTCAGATATTCACAGTACACGTTCAAAAGTTAGGTATTAAGTTATTGCTATTATTAAGCACAAGTCTCTCTAGGATAAACCACTAGGATACTGAATGTGTACAGTTTAAAATTTTCGTTTCAATATCAAAGGCTTACGTGAAGGAATTCATGTTACACAAATAAATTTGGGGTTAAAATGCACTTACGGTTCACGTTGGTTATACACATCCAAATTGATCATTACATCTTCAAATCCATGAAATATACGCCTTGTACAATTTATTTTAATCAACTATATAATGTTCGAAAAAGATAAAAAACTAAGGGATTTATTGATACAAAATAAGCACTAATGCCATTGCTAGACCAACCACGACTCCACTACCCACTTACGAACTTACATTGTCCCCAATGTAAAGAGAGTGTAAAAAAAGTTGTTGGGAAAGGAATGGTGCACTTAAACAAGTCAAAACAAATACTGGGATGATAAAAAAGGGTGGGTGGGTGGGTCAAATTTATGACCGTTGTGTGTGAAAATAAAATAAAAGTGTATGGAGTGTGACAGTGTAGTGACAGAAGGTAGATAAACACACCACATAAACTTTTATTGGTTTAAAACACACAATATTCCATAGTAGTTGAACTAATACATGTCACACATTATTTGAAATTTAAAACAGACTAGATCATGATATGAACTGTGTGAAAAAGTATTAACTCTGAGTCTTTTATACCCAGATCCTCAAGGGTTATTTCAAATCGTTCTGTCAACCTTAGTCCAAGAAATGATGCATTTGAATTTTCTCTTTGCTTTCTCTCGGGATTTTCGGATAACCACCTAATCGTTCCCGTTTTAATGACATTCAAACATTCATCCTGAGACTTGGTGAAACAAAATGAAAATCAATCCGAAGTATTGGCAAAGTATCATCCAAAGTATGAGTAATTATTATATTTAACATTTTTACAGGCTGCCTCCCGGTAGCGCTTTTGGTTAACGTCGTTTGCTCGACAGACTTAAACAACCATAATGATGATGATTAACTAATATAATATACTAAACAAAATGGGGTACTTCTAAAAATTACTCACCAAAGCATGTAGCAATTAAGTACATGAACCAACTAGAAATAAATGCTTAATGAGTAAATAGGAAGGATAGTACCCGTGATTTTACTATATTTATAGTCTATTGCTAGACTTTTCCTTGCTTAGGTCTTTAATGCACCGGTGGTGGGTCATCCTCACACACTGCATCCGTCTTTTTTTTTATCATTACTGATCTCCAACATATGTTAGACGAATGGCGTCGAATCCAACGGTTCTTGACCTTTTCCTTTGATTTTCGAGCTTTCGGTTTGTGAGCCTTCATATTATTGATAGAGTCATCTTCTTCAACTACCTATGTGTTAGTACGATCCACAACAAGAGGACACAAAGTGTCCACACAAATGGATATTTCAATGAATTGTAAATGTTGAAGACAATGCGCTCATCATTAACTCCCAAACTAAGCTCTCCCTTACGAACATCGATCACAGCTCCCACCGTTGCTAAAAATGGTCTCCCGAGGATAAGGGTTGCACTCCCTACCTCCATATCCATAACAACATAATCGACGGGGAAGTAAAATTTATCTACCTTAACCAACACGTCTTCAATGACTCCTTTAGGATGTTTAATAGATCTATCTGCAAGTTGGAGAGTCATCTCCGTACGCTTAAGCTTACATATGCCAAGTTTCATGAAATCATTATAGGACATGAGGTTTATACTTGCACCGAGATCACAAAGCGCCTTCTCAAACAAAAGTCCCCCAATTTCGCATGGGATAGTAAAACTACCATGATCTTTAAGTTTAGGAGGAAGCTTGTGTTGAAGCACGGCGGAACACTCCTCACTTAGACACACCGTCTCATATTCTTCCAACCGTTTCTTTCTGGATAGTATGTCTTTAAGAAACTTACCATATTCCGGCATATTGATTAGAGCTTCAATAAAAGGGATATTAATAGTTAAATGCCGAAAAGTGTCAAGAAATCGTGCGTACTTCTTATCCAACTTCATCTTTTTCATTTCCTCTCTCGGGGGATAGGGAAGTGATTCAAGATCAATTAAATTAGGGTTAGAATGTATACTTCCCTTACCCTTGTCGTTAGATGAAGATGGTGAAGCTTCCTTGGATGTTTGTGCATTTGGACGACACTGTGTGTCATCATTCTGCACATTTTTCTTGAGAATCAGACTTTGGATATGGTGTTGCCTCACAGAGTTGAACCGAGGTGAATTTGGGTTGAGCCGGATAAGGTTCGGTTTGAATTGGCCCTTTCAAACTTGATTCCTTTTTAACCTGCTCATTGGACAAGGTCCTTAGATCATTCAGTCTTGGATTTTTCAATATTCTAGGAACCTTGACCCATTCCTCATCCTCACTTTCAGGTTCAATATATCTGTTTTGTCCTAGGAAATCTTCAATAATGTCCTCTTCCTCTTTGGTGAATTCAGGTTCATCTTTAGATTCCACATTCTTTTCAAATTTACCATCTAAATCATCCTCTACTTCATTATTTCCGAAGTTTTCTAATCCATTACTTCCACAGATTCTTCCACTCTTGGTAAAAACAGCTTTTACCTCTCTCGGGTTTCTTTCAGTATTACTTGGTAATCCTCCTGGAGGTCTACTATTTTTACGTTCTCCTTCTCTACTCAAATAACATTCCATATTCCTTACTGATGCTTCTATAATTCTCATTCTGGTATCATTTCCACTCATAGATGTTTTCAACGTACTCATATCCTTAGTGACTGTACCTATAGAAGTTATCATACTTTCCATATTTTGGGCTTGAGTAGACATCACACCCATCATATTTTCCATTAATTTCTCCCATTTATCAACTCCTTCAGGTTGAGTTGAACTTTGGGTGACTGGTATGCTTTGAGTGGTATGTTGTGGATATGGTCTAGGTAATGATTGTAGGTTCTGATTCGAGGTATCTCCTTGATAAACCTTATTAGTATATGGATTCTTATATTGAACTGGATACGGTGGTTGTCCTTGCTTACTAGGGTTTTCAGACCAACGAAAAGTAGGGTGATCTCTTCTAATAGCATTAAACGAGTTTGAATACGCGTTGTTCAAATTCCTATCTTGGTTGTAAAAACTCACATTTTCCCTTGAATATCCGTCTGGTTCTTCCATCCCTAATGACACATTATCATGACTTGAGTATTCATTTGGTAAGATATTTTCTGAGTTTACATTTTTACTGGCTAATAAGCCGTCAAATTTCCTACTCAAATTCTCCAAGTGTGCTAGAACTTCCGTATTCGATGTATATTATCCTGCAAATGCTACTTTTCTTGTGCTAGAACCGGTTTCCCACATTCTGTTATTTTTGGAAATCTTTTCAATAGCATCGTAAACTATCTGAGCTTCACTCATCATTAACGAACCACCACATGCATGATCAACATCTGCACGTGAGTCTTTTCTTAATTTACGATAGAAAAGTTGAATTTGCATATCTAAGGAATAACCATGATCGAGACAAGCTCGTAATAGCTTTTTAAATATTTCCCAAGCGTTTCCAAACGTTTCTTCAGATCCTTGTCTAAAGTTAGCAATTTCGACTATTAATTCCAAATTCATTCCCGGAGTAAAATACTGTTTTAAGAACTCGGTTTGAATGTCTTCCCATTTTGTCAATGAATGATGTGGGAGTGACATAAACCAATCTCGTGCTCTTCCTTTTAAAGAAAAAGGAAACATAGACATCCTCGTTAATTCACGATGAGCACCTTGACTTTTGGTCAGTATTACAGCTTCTTGAAAGATAGAGTTGATGATGCGGATCTTCATCATCCTCTCCTAGAAATTGGGCTCTTGTGTCAATTAGGCCAAAAAGATGAGATTTAATTTCGAAATTGTTCGCTCCTTCAGTAGGTAAAAGAATAGGATTATTAGTCTGATTTCTCCTTACGGTTTGATCACAGATAGGTCTCGGGTTTGGTATGTTAGGATTATTATGATTATTCTGGTTCCGATTCTGATTATTTCTATTATTAGGATTCTGGTTATTTGGTATTGGTAGATTCTGATTAAGGTTTTGTCCATGTCCTTGGGCATGAACAATCCCTTGTTCAGGTGTTTCATCACTAGTTTCGGCCATTCTCGTATTTCGATTTGATGATGATTCTTGGTCAGGATTTCCCTGACTAGTATGACCTCGTTTACTCTCTACTCTTAACTGCCTTTCGTAAGTGTTTATGTCAGGCTTATAAGGAGTGAGTGGGGCCTTACCGCTTCTGGTCATCAACTATCGAAAAGAGAAATTAACTCGAAATTGACAAAAATAAAAATTGGTAACTTACCTATAAGGTAAGTACCAACGAAAAATAAAAAAGAAATGTGATAAGAAGAGAGTTGACTTATCCTCGAGAATTTTGAGCTAATACAAGTAGTAACCATAGACACAATGAATTAGCATCGTTCTCCCCGGCAACGGCGCCAAAAAGCTGACGGACGTTTTCTAGGCTATACAATCCTTACCGGCAGTGTACCGGGTCAAATTGTAGTTCTAGTCTGGTGAGTCAGGTCGTATCCTCAGGGAAATGAAAATCTAATTCAAAGTGTGGTTAAACACCAAGAAGCTATTATTAACTCGATCTAAGTCGCAGTTTTTACCTTTTATAGGGTTAGATTGTTAGAGTTAGATGTTAGTAAAACAGTAAATAAGTACTTATATAATATACAGATATATATATAAATACAAATATAGATACAGAGACATAAATATATATATATATAGATATATAGATATATATAATATAAATACTAATATAATATATAGAAACTAGCCAAGATAATGTTATTGAACCATGATCCCTTTTTAGTTAATAGATGAGACAGATCTTCCTTTTTCAAGGTGTAATTTATGTGAAACGGTGCACTCCTCAGCTCAACAGTTCCCTCTCACACGAAGTCATTTAAATCGTCATATGTCTCATCAATCGTGTCAATGTCATCCAAAAGATTGGGTAGTCCGTTTTGTCATGCGGTAAATGTCAAGGATCTCGATCGTAATGCAATAAATTAACGTAATAAGATCTTGAGCACAATTTTAATAAGATTTGTTTCTCTCAAAACAAATCCGCCTGGTAGGAAATAGGATTCCGTTGTCACGCTTTCACTCGCCATTTTTACCCTCCGGTTTTTCTACCTTTTTCCTCATATCCTAACTTCACCGTTTAGTTCGTCATTAGGTTACGATTCATTTACATTGATTAGCTATATCAATATTAATGTTTCATTAAGCTCAAGTAGAAAAAGATTCATCATATTCATTTTTAATCATTTTTAACATAGTCAATCATCCATTTTACCAAAAAAGATTAAAATAGTTCAATTACATATTTTGGCTAATATTACTAATACTAATATATATATATATATATATATATATATATATATATATATATATATAGATGGAAATAATAAACAAAATAACATTAGAATATATTATCGATTACAATTGTTGAATCGGGGTTGTTTCCACGGATAGAGCATAAAAAAACATCGAAATCAACAATATTCGATAATTATTCCACCATTACAACGATACTATAACTACTTTATTTATATATATATAAAAACATATATATATATATATATATATATATATATATATATATATGGGCCCAAAATGATGAAAACAAGAAAAGAGAAGAAAGGAGATGAAAGAAGAGGGGAAATGGAAGAAATGGGGAGGTTTGTTAGAAGATGGTGGGTGTAATGATGAGTTATCACATGCACCATTAAGTGGTTATAATCAAGTTGGGAAAATATCTCCACTTTTCCCGGCGTTTCTATTGCGGCGCTTATCGATAAAATTGCCATAACTTGAGTTGTAGACCTCCAATTGACGTGATTCAAAATGTGTTGGAAAGTTATTTTGAATATCTACAACTTTTATGCAAAACTCTTCCCCAGAAAATGTGTCTAAGTTGGGTCAAATTTCTGTCGAAGATATTTTACGGTATAAGTACGTAGGAAAATCGACCCTTTAAACACGTAAGCTTGTGGCATCTTCTTCTTTCCCTCAAAATCCATCGTTTAGTGCTCAAAACATGTCGTTACGTGGAATCTTGGTCAATGTATAATCCAGCAATGAACCACCAAAACACCAAACGTAAATCCGACACGACATTCCGGTTACTAAACCGATACAAAACTTATAAAAACTTATAAAAATACGATAATTTATGTAATAATTACTACATACACATTTGGATGAAATTAATAAATTAATGACTTAAATTGGTACAATATTGCTCAAAGTGTTATCAATATTAGGGTAAAATGTCATAATAATGATTGACAATTTGTCGCTCATCAATTAGTGGAGATTCTAGCCCGGTATGAGCCGTGTGTAGTCATTTGGCTGGTATTCAAAGCCGGTGATCATTTTCAGTGTAGTCCTCGGTCTATATCACACACACTTTGTTTTCGTGGTACGATAGAGTCAAGCGGTGTACGTTCAGTGTCTATTTTACTTTTGCCTTTATGTCGTGAGCGCTATGCATGTGTCGTAAAGTTGATCCCATGGTCTGTTTTAAAGCGCCTAATTTACTCGAGGACGAGCAAAGGTTAAGTGTGGGGTGGTTGATGGGAGTCAACTTTACTGTACTTTGGTGTGTAGTTTAACCCCCGTTTATTACCTTATTTGCATGTTTTGGGTAGATGTAAACCGTTTCGAGAGTAATCTCGAGAATCATATGCACGGGGAGTTAAACTGTCATATCGATGGTAAACTCCGCCTTTTTAGTGGTATTTCACTCTTTTTCGAGCACTTTTGTCTTGCGGAATTACGCGTGGTGTTTGTTCGTCTATGTTATTGCAGGACTTAGGTGACTCGAGGACCCGGAAGGCGATGTTTTGGACTATGAGACGTGTCCGTGGCCCGAATGTAGCATGAAAAGTGAAGAAAAGCCAAGTTTGGAGTGAAGACAAGCCAGACGGGCGTTTGCTATACTCCAGACGGGCGTCTGACGTGAAGCTACATCAGACGGGCGTCTGCACATCCCAGACGGGCGTCCACAGCATTGACATTTCATTCAGAAAGTTTTATTTTCAGCTGGACGGGCGTCCGAAAGACACTCAGACGGGCGTTTAAGCAGGCTCAGCCCGATTCAAGAAGCTCATTTAACACAGACGAGCGTCCAGAGGTCCAAACGGGCGTCCAAGATTCGAAATGTCTCAAGTCAAGATTCAAAGGACGGGCGTTCAGGGGAATGCGAACGCCCGTTCAATGAAGACGAAACCCTAATATCTTCATATTTTCCTGGCGGACGGGCGTCTGACATGACCTGGACGGGCGTCCAGGACCGATGATAACATATTTTCGACCTACTCTATAAATACGCGACTCATTCAAATTTCTACTCATGTATGGTGACTTTAGACTTTTTCTTAGGCGATTTAGGGGCGATTTTAGCATAGATTAAACCCCTTTGATCCCTTGATTCCCTAGATAACTTCCTTTGATTCTACACATCTTTTATAGCTTAGTTTTGCATTACAAGATCAAAGATTCTACTTTTTGGGTGCAACTATTTCTTCATATTTTTCTGGTTCAGATTTTCAGCAGTTATATGGTAATGATGTTTCTTTTATTTATTGTCTTTAGTTCAATTTCCATTCTTTATTCCGTTACTAGCATAATTATGAGTAGCTAAATTCATGTGTAGTCGAATTATGTGAAAGCGAGCGAAAACCCTAAGGGGGATGCGATTGGGAGTAGTGTAGTGCGTAAATTATTGTTTATACGATTAATCCACGTACTAAAACTTATTTTAACGTCTTTGAATTAGATTGATCACCTAGTTCACTGTCACACATATCAAACTTATAGATGTATTTTGCGGTGAGATGTGGGATAAGGGGTTTTAGGATCGTTGCGTAGATTCGGCCTAGTTGTTAGGTCCGGACCCAATACAGAGGTTTGTCATCATTGTTCGAGCGACTCTAGCACGTAATCATGTTAGGCTGATCAGTTTTCTAAAGGGAGAATTAATTAACTTCACATAGGGTGGTTAGAACGAGTTGTTCAATCTAATCGCTAGAATTAGGAGTTGGCACCCGTGGATGTCGTTAAACTACATTGGATAGGTAGGTCGGTTAAGACACGCTCCCTGTTCAATCCTTCCTTAGGGGTAAAAGTAGCTCGTGGAATCATAGTTCGACTATACCCTTTAATACTTAGAAGTAAACCCATTAGTATAATCTTTAGTTT
This sequence comes from Gentiana macrophylla, assembly GCA_026214975.1. NCBI lineage: Eukaryota > Viridiplantae > Streptophyta > Magnoliopsida > Gentianales > Gentianaceae > Gentiana > Gentiana macrophylla. Next base: position 84,177,318 of record CM047810.1, read on the forward strand.
TGCACTAGTATAGTATCTCTTCACAATTATTGTGGCCTGAACTAAGTTCTAATTCGACTTTGGTACTTAGACATTACTCCCTGTGGATTCGACCTTGAGACCACTATACTACCGTTGACCTGATACTCTGTCAGTTAAGGTTAGCGGTTAGTTATTTTGCTATCAGTTGGCTCCTAACACGCGAGTATTTTCTCGTTTTGTGGAACCTCAAGAATAAATTACATAGTTGGTCAATTTAATGAATATACGAATATTATTTATTTGGTAAATAATATGTAAAATAGAAGAGACATTTTCTATTATCCAAAATGGCGCCATATTATTTTGATTTTGGGAAAAGAAATTTTCATCTAATTAATTATAGTGTGAATAATATTGTAATATTCCGATTTTTGGGAAAGGGCAGACGTGTCATTTTGCGAAAACGAAATATTGGGTTCGGTTCCTTTTATTCGGAGTTTAAGTATTTGTTAAATTATATATGTATATTTCGAAATATATATATGTATATATTTAAGGAGGAAAATCTGATTTTAATGATAAAAGAAGATAATAAGATCTTTATCCTTTTTTGGGATTTATCTTATTATAAAGGAAGATAATAAGATCTTTATCTTTTTTGGGATTTATCTTATTATAAAGGAAAATAATAAGATCTTTATCCTTTTTTTTGGGATTTATCTTATTATAAAGGAAGATAATAAGATATTTATCCTTTTTTGGGATTTATCTTAATATAAAGGAAGATAATAAGATCTCTATCTTTTTTTTTTTGGGATTTTCTATTTAAGGAGAATAAATCCCCACAATTTTTATAACCTACTAGAAATCAGATCTTCTCCACCTCCAATATACTCTCTGCGTGTGTGAGAAAAAATAGGGCTGAGAGTTTTTCAATCGGCTGTTAAAGCAATTCTTGATGGTTTTCAGATCAGAGTAGAGCACCAGAATTGTTGTGAAGAAGGCAACGTTTTGATTGCAGAAAGTTGAAGCTTTGATAAGAGAAAGATCGGTTTTAGCTGCTGTTTTTCTGAGTTTTGCTGTTGGAATAAGCTTGCTAAAGATAAGAAGCTCTTCCTACAATCTAATTGTGGTTTAGAGTAGAATAGATCATGTTTTGGATGCATATTGTATCAAGTTTTAAGCTTAGATGATGTTTAAGGATTAAGTTTTGTTTTGGATCTTAAAAGACATGTTTTTCTACTGTTTTTCTGCTATAATTCATGTGCAAGATGTTTAGATTCGAGTAGAGACCGTTAAGGGATGAAAAACAGGTTTTAGGGCTTTTTCTGCGTAGGATGCGTACGCATTGGCTAGCAATGCGCCCGCATTCCTGATGCAGGATTGCTTAGAATAAGTGCACCAGGGATGCGCACGCATTCCATAGTAATGCGCACGCATTCCATAGTAATGCGCACGCATTGCCCCAGTTTTCTATGTAATGTCGTTTTAAGCTATGTTTTGAATTTTAAACCGTAATTCATGATTAAATAATACTAATTAAATATGAGCAAGCCCCGATTGAGTTTCTGATTCATTCAGTTAAAACACCGAATGTACTCTTAAAGGGAGTTGAATTTTGGATCCGTCGGAAGGGCATGAAGGGGCTTGTGCTTTGATGAACTAGGGTTCATCAATGTCTGTGTAATTGATAGGATGTCATACCTAGTTGTCTAAGTGAGGGAGTAGAGCTGATAAGGTGAGTATTATTCTGAAAACACTTAGGTGACTAGTTAATTCACATTAATAATTACATAAGTGTAGTAAAAGCTAAAACATCATCTATTCTTGGTTAGGCACTGATCCAAATCGGCGATGTGATACGTTCATAAAAGGTGGACAACGCTACTGGCTCAAAAGGCTGAAGGGTAGTGGAGGAAATCCATCGAACGTATATGCATACCGGGAGATCCGGGACTACCGGTGCTAATCACCGTAGTTGGCAAGTATATCTCGTGGTGGAATTTTCACCATGCATTGTGTCCTTGAGTAATGATGTAACAAAGATAAGCTAAGTTAGAAGCGTATAGTCACGACGTGTCGATGGGCATGTAGTGAACCCTAGATCGAGTCGGTCTCGATGAAGGCAAATCTTTTAATAATAAACCTTAATTATATTGTAGCTTCTCCTTCTTACTTTGTACATTGTATTTACCTCAAATGCATGTTTATTTATGTGTTTGGGGAGAGAAAGACGAACAGGTAAATGATGAGTTAGAGAGGACTTTGATGACGTCGTTTGAGGACGCTTGGAGTTGAAGACTTTGATTAATTATTATTCATTTCTTTATTTATTTCCTAGATTTGAATTATTATTGGATTTTGTAGTTTACTTTTAGTACTTTGGAATCCATTATAATTTTGGATTCGTTGGTTTTGTTTCGGATGTAATAACTTTACATTTCCTTCTAGTTCTTGAATTTCTATTACGAGATGTTTGAAAAAATTACCCCCGAGTCCTTTTAGCTTCCGTTTGCTTTTATTTGATACGACGTAGTAGAGGCTTACGTGTAATATTATTTATTTAATATTATGCGTGCCGAACGTTTCGATTTCCGGATAAGGACTCGGTGTCCGGGAACGGGGCGTTACAGTTGGTATCAGAGAGAAGCGTCTTTTAGGCTTTCTTTCTATTAAGCTAAGTTCTCTTTAGACCTCTTAGTAACGTTTTGGTTGTCGTTGATCATCAGGATGGAGTTCACGAGAACCGGAGCGGGTGCAGAAGCTTTAGGAGTACGTTGAGAGAGTCCTACACCAGTTGTTAGAGGCGGTTTCATGAGGCAGAATCCTTCACCTCACCCGAGCCCCATTCCACCCCTCGTACTGCAACCCCTACACCACGATCTCAGTGGAGTTTGTCACCGCGACCTCATCAGGAGCCACACCCACAATGGCATATGGGAAGTTCGGTTCAGTTTTCCTTGGTAAGTGACGTTCCAGCGGGTTTAGTACCGCCACCAGTAAGTTACCCTCCACCAAGGTACAACTACATCTATGGAGAACCAGGAGAAGCACCTATACGAGTCACTGTAGTGGGAGACATTCCACCAGTCTACGTACCCCCAACAACCAGTATCTATCCCCCACCAGTGAGCTACCCTCCTCCACCAGTGTTTTCTCATCAGCAGCATCAGACCTTTTACCCTCCTCCAGTGGGTCATACTCCTCAACCTACTATACCACCTTCACCCCGTTTTGACCATCATCAAGGATTTGGTTACCCACCCTACGGTTTCCACCAACACCAATACCAGCAACAAGAAATAACTTTTGGATATCCTCCAGTCTATCCACAAGCCCCACCAGTCAGACCGGCACATGAGCAAGCACCACCGGTTGATTGGTATACGAGATTAAGGAGGAACAAAGTTCAAGACTTCTTTGGGAATGTCGAGCATTCGAAGGCCGAAGAGTGGATAAGGAGTTTTGAGAAGGCATGTAGGAACATACATGTCCCTGAGACTGAGATGGCACAGTTGGCGGTTAGTTTCCTTTTGGGTGCAGTTGAAGCATGGATAGATGCTATACAGAGCAGTAATGGTAAAGTGACGGATTGAGAAAGCTTTAATGCAATGTTCTATAATGAGTATTTTCCAGCAACAGTGCAGACAGACATGACAAGTCAATTTCTAAAGCATAAGCAAGGTAATTACATGACAGTATCACAATACACCAACAAGTTTAACGAGTTGGGAAGATTTTACCCTGAGTTGATGAAGGTAGAAGAGAGGAAGATGGCCCTATACAAGGAAGGGTTATCGTATCAGATACAGTCTGGCATGTTGGGTTTCACAGCCAAGAACATGGCTGAGTTGTTGAATAAGGCCTTAGAGGTTGAGACATTCAGGAAGAAGGCCACCGTTGTTATCGGGAGCAAGAGGAATTTTGGAACAAGCCAGGGCAATAGCCGGGGAGCACCCCAACAAAATTTCAAGAAGACAACGGCCCCTGCAATGCAGTAAGCCACCCACGGAGCACCTTTATGCTCTAAGTGCAACAGGAATCACTCAGGTGAGTGTAAGGCTAATACAGGAGGCTGCTACTACTGTGGAGATTTAGGACATTTTGCCAAGATGTGTCCCACGAAGGGGAGTTCGAATATTCCGAAGCAAGGAAGTGGGAAAGGCGGCCCAAGTCGCCCAGTTCGAGTCTTTGCAGTGGATGCTGAGATAGCAGAACCAGACGATAATGTTATTTCAGGTACCTTTTTGTTTAATTTAATTTATTTGAGTACTTTTATAGCACGATTTAAATCATGTTGTATTTGTATTTAAATAAACGAATTTACTTCCTAGGTACAATAATATTAGACAACTTAGCAGTTACGGCGTTGTTTGATACGGGAGCGTCTAATACTTTTGTGTCAACTAAGGTAGCTAAGAAGCTTAACTTACCAATGGAACCTTTAAGAAATACTTTGGAGATAACAACACCTTTTGGGAAAGTGACTAAGCTAACCAAGTTGATACCCCAGGTAGAGGTTCGAGTTGGAAAGTATTGTTGCATGAGTGATTTGACGGTTTTGGACTTTTCGGATTTTGATGTGATTCTTGGAATAGATTGGCTATCCGAGAATTTTGTCCACTTGGATTGTAGAGAAAAGAGAGTGACCTTTAAGATACCGGGAAAATCAGATAAGACTTATCAAGGTAACATTTACAAGCCTAGTAAGAAGCGTGACCCTATAAATTTCAGCCGTTAAGGCTATAAGGGCTTGTCGAAAAGGTTGTGAAGGCTACTTGTTGTCTGCGATTGATGTGGAGCGAGTAAAACCTAAGTTAGAGAGAGACCCTGTAGTCAAGGAATACCCGAAGTGTTTCGAGAAGAGTTACCGGGAAACATGCCGGATAGAGATATAGAATTCGAGATCAAGTTGATACTAGGAGCGGCACCAGTTGCTAAGGCACCCAATAGGATGGCACCGGCTGAATTGAAGGAGTTGAAAGCCCAACTTTAGGATATGCTAGAGAGGAACATAATTCAGCCTAGTACCTCGCCTTGGGGAGCCCCAGTGTTGTTTGTTAAGAAGAAAGATGGTAGCATGAGGATGTGCATAGACTATCGAGCGTTGAATAATCTGACCATCAAGAATAAATACCCTTTACCGAGGATTGATGATTTGTTTAACCAGTTGCAAGGTAAGAGAGTGTTTTCTAAGATTGATCTTAGATCAGGATACCACCAGTTGAAGATCAAGGTAGCAGATATACCAAAGACAAACTTTCAAGATGCAGGTATGGACATTATGAGTTCTTAGTTATGCCTTCGACTCACTAATGCCCCATCTGCATTTATGGATTTAATGCAGCGTGTTTTCATGCCATACTTGGATAAGTTTGTGACAGTGTTCATAGATGACATCCTTGTATACTCTAAGGATGAGAAGGAACATGAAGAACACTTAAGGATAGTGCTGGATACATTAAAGGAGAACCAGTTGTATGCTAAGTTCTCGAAGTGCGACTTTTGGATGGATCAAGTGAGTTTCTTGGGTCATGTCATTTCTGGAGATGGCATTAAGGTTGATCCCGCGAAGTTTGAAGCAGTTGAGAAGTGGTCCAGACCGACTACCGTTTCAGAGGTTAGAAGTTTTCTCGGTTTGGCTGGCTATTATAGGAAGTTTGTACAAGACTTCTCAAAGATAGCTACACCACTTACCCGGCTCACTCTAAAGGATGTGAAGTTCGAGTGGACCAGTGAGTGTGAAGATGCTTTTCGGACGCTGAAGAAGAGGTTGACTACAGCCCCAGTTTTTGCAGTTCCGGAGATCTTTGATAATTATGATGTCTACACGGATGCTTCGGGACAAGGTTTAGGTTGTGTGTTGATGCAGGGAGGGAAGGTAATTGCTTATGCATCCCGACAGTTGAAGGTGCATAAGAAGAATTACCCAACACATGACTTAGAGTTGGCGACAGTAGTGTTTGCCCTAAAGACTTGGAGGCACTACCTGTATGGAGTTAAGGCCAGGATCTTCACCGCTCACAAGAGTTTGAAGTATTTCTTTACCTAGGAAAATCTGAATATGAGACAAAGGAGATGGCTGGAGTTCGTAAAGGATTATGACTTGAAGATTCAGTATCATCCGGGTAAAGCAAATGTAGTGGCTGATGCCTTGAGCAGAAAACCAGTGTTTGCAGTATCGAGTGTTGAAGACGTTGCAGAAAGGTTAGATGGGTTGAGAATCAGAAGTTTTGATCGATTGAAGACCGGCGCTTTGTGGCACCATTGTTAGCAAGGTCCGAGTTGATGGATGACATTCGGGAAAAGCAAGATGAAGACCCAATGTTGGTTGACTTGAAGCGGGTTGCAAGGGAAAAGCCTACGGTTGGATATGTGTTAGATAAGAATGACAATCTTTGGTACCAGGATCGTTTGTGTGTGCCTAAGGTTGGTGATTTAAGACAGAGAGTCATGGAAGAGGCACATAGGATTGCTTTCGCAGTTCATCCGGGAGCTACTAAAATGTACAGAGACTTGAAGGAAAGGTTTTGGTGGCCTCGATGAAACCCGAGATAGCCAAGTTCGTTGCAGAGTGTGATACTTGCGGAAAGGTTAAAGCGGAACATAGAAGACCGGGAGGAATGCTTAAGCCATTGGATATCCCAGAATGGAAGTGGGATAAGATCACTATGGACTTTATCACCGGTTTACCTAAGACGAGAGGCGGTAATGATGCGATTTGGGTGATTTGGATAGATTGACCAAATCCGCTCATTTCTTACCATATAAGGTCGATATGCCCTTGAAGAAAATGACGACACTATACTTGGATAATATAGTGAAGTTACATGGAGTACCTATCTCGATAGTTTCGGATCGTGATTCGAGGTTCGTCAGTCGGTTTTTGAAAAGTTTACAAGCAGCTTTTGGAACCAAGTTGGATTTGTGTACGGCCTTTCATCCTCAAACAGATGGACAATCTGAGAGAACCATCCAAACACATGAAGATATGTTGAGAGCTTGTGTGTTGGAAGTAGGTGGATCATGGGATGATTACCTACCGGTAGCGGAGTTCGCTTACAACAACAGTTATCATGCAAGTATTGGCATGCCACCGTTTGAAGCATTGTATGGAAGAAGATGTAGAACACCGCTGTTTTGGGATGAAGTCGGGGAAAGACAAATCACCGGGCCGGAATTGGTTGAGCAAGCTAAAGAAAGGGTTCACCGGTCAAGAAGAATCAAGGCGGCTCAAGATAGACAGAAAGAGTTGGGCGGATGTTAGAAGGAGACCTCTTGAGTTTGAAGTTGGTGAAAGAGTGTATCTACGAGCTTCACCAATGAAGGGAGTGAAACGTTTTGGACATAAGGGAAAGCTAAGCCCGAGGTATGTTGGACCTTTGAGATTCTAGAAAGAATTGGACCTTTGGCTTACAGACTCAAGTTACGGAATCGATGTCAAGAGTCCACAATGTGTTTGTGTCTCAATGTTAAAGAAGTGTTTGACCAAGACGGACATTGAGACTCTCGCTGATCCGGAGGTTCTCCAGGATAATCTTTAAATGCGATGAGACACCGACCAGAATTTTGGACCGGAAGGAAAAGATAATTAAGAGACGGTTGATTCCTTTAGTTCTGGTGCAATGGAGCAATCATTCACCGAAGAAGCTACTTGGGAAGTTGAGGACGATATGATCAGCGAGTTCCCAGATTTTATAGACTTACCAGGTATGTTTTAAGTTTCGAGGACGAAACTCCTTTAAGGGGGGAAGAATGTAATATTCCAATTTTTGGGAAAGGGCAGACATGTCATTTTGCGAAAACAAAATATTGGGTTCGGTTCCTTTTATTCGGAGTTTAAGTATTTGTTAAATTATATATGTATATTTCGAAATATATATATGTATATATTTAAGGAGGAAAATCTGATTTTTATGATAAAAGAAGATAATAAGATCTTTATCCTTTTTTGGGATTTATCTTATTATAATGGAAGATAATAAGATCTTTATCCTTTTTGGGATTTATCTTATTATAAAGGAAAATAATAAGATCTTTATCCTTTTTTTTTGGGATTTATCTTATTATAAAGGAAGATAATAAGATCTCTATCCTTTTTTTTTTTGGGATTTTCTATTTAAGGAGAATAAATCCCCACAATTTTTATAACCTACTAGAAATCAGATCTTCTCCACCTCCAATATACTCTCTGCGTGTGTGAGCAAAAATAGGGCTGAGAGTTTTTCAATCGGCTGTTAAAGCAATTCTTGACGGTTTTCAGATCAGAGTAGAGCGCCAGAATCGTTGTGAAGAAGGCAACGTTTTGATTGCAGAGAGTTGAAGCTTTGATAAGAGAAAGATCGGTTTTAGCTGCTGTTTTTCTGAGTTTTGCTGTTGGAATAAGCTTGCTAAAGGTAAGAAGCTCTTCCTACAATCTAATTGTGGTTTAGAGTAGAATAGATCATGTTTTGGATGCATATTGTATCAATTTTTAAGCTTAGATGATGTTTAAGGATTAAGTTTTGTTTTGGATCTTAAAAGACATGTTTTTCTACTGTTTTTCTGCTATAATTCATGTGCAAGATGTTTAGATTCGAGTAGAGACCGTTAAGGGATGAAAAACAGGTTTTAGGGCTTTTTCTGCGTAGGATGCGTACGCATTGGCTAGCAATGCGCCCGCATTCCTGATGCAGGATTGCTTAGAATAAGTGCAACAGGGATGCACACGCATTCCATAGTAATGCGCACGCATTGCCCCAGTTTTCTATGTAATGTTGTTTTAAGCTATGTTTTGAATTTTAAACCATAATTCATGATTAAATAATACTAATTAAATATGAGCAAGCCCCGATTGAGTTTCTGATTCGTTCAGTTAAAACACCGAATGTACTCTTAAAGGGAGTTGAAGTTTGGATCCGTCGGAAGGGCATGAAAGGGCTTGTGCTTTGATGAACTAGGGTTCATCAATGTCTGTGTAATTGATAGGATGTGATACCTAGTTGTCTAAGTGAGGGAGTAGAGCTGATAAGGTGAGTATTATTCTGAAAACACTTAGGTGACTAGTTAATTCACATTAATAATTACATAAGTGTAGTAAAAGCTAAAACGTCATCTATTCTTGGTTAGGCACTGATCCAAATCGGCGATGTGATACGTTCATAAAAGGTGGACAACGCTACTGGCTCAAAAGGCTGAAGGGTAGTGGAGGAAATCCATCGAACGTATATGTATACCGGGGAGATGCCGGGACTACCGGTGCTAATCACCGTAGTTGGCAAGTATATCTCGTGGTGGAATTTTCACCATGCATTGTGTCCTTGAGTAATGATGTAACAAAGATAAGCTAAGTTAGAATCGTATAGTCACGACGTGTCGATGGGCATGTAGTGAACCCTAGATCGAGTCGGTCTCAATAAGGCAAATCTTTTAATAATAAACCTTAATTATATTGTAGCTTCTACTTCTTACTTTGTACATTGTACTTACCTCAAATGCATGTTTATTTATGTGTTTGGGGGAGAGAAGACGAACAAGTAAATGATGAGTTAGAGGAGGTCTTTGATGACGTCGTTTGAGGACGCCGGAGTTGAAGACTTTGATTAATTATTATTCATTTCTTTATTTATTTCCTAGATTTGAATTATTATTGGATTTTGTAGTTTACTTTTAGTACTTTGGAATCCGTACAATTTTGGATTCGTTGGTTTTGTTTCGGATGTAATAACTTTACATTTCCTTCTCTAGTTCTTGAATTTCTATTCTGAGATGTTTGAAAAAAATTACCCGAGTCTTTTTAGCTTCTGTTTGCTTTTATTTGATACGACGTAGTAGAGGCTTACGTGTAATATTATTTATTTAATATTATGCGTGCGAGCGTTCGATTCGGATAAGGACTCGTGGCGAGGAGCAGGCGTTACAAATATAATTAGTTATGTGTTAAATAATTATAAATAAGAAATTATTTTTCTTATTGGATAAATAAGAAATTTGTTTTCTTGCTGGATAAAGGTTTTATTTTCCTAAAAGGATCAGATAAATTTGTGTGTAAAAGATAAACTCTCAAATTATTAGTTATTTTCCTATATAAAGATAGTTTCTCCCAAGACAAAAGGATGAATGAATCCAACGCCATTTTTTTAAGAAAAAGGGACGCCACCTTTTTGGAAAAAAAAAAGAGAGAATTTTGTTTTCTTGTCTTAGCTATTGGTAGAAGAAAAACTAGGGTTTTTCTTGGAGCATATTCAAGGAGGTTCTACTACGAGGATCGTTGTCCACCAGTCGTCGCTTGGATATAAAATCCGGAAGATCATGGCTTCTCTGCTGTTGGGCAAATCTACTAACCTTCTTGTAGATTATTAATTATTATGCTAATCATATCGTGGTAAATTCAAAAAATGAATTTTAATTCGTAGCTTCCTCTGTGCATGATCGAGTGTCTTGATCGGTGCTGTGAATCAGATCTGACGATCCAATTATGGATCGGATCCTGATTCGGGTTTCTGTATATCCAGCAGAAATGATATCGGCTTACCTGGCATGTAATTACTCCCAGATCTTCAAGGACTCTTAAAGCCTCATCGCCTCTCACACTGCTCCAGAAGTTGCTAAGTATTCGACTTATAAAGTCGAATCGGCGATGCCAAATTTCTCCAAACTATAGCTACATCACAATAAGTATACACCAAGCCCGAGATTGACTTACGATCATCCTTTTTCCGACTAAAGTCAGAATTAGCGTAGTCAACAATATCCAGGTTTGCACCAGAATATACCAGCATATAATTCCTCGTTCTCTATAGATACTTGAGGATGTACTATACTGTTTTCCAATGCTAGAATCCAAAAGATTCGACTGTAATTGACTTTTAATAATCCTAACATTCTCTATCCACCAGAGAAATTTTCCCATTTTCTCCATATCTGAAGATTCAGAGAACTATTCTGTGAGGGGTTGGTAGGAAACCCTATCATTGAATCTTGCATTTGACAATGCATTGTCTTCTTAACCAATAAGATGGATGGGATACTACCAACAACTTGTTCTCATGAACTCGACCGAATCGATTTCTAAGAATATAGTCCACCTCTCTAATTCAGAGAAGCTTTGGCTCGTTAGTTCCTGTTTTCATATAACACACTCATGTTGTTCACAACTGTTACAGTGTTACCTTTATAAACTTACTATTTACTACTTTACCAATATTGATTCTCTGGTCTACATAAGACTCATCAATATTTTTGATCAAGCTCACACATTTCAAATATGTGGCCTTTAATGAAATAGAGGTTTGCTTTAATCCATCAATGGATATAAGCATATGCAGTCAATCTGCCATTGGCTTTGAGCTAAAACCCTTCTGTTCCGAATGAATTCAAACTCCATTGTAAGGCAAGAAAGTTTCAAGGCATCACCCCTAGTAATCTTTCTGCTCTCTATGGAGTCAAGCAAGGTTGAATGGTGAGAGAGTTTCAAGGCATCACCCCTGGTTAACTCTCCACTTTTTAGGGAATTACCTCTAGACCACTTAACTTGCTTTGAAAGATAAACTTTCATATTCATTCGACTCTTTTACACGTTAATTCAATTACTCCCACTGGGCCTGAGACACTCAGGTGGTTCTACAAGAGTGTGAATAGAACTGGAGTACCAAAACTCCATTTACAGGTTTGTGGCTTTAAACCAACCAGAATCCTATACAGCCCTTCAAAGAAGACAATATGTTATCAATCACCCCCTGTAGACTGTAAATTCTGTATAATCACAGCGGGTCAATGGTTAAACCACACTCCCACTGTAGTTGGGTGGGTTGATATTCTGATCTGGTATAATAGTATTTATCAGTGTTATCCCCAACAACCAATGTTGGATGTGGTCTGATTGAATTAGATAGTAACTCCTTGAGTAATTTTACTTCAAGGTCCAAGGTTGTTATTCAAACATTCAATTTGAAAGGCTGTGACAGTACAACTCTCACTTTCCAATCTTAGGAATCTTATAACCAACCTTCACTCGCTTTATTAAGATATTTCACGACCAGTCACCATCTGAACGTGTATGCAAAATCTTCAGTCCTACCTTCAAGCATATATGCTAAATGCCTCGATTTGCGGATGTGAAGTAAATGTACTTCAGTCCTATTCCACAAATTCATAATCATCTTCTAGGTCAACTTCTCGGTATCACATACTAATATAAACCGTTATTTTGCAACTAATATCTTAATTGAGTTAAGCAGTGTGTTTTAGCATACCAATCACTATACACGGCAATATATGGTTTATCCTTTCGTGAAAACATTTCACTCGGAGGTTGGCCGAGCATCAGTGCAAAAACTATGCTTTAGCCTATATCTGAGCATGGAATACACTTTTCTCTGGTAATATCAGAGATATCTCCAGATATTTCGATAAACTAATTGGTGTTTCGAGAAATTGTCAGACAACATGTCTACTACTCACAAACTCCCACTCGCTTGTATCTTTCATAAGACCCTGAAGGGCAATATGAACAAGCTATGTTACTTCTTTAGCTCTATTACCCTTTCCCAATTGGAAGGTTACTAAGGCATTTTTCCTTTAAGACGGTGTTCCTAGACAGGGAGAAAGGAACCACCCTTAGCCAGTCTTCAGATCTTATCTGCACGATATATGCACTGATTAGCAGATGCTGAATAATCGTTTATCTTAATATGGAAACCATTTGTTTTAATAGTTTAAAATGTGTTACATATACCTTACCAGCATTCCTTAGTGGTTCTGACTTTATCAGACAAAAGTCTGAGTCTCGGATTCGTACTACAAATGTCATATTCACTTTCTTTAAGGCAACTATATTATCGATGTTAAAGTGAATCCATTTGTTCCAACGAATATGAAAACATAGATTAAACTTCTGCGATATTCAAGGATTAAAATCCGAAATTTCTTCCTTATATCACTCTCACTATCTCAGCTGAAATAACTGCCCGTTGTCTACTCTTTAATCATGAATGCCTTGCTACCTTATTCTTACAAAAGAACTTAGCTCCCGAGTCAAATTTCCCGGTTAAGAAAGTCTCTAAGGATTCATAGGTTAGTGATCTGAAATCACTTTCCTTATCCTATACTTACACGTGTAGACATTTACCTTCCCATTCTTGGCTTTCTATAAAAAGAAATGTGATGTGATCCGTGAACCGAATCAGATCCGAAAATGCCCGAGGACTTGACTGAAGGAACCAATAAGATGAGCACCGCAACCCTTTGCTAACCCGCAGCCAGAATCCTTGGTATAAATGGGCACCACAAGGTTCGCTCACAACCTCGATAAGTCCCGTCTGGAATCCACCAAACAACGGTGTTGGAGTCCACCAAGCACCAACGTGAGATAACTCCCCAAAGCTTTAAAATCTTCAAATAAAATATATTTATCAAAATTTGTCTCCTAAAAAAGATTACAACTAAAGCCTTTTTATAGGCTACAATGAAAGAAACAAAACAACTCCTAACCGATGTGGGACAAAAATAAATCATAGAAATAAAATAAAAATAAAACCTAATAAATAAAAGTCCACTAAAATCTTCCACAGAAACAATGTGGGATAGACGAGAAAATAAATAGACTCCAAGCCACAACGTCTCATCTACGATCACATCATTTCCTCCCGGGCGGAAATGATTCGTCCTCGAATCAATAGGACATCATAAAACTCAGCCACACGCACCAATCTCGAACAACGTGCAAAAAAGGTCAATGATATGCCAGGATCAAAGATAATGCATAAATACAACTCCACAGCAACAGTTTGAGTAAATGGCGATCTATGCTTCTTCAAGAGAATAGAAAAAAAGTCTCTTTGCTTGATGTAAACGTGGATGAAGCTCTGAATGGCATCAGTATAAGTATAGCAAGGCAATTACGATTTTCACCAACATGCGTAACAAAAGGATCATTAAAAATGTGATCCGGCTTTCCACCCATATCAACGGTGCCAAGGTCATCCATATGCACTGGAGGTGTTGCATCGATCACATCCAAGAAATTGTGTTTCTCCTCAAGTGTATATATGCTCATCAGGTACCTGCAAAGAAGATAAGATAGAGCTCGAACAAGGGACTAATGAGAGAGAATCAGATTCCACTATCTCATCTGCCACATTCTCAGCCACAAATGTAGGTGTATGTGCATCATCCATCCCCACAACTCGTGGCTCATTCGCAAGATTCAGCTCCACCGGACTCTTATCATCATCGTCTTCCGCTTCAACCAATTATTTTGCCCTTGCTGATTCACGTTTTACACGAGCTTCCTCGTCGATTCTACGTAGTTCTTGCAAGAAATCAGGGCAATCATAATAGTGATGGCCACTCCCTTTACAATGACCGCAAAATACAGAAAAACACCTCTATAGAATTTTTCTTAACCACCTCTGTACCACCATGGTTACCTCTACCACTGCGGTAATTTCTACCACCACCTCTTTCCGTTAACATGTTCTGAAATTCAGCCTTCATATCATCCATCAAAGCATCAAAACATCGTTCCATTTTCTCTAAATTTCGATCTAGCACAGTTTGTCGTTCCTCCGCTAATATCCGAAAATAGACATCTATAAGGCTTTCTTTTGACATTACTCTCGAAATTCACCAATACAACAGTAATAATTCTCAACACAAAATTGCAACAAGTACCATCACCAAAAAGCTGATTTTTATTTTTATTTTTACAATACGTTTATTTTATTTTATTTTTTAATTTTTGTAAATGAGCAACACAAATCAATTAGGGCAACCTGGGATCAAAAGGGGCGGCACTTAATGCTGGAATTTTTAACTGAAGCACTGGAACATAGATGAATGGAAAAAAAGGATTTGATTTGCCAAGAACAAAAATGAAGGGCTGGAATTTTTTTTATATGGAAAAGAAAAAAATACGCAGGAAACTAAGGAAAAAGAAACAAGGGATACTTGGATACCGTCAGTGTCTGGTTCTGATACCAACTGATGTGATCCGTGAACCGAATCAGATCCGAAAAAGCCCGAGGACTTGACTGAAGGCACCAATAAGATGAGCACCGCAACCCTTGGCTAACCCGTAGCAAAAAACCTTGATATAAATGGACATCCACAAGGTTCGCTCACAACCTCGATAAGTCCCGTCTGGATTGCACCAAACAACGGTGTTGGAGTCCACCAAGCACCAACGTGAGATAACTCACCAAAGCTTTAAAAGCTTCAAATAAAATATATTTATCAAAATTTGTCTCCAAAAAAAGATTACAACTAAAGCCTTTTTATAGGCTACAATGAAAGAAACAAAACAACTTCTAGCCGATGTGGGACAAAATAAATCATAGAAAGAAAAATAAAACCTAATAAATAATAATAAAAGTCCACTAAAATATTCCACGGAAACAATGTGGGATAGACGAGAAAATAAATAGACTCCAAGCCACAACGTCTCATCTGCGATCACATCAAAATGGCCTTGAACTAGCAATTTATAATAGTAGACACTACTCGTAAACTGTGGGATGTCTGGTGAGATTAATTCCAAATCATTCTCGACATCTTTGAACTAATATCATTGTCTCTCCTTCAACACGAGTGACAGCAGTGACATATTCATAAATGCCACTTAAGTTTGAAGGCTCAAGATGAGAATCCCTACCGAAAAATTATTACATTCTCTATTAATGAGTTCAATGTTCTCGTTACTTTTCCACTTTCACGAAGTCGTTACTAGTCAATTTATCGTAATTAGCAGTTTAGATACATTGAGATGATATGTAGTTGTAAAATATATTATGACAGAAATATAAATCAAATCATACACCACAACAAATAAAGATTTAAGAATTATAAACGTGATGTCATACATACAGTTTATCCTACCATTCCAAGGATTTATCCTCACATCATACTACCGCCGCAGGGTCGGTATCAGCACAATGACGATTAAATTTAGACAATCTCTCTCAACAATTAAACAATTAAGAATTAGACATCTCCATTTCATTGTCGATTACCTTCCTTTTTCAGCAAAGATATTTCCAAAAATATCCTTGTGAGTGTGACCTATTGTTTCACATCTTAAAGGTAGACCCCGAGTGTGCCACCGCAGGGTCGGTCAGTGACCCGACGAGTACACAAAATCCTATACTTTAAGAGACCAAGCCTTGAATTTTGATAAGGGTGAAGGCCATCCGCAGGGGGCCGTAATCAAAACGGCTCGAGGTGTCACCCTTCTCTCACGGTGCTTGTGTCAACAGTAGAGGCCGTGGGGTCGGTTGTCACCTTCCCCGCTTCCATTCATTATTTTGAGAAATAGGTACTCTCATTAGGATTTTCAGAATTTCTTTACAATACGAAAAACAATAAATCATGAACATTTTAAATTAATCCTCCCACTAGTTCATCAGTTTCAAATACCGTCTAACTAATGTCACTATATTCATTCTTTTCCAATTTTATGGATTTATAAAAAATTCCTTGTGTTGACACTACACAATTAAAAATTCACCAAGAATTTTACAATCCTAATCTAGTATGACTTATGAATTTTCCTAATAATTCGAAAAGTAATAAATCATAAAATTTAAAGCTCCCACTAGTTCATCATTTCAAATACCGTCTAACTAGGGTCACCTCATTCATGATTTTCCAATTTTCCGAATATTTAGAAATCACTTGTGTAAACACTACACAACTAAAATTCACCAAAGAATTTTATCGTACTAATTTTGTCATGATAAAAATTTAGGATCTTATAATTTTTCCAATAATCCGAAAACAATAAATCACTAAAAGCAATCACCAACTTATCGATGTCCAACTTTTCACAATTTTCCAAATTTTCGATTATTAAAATTCTTTTATGTAGGCACCACATAATTAAATCCCCGAAGTATTTAAGATCCTAAATCAAATTTACACGGTAATTTTATTTTTTATCATGTGAATTTTATATTTAGATAAAATTCCGTTTGTTCAATTAATTTAATTAATTACCTAAATTAATCTAAATTAATTATGTGTTCCTACATGCCTAATTAATGCTAAAATTAATTATCTACATGTGTGCATATGTTAGGAGTGGAATTCATGAATATGATGCATGACATGTTATGGCAGGGTTATATCACATAAATAATTATCCAAGAAAATAAATGCGGAAAAATAAACCACTGAGATGAACCGTTGGTACCCCTGTATCTAATCTATTATATAGAAAAAATCCTAAACCCAATTTAATGGATTTTCTAATTTTCTATAACAGAAAACTGAATCTGCATCTATATTAATTAGCCATCAAGATTTGGAACAATCTTTCTCATAGCCGAGCTGGTCAGCGTGTCTTCCCTCCTTGCTGCAGGACGCAGGTTCGACTCCCTCTTGCACCGAAATTTATTCAAACTTTTCCAGATTTTCTGGAGAAGAATAAAAAAAATCTTCCCATGTGACTTGAACCCTAGTTCTCACATGTAATCATCTCAACGCTTCACTATTGCAGCGCCGAATTGTTTGTTGATAAAAAGCTTCGACTTGAAATAAATAAGTACAGAGCCGAAAAATCTACCTTTCTAGGAAATTAAAACTTGCAACAATTTACATACTTTCTTATACCCAAAAAAACGGGTTTCCAACAGATCTAACGGGTAAACAATACAAACCCTAATTCATCTCGTCAACCACGCATATATATAATAACTAATCTATAAATAATATATACATGAAGCAATTTAACCCATTTCCCTTCAATTACCCGACCCAAACCCAGGTCTTAAAAAAGAAAAAAAGAAAAAAAAACCTCACGGTCAAAGATTATATGTTGATGGCATTTATGTTCAAAATATACACATTTATTAGCAATAAAAACAAATAAATTCAAAATTACAAAACATCCATATTTTTATGATGGCATCTATCTAATAGTCGCTCCTCCCCCCCATAACATTGATTGATTCCTAAAATCAAGTATTTGCATTTATTCTCCTACACTTTTAAAAAATGTGACAAATTAAAATTGAAACCGATTCTGCATATATACAAACACCATCACCTACACCAATTCCATACTCATCGGAAAATATACAAACACCATCACATATAGACAGATTCCATACTCATCAGAAATCTTATGCCTTGAAAATCAATTCCGTGGTAAGTTTTGCATTCTTTCAACTACACACCATTTATATGCTAATTTGAATGTTTGTTTTATTACACAGTGGATTCCATACTCATCAGAAATCTTATACCTTGAAAATCAATTCCATGGTAAGTTTTGCATTCTTTCAACTACACACCATTTATATGCTAATTTGAATGATTATATTATTGCACAGTGGATTTTGAGCACCTATGCATTTTTTATTGTGGTTGCAGGCTTTGGTACTAATTTTTATATTCCACCAACCTTCAAAACATGTACAAAACTCAAATTACTACACAAATATTGTACATGTACATACTTCAGTTGCATTTTTTTTATTACCATGTGCATTATCATTTTTTCATAAAAACATTTACACGGTCAGAAAGAAATATATAAAAAAACAAACACAAATTATCATGTGAATGTGTATTATCATTCAAATTTTGATTTCTGATAATGCATATTAGTACCATTTGAATCAAAATTTGAATGCAATAGTGTACATGTACATATACTTCAGTTGCATTTTTTTTGTTACAATGTAGATTATAATTTCTTCAAATTACACGGTCAAAAAGAAATATATAAAAAACAAACACAACTTATCATGTACTCGAAATACATATCGTTATTTAATGTAGTGTATTTGATGTGTAATTTACATATCGTTGACCTATGTACTTTTTATTATGGTTGCAGGCTTTGGTACTAATTTTTATATTCCATCAACCTTCAAAACAGGTACAAAACTCAAATTACTACACAAATAGTGTACATGTACATACTTCAGTTGCATTTTTTTTTTTACCATGTGCATTTTTTCATAAAAAAAAATTACACAGTCAGAAAGAAATATATAGAAAAACAAACACAACTTATCATTTGAATGTGTATTATCATTCAAATTTTGATTTTTGATATTGCATATTAGTACCATTTGAATCAAAATTTGAATGCAATAGTGTACATGTACATATACTTCACTTGCATTTTTTTTTTATTACAATGTAGATTATCATTTCTTCAAATTACACGGTCAAAAAGAAATATATAAAAAACAAACACAACTTATCATTTACTCGAAATACATATCGTTATTTAATGTAGTGTATTTAATGTGTAATTTACATATCATTAAAATTTGAATGCATTTCATTTATTCATTTTAACCTATTTATTCCACTAAAAAAATCCCACTAAAAAAAATTAATGCAATGTATTTAATGTGTGATTCACACAAATCATTATATAGACGATAGTGTTTAATGCGTGATTTACAACCAAAAAAAAATATAAATGTCAATATGGTTTAAAAAACGGTCTTATTTAAAAATAAAAATAAAAACCATTAACTCTCAATATTTAATAAATTAAAAAAATAAAAATTCAATGAAATTATATTATTGTAGATAGATTTTAGTGAAAGATTTTTTTATATGAGATGGCAATTTATTAGCAGGTTTGCAATAAATTCATTGTATTTATTAGACGAAGCAATTTGCCCGTTTCCCCTCAATTACACGACCCAAACCCGGAAAGAAAACAAAAAATATAAAGAAAAAACAGAAAAACAATTTTAATTACTCAATAAATAAAAAATAATTACAAAGAAAAAATAATTACAAAAAACGTGCTAAAGAAAACAAATTTAATTTGCCACCATTAATTACTCAACATTACTACCTTCAATTTTAAAAAACCACTTGACTAAAATTTTAATTTCCCACCATTAATTTAATAAGAATAACTGAAAAACAATTTTAATTCGCAAAAAAACAGAAAAACAATTTTCATTTGCCATTAATTACTCAACATTACTACTTCAACCTTAAAAAGAGCATGTGCTATGCTTTGAAAAAATAATTACAAAGAAAAAATAATTACAAAAACATTCTAAAAAAACAATTTTAATTTGCCACCATTAATTACTAAACATTACTACCTTCAAATTTAAAAAAACACGTGCCTAAAAACCAGCCGCATGAACAATTTTAAAACAAATCTGCAGCATGAAAATATTAAAAAAAAAACAAAAAACAATTTTAATAAAAACTACCGGAAACAATTTTAATTTGCCGCTGCATATTAAAAAAAAGAAAAAAAAAAACCAGCCGCATGCACACAACCTACGCATTACTTAAAAAATGCCCCATTTTCACACACTGATATAACAAACAAGACACTTTTCCTATCTCTCAATCAAATAAATGTGTCGTATTTTGAAAATTATGTAGTATAATGATTCCTATAATTAAATTATTTCGAGAATTATGTCATGGACATCCCAATAATTATGTCATGCCATTAACGTCCTGACAATTATGTCGTTTTCAATTATTACAAAAAATCACAAGTCAAATATTCCCGCATTAATTATAACCATTCCAAAATTTGGTTACCTCAAATCATGACATTAATGGCTCATACTTATTACAAAATTTGGCATTGTCAAATTTGATTTTCCTGATAAATAAATTATCTCTCCAATCACATTAATTGTAATTATTACGAAAATTTCAATGAAATATTCCTGTATTGATTGTAATTATTCCTATAATTAAATTATGATTTCTATGATTAACTTATTTCGAAATATGCCATTAACATCTCAAAAATTAAGGCAGTTTCTATCATTCGAAATTCATAATGCACGGGAACGATATGTAGGAAAAAAATATAAGGTAAGGTAAGGTATTGTTGGGGTGGTGGTGGGTAGGGTAGGGGTGGTGGTGGGTAGGGTAGGGTAAAGGTGGTAGTGGGTAAAGTATGGTGGGGTAGGTAAGGTGAAGTGGTGGGAAATGTAGTGTTGCTAGGGTAGGGTATGGTAGGGTAGAGTAGGGTATGTTGGGGTAGTGGGTAAGGTAAGGTAGGGTGGTATGGTGGGTAAGATCGGGTAGAGTGGAATGTTGGGTAGAGTAGGGAATGGAAAGGTAAGGTGAAGTGGTTGGTAGTGTAGGGTTGGTAGGGTAGGGTAGAGTATGGTAGGATAAGTTGTAGTAGTAGGTAAGGTAAAGTAAGGTATTGTTGCTAGGGTAGGGTATGGTAGGGTATAGTAGGGTAGGTTGGGGTAGTGGGTAAGGTAAGGTAGGGTGGTATGTTGGGTAAGATAGAGTAGAGTGGACTGTTGGGTAAAGTAGGGAAGGGTAAGGTAAGGTGAAGTGGTTGGTAGTGTAGGGTTGGGTAGGGTAGAGTATGGTAGGATAGGTTGGGGTAGTAGGTAAGGTAAGGTAGGGTGGTGTGGTGGGTAAGATAGGGTAGAGTGGAATGGTGGATAGGGTAGGGTAAGGTTGGGGTGGTGGGTAAGGTAGGGTGTGAGGGGTAAGGTAGGGGTGGGTGATATATAGTGGAGTATAGTAGGTAATGGGTAAGGTATGTATGATGTCGAGGGTAGACATGTAATGGTGAATATGGTATAATAATGTGTGGGGTGGTGGGGTAGGGTATGGTGGAGAAGGGTGGGGTGGTGGGTAAAGTAGGGTGGTATTATGGGTAAGGTAGGGGTGGGTGATAGCGGAGTAGAGTAGGTAATGGGTAAGGTAGGTATGATGTCGATGGTAAGATATAGTGATATTGGGTAGGGTAGGATATGGTGGTGGGTAGGGTATGGTAGCGGTGGGTAGGGTTAGGTGAGAAGAGAGGTATGGTGCAATGGGGTATGGCGTAGGGCTACCCCACCCATTCGTCTATATCCTACCTTATGAACCATACCATGCCCTACTCCAGTCAACCTTAATTCACGACCATGCTCTATTCATCACTCAATGTGTCATCTTTTGTATAATTTATTTCATTTCAATTTTGCATATTCCAAACGCAGTACGAGAATTAATTTATTCCATTACATGCCATTTCGTTCCTATTATTTTATTCTCATTCAATTTCATTCATTCGTAACAAACATGCCAATAAAATCTTCTTTTCATCATTCAAAAAAATTATTCTTCTAAAATATATTTACTCCCGTGCAATGCTAAAAACAGAAATATAACGACAATTATCGGCATCAGTATAACTTTTGGACATTTTGTGTTGTCTGTTTTGACTCTATCTAAACGAATACTAATCTTAAATAAAAGAATTTTAATAGCTAGCATTACAGTAAGTTTGAAGGGTCTTTGTTTGTAGTACATGTTATGCATATTTGAATGTAATCACATTATTATACATCCCCGTGCAATGCACGGGTTATTGACTAGTATAAAAATATGCAACTTTTATTCAATTCCACTCCTTATTAATTAATTATGCAATCAAAATCGCGAAATCACTTCAACCTGTCTTTGATACCACATGCTGGATATACAAGAACCCGAATCCGTATCCGACCCGAAATTGGATCGTCAGATCTGATTCACAACACCGACCGAGACACTCGATCATGCACAGTGGAAGCAACGAATTAGATTCGTTTACGATTTTACCACGATAAGATTCACATGATTAATTAATTAACTACAGGAAGATTTAAGATTTACCCAACCAGAGAGAAGCCGTGATCTTCCGAATTGTATCTCAAAGCGACGACTGGTGGACGTCGATCCCTCATTCGAACCTCCTCAAATACGCCTTCAAGAAAAATCTAGTTTTTCTTCTTCCCAATTGCTAGGATAAGAAAAAAAAAATTATCTCATTTTTCACAAAAACGGCGTGTTAATTTTTGGTTAAATTTGGTGTTGGGAGAAACTCTCTTTTTATAGAAAATACTAATATTTTGAGAGCTTATCTTTTACACACAAATTTATCTTTTCCTTTTATGAAGATAAAATATTTATTCAACAGGAAACAAATTTCCTATTTATCCAATAAGAAAACTAATTTCTTATTTATAATTATTCAACAAATAAATAATTATATTTTTCCACATAATAATTAATTAAGAGAAAATTTGTTTTCCTAAAATAATTAAATGTGGCGCCATTTTTGCCAATTAGGATAATAGAAAATGTCTTTTCTATTTTATGTATTATTTACCGAATAAATAATATCCGCATATTCATTAAATAGTCCAACTATTTAATTTATTCTCGAGGTTACAAAATACGAGAATCAATCGCGTGTTAGGAGCCAACCCGGGGACTATGGACCTATAACCAGTAGCTAAAATAAATTGAATAAAATATTCATCGAACAAAATATTTCTACTCAACTTATTAATTCCGGAATTCCGGCACCATAAATCCGAAACTGAACTATATCGATTATAGATATAAATCATCCTCAAAGTGTCGAATCAATAAGTGTCCATTGATATAATCATTACATACAGACTAACCCTTCATAGACTATCCGTAATGAAGCTTGAATGTTTCTATAAACCTTCTTCATTACATCTTATCCTTAGTTACCATTAACCCACTAGTGATCAATTAGTTCATAACCAATATGAACTCCGCGGATCGATCAGTTTCTAGGATTAACAAATAAGGGGATTGTCTTTCTACTTTCCGCAAGAAGGAATGGATTCTATATCTGTGAGACACATTCCGAGCTACTCATTCCCGATAGTGCCAACGTGAAAGTGATTCGGACCGCGCCTCTTAGAAATCCTTAACGAACACATCAAACCCTATCTTGAAACAAGTAAGAGTCTGCAATCACTTCAGGGTTAAGGTTAATCCATAAATGATCATCTTGTGATTTAATGAGATTTCTCAATCACGGAATTATATGAGAAATTCAGATTAAATCGGTCCAGTCCCATATGACTACATCATATATAAATGCCCTACTTAGATAACAATATCAACGGTCCGGATAAGACGGTCACACCATAAAGTGTTCTGGGCGCATTAATGGTGGTGTAATCAATAGACCCATACTTTGATTAAATTCACCACGGACTAACAATTCAAGTGTATGACCATAAACTTAATCCTCACGTGTGACACACACTAAGTTATATGGCTACATATGATACAACTTGGGGCTTTCAGTAGTGTATTAATTATAAGCACAAAGCAAATAATAAGATGAGAATAAATCTGTCATTTATTAATTATAAAAACAATTACATAAATTGTCTTTCGAGCGCTGCTTCCAAAAATCTCCCACTTGCCCGTAAGGACAAGCAAAAATTGTCTTTCGGGCACTACATCCAACACATGTGGCTTACCCTTCTTCAGTGACCTGCATGCACTCTGGCGATGCCTGGGCTTTCCACAGTAAAAACAGCTTCCAGTGAACCGATTCTTAACCTTCTTCTTGTCTCTTAGACCATCATTATGCTTCTTACGCTTCATGCCTTTGTTTCTCACTTCAACCAAGTTCGCCTTGGACTGCCCTATCATAAAGCTTCTTTCCGATCTCTTATTCTGCTCTTCAATTCACAAACACTTATCCAGCTCTTTTATAGTCATATCTTTCTACTTGTGCATCAAGTAGTTCTTGAAATCCTTCAAAGAGTGAGGAAGTTTCCCAATCACAGCAGCAACCTGAAATTGTTCACAAATCATCATCTTTTCTTTCATGATCTCAGAAATGATCACTTGTAGCTCCTCAATCTAACTGACCACGGTCTTAGAGACTATCATGTCCATGAATTTGACAACAATAAATTTATTTTGAGCCAGCATCATCGATTTTATACTTTTCTCCAAAGCCTGCCACAAGGATTTAGTAGATTTATGTGCATAGCACACCACATGTATGGAGTTCTCCAAGAAACTAAGGATGTGGTTCTTGCACAAGAAGTCAGAGTGCTTACATGCATCCTAAGCCGTGACAGATGCATGATCCGCTTCTTTCATTACAAGAGGATCCTCAGTCAGCATCCGAGCCAAGCCATTAGTGGTCAGATAGAACAACATCTTCTGTTATCACCTCTAGTAGTTTGATACGTCTAAACATGCCGCCACCTATGATTCCCCGGAAATAGACAAAAAAAGAGCAAAACTCTTGTCAAATTCACTCTCTCTCAAACATTCATTCGCACTACCGCGCCGCCGCCGTACACCGCCGGCCATCAACATAATAAGCACACCAAAAATAGCCAGATATCCATCTTCACTACCACCGTTAGTCAACCGTGATAATATTCGGCATTATCAGTTGGCTCTGGTACCGGGAAACATCAGTTTTCCGGTTTCCCAGCGAGGAAACTATCCTAGAAAGTTTACATAAGGCGGAGAGGTTGATCGTCATCTTCATCATCCACTCAAATCCAACAGAGTTCTCGCCCAGAGAAGAGATCACCCAGTTTGTGACACACCAGATGAGGTAACTTTAGCATGATTTGCACAAGACTCAACGAGTTTGCGTTAGAGAAATCACCTCTTTCGTAGTGTCCTTCATTCGAATCTATCGAGATACCTGGGAATACCAAACTTGCATTTGAGAAATCACCTCTCTTAATATCTTCAAGTACAGTCCTCACCATTTCGCCAGAAAAACCTCCAGGAAAAGGCTGTGTTCTTGTCATATCCCCAGAAATACTCCACCTCAAAAGAAACTCCTTCCCATCCCCCTCGCTCGACAATGTATGCATCTCCCACAAGAAGCTGTACCAGTCTCTGGGGTGATTGCGTTTGAATCATCACCTTTTTTTCCAGAAATTTGTATCACCGACTGGAGTTCTCCTGAGTTACCACCGAACAGATCTCCCACCAACTTTCAGAGGGTAGCCCAACAACTAACAACCCTCTTGTCGAACCTAGAGAAGGGTAAAACTATAGTCAGAGGGGGGGTGAATGACTATAGTGGAGTTTCAAAAACTTTTGGGCAGCGGATAAGTCCCTTCTAAATATGTTGTTTCAAAGTAGTTTACGTAATCACTGATATGTAGTATGTAATGAAATAAAGTGTTGTTGAGTAAATTGCTGAAAGTAAAAAGACACAAGGTTTATAGTGGTTCAGGGTGGTGTAATCCCTTATTCCACTCTTCTCATGTGATGATTGGAGGAATTCACTATTGTTTTCACAGATACAATAGCCTGATTGTCCTTGACTACACAAGCTTTACAATCTTCAAGACTATCACTCCCTGACTACAACAGCTTCAGTGACGCAGTCTCTTTCACTGCTGCTTGTGAACAAATCCTTCAACAGCTATCACAAACACAACTCCTTCTCAGATGGCTCTGATTCAGTTGCTTGATTGAAGTGAATTGGATTCACAAAACTTGTTGATCAGACTCAATGCTTGATGTTGAAATTGTAGTTCTGAGTTTTGAGTTGATCACTAGATATTCCTTTTTAAGAACAAATGAAAGGCTTTTCAATTTGACAGAGTTTCTGCTTGTAAGTTCTCAGATTTGATCGTTCTTTTGTGTCTATTTCGTGTCTGTCAATGCCTTCTATTTATAGCCTTGATGAACCTTGATTTGAATTTTCGTCCGTTGGCTATATTAATGAGGGGAAAGATCCTTGATTTTATTCTCGATTCCCCCTTAATTAAATCCTCCTTGATTTTAGTGATCGGATTTTCTTCAAACGTTTATCAGAAAATCCGTCCTTGATTGATCCTCAATTGATTGTGCATTTAATGCTTGATCCTCTGAATCTTCTTCATATTTCAAAATCTAATTAAGTAAAGTTTACTTGGCCGTTCCCTGAACGGTTGAGTGGTCTCTCTGACTTTGCCACATAGGTCTTCCTTCACTGCTTTGTCATTATTCAGCCGAAAGTCGGTTCATTTTGCCGAAATATTGTTTCCTTCATTCATTTCAGTATATGAGAATCTCTGTACTTCAATGATCCTTGTTATAAGTGAGATCAGTGTACACCATATTTAAACATTATGTTTCATCACTTGGAATGTAACTTAGACTTATCCAAGGTCATCACAGACTTCCTTGGTTATAAGTCAGACCATTATGTCTTCATGCTTCTCTGCTGGTACTTGGCTGCTTTTACTTTGCCGAACATCTGATTTCACTTTGCCGTCCTTCCAACTAGTACAGTACTTGTCTGACTCAACTTATACAACATGTCAGACTCTAAGTAAAGACTTATACAGAGAATTCTAACTTATTTTCAGGCTTGCTATAACAGCTAGTATGGCCATCATCAAAACATAACAAAATGTTCCTGAACAATTTCCCCCTTTTTGATGATGCCAAAACCCTCATAAGCCTGAAAATAGTATAACAAAAACTTTTCATAACAACACTGGAATAACACTCAATAATTTTATTCATCTATTTAAGGGCAATAATATATTACATCATAACTATTCAAAGGCATTTTTATCAGTAACTGAAAATATAGAAAAACAACGTTGCTACAGTTTCTTTTATTCAAACCTGATGCGTATGCCTTTGATGCCCTTGCCCTTGCCAGTTGGGCTTGCCTTCTTTCCACTGGAGCTCTCAGGCTTTGAGCTTCCTTCCCCCTTTTTGGCAGCACCAAAACGTGCTTCAAGATTTGCAGTTGTTTCTTCAGATTCAGGGAGAGGACCATACCTTGTCTCTAGAATTTTATTGTTGGCCTCTGTTACATTTATTAAGGTTTCAAGTTGCTGGCCCGAGAATTCCATAACCTCATCCATATGTTGAAGTTGATGAGTGTGGGCATTTAGAGTGTCCACCAATAGTTTGAGACTGTTATCAATCTTGTCAGCATGAAACTCAAGATTGGTCTAGACATGGTAGGGGATGAGGTGTTGTAAGTTGAAGAGCAAGTGGCCCTGTTTCTCCATGACCTCATCTTGAATCTTGATGTGACTGATGAGGGCTTCAAGCTTGTGATTGAAGAAGGTCGCATCACTCCTTAAAGCAACTTTCATGTTTTGCCTGCTGTGATACTGCTTCTCCATGTCCACAATCAAAGGTTGGATATCCAGATTAAAAACTAATATGGATCAACTTCTTCTGGTATCACTTCCTCATCCTCATTTTCTGTGGTGGCTTCTTCCTTCTCTTCCTCTTTCTCTGCTTTCTCACATTCTATTTCTTCCTCTTTGTCTTTTTCATTTTCATTGATCTCAGGGTCATTGAGAGATTGCTGGGGGTGCTTGATTCTCCATATGCTGGAGATGTGACTTTCTCTGCTGCCGTTCCCCCTTGATCAATGCTGGGGGTGTTGACAGGTTCAGCTGAGTGAGTTGTATCAACTGGCTCACTCGGCCGTTTGTCAACTTTGCTGATGCTTCTAAGAATCACTTCTTGGATTGTCAGATCATCATCAGAAGTCTCCATCTCTTCTTGATCATCTTCAAGCTGACCACCGTATGTCTGTGCTTCCTCTGTCTAAGATTTTTCATTCTCAGATGTCTCTTTTTCTTCGTCATCCATCTCTTCTCCTTCAGATTGAGTAAGGACATATCCTTCCTCACCTTCTTCCAGATAGGTGACGTCCTCTTGCTTCCCTTTCTCATTTGTTGTGGTATCATCACTAATCACCACTGGGTTGTCCGGATTGCTGGCACTGACCACTGGGGTGTCCTCTTGTGCCTTTTGCGATCTGGTTCGTCCTCCCATGCCTGATCTACTGCCTTCGGGTTCTTTTCTTTTTCTCCTGACAGTAGGTTTGGGTTTCAGAGACGCCTTGATGTAGGTAAACATTACCTTGGACTTATGTGGAGGCTGCAGATTTGTGGGTTTCACTTTTAGTGAGTAGAACAGGTGTTGGAGAGGGAACCCATATGATTTCCTTTCCCAGAAGTCACCTTTCTTGGTCAAACCCTTGTTTGGAGCCGTATGTCTCAGATCAATTTCCTTCTGGATTTGATCTTTCAGCCTGTTGAATACAAACATTGCCCAGTCAAATGAAATACCTTGATAGATAATCGCCATTAACTTGACCCGTACTTCAGTTAAATTTCCTATTGATCCTTTTCTTCCTTCAATGTTTTTGGTGATAACTGGTGCAAATTCAGCAAATGGAAGTTTGCGTACTGATCTGGGTAGGTTGTAGGTTTTGCTGTTCTTTGTAGGGCTTTTGGCTATCTCAGCCCAGAAGGTGTTGATGTTAACCTGCACAGACTTCACATTTGCCGGGCCAATCATGGGTAGATGTAAAAATCTGTTGAGAAGACCAGGTGTGATGACCACTTCTTTTCCAAAGATTGAACTTTTTATACAGTCGAGATCAGTTTTCTTGGTGTTGGGCACGAACTTCGCATTTTTCCAAAATGCAATCAGGTTCTCATAGCATATCCAGTTATTGGGGGGGTTTAGGAAGGTCATTAACCCCAGATTTGAACAACAATCAACTAAGCGTTGAGCTTGTGTGTCATTATCACAAAAAGAAAGATAGGGTTCAGGCTTTAAAAACGATCCAGTGATGATCGATTTTTCATAAAATCATTCTGTGGCAGAGATTGTAGAGCATGAAGCCATTGTTTCAGATTTAAGAGAAAGCATTGATTTTGTAGTGAGAAAATAGGGTTTTTGGTTTGCAAGAGAGCGTAATGAATTCTAAGAAATCTCTAAATGTGGTTTATATAGGGTGATTTGTGTAGTGTGAACGTGGTTGAATATGGAAGGATTTTGTGATGTAATGGCGTGATTTTGTGTATATAAATCCTGATATTTGAGTGAAGTGGGGGAGTGGATTGAGGCAAGTAATGATAAGTCCCGGGAATCGAGGCGGTTGTAATTAGAGGAATAATATAGTTACCTCCATGATTGAAAAATGATCTCCACGTGTGTAATCTTTCACAATATAATCTTCCATAACTTCTTGATTTGCCACGTGTATTAAGTTGATTTAGTTCACACTTTAGTTTGCTGGTGACTTTAATTCGTATTTCGGTGGAGTGACTTGGCTGGTCACTTAGCCGGTGTAGTGACTTCTTCACTGAGCTCTCAGATATAAGCTGCTCCTAACAATCGCTCAGCTTGACTTCACTGAGTACCGAAGTGCCTTACCTGCTACATCTCATCAGAATGGCAAAGGTTTAATCGGTTGGTGAAGTCACTTAGTGATTACTCCGCTAGTCGCTTTTAAGTACTTAATCAATTTCAATCATTCTCAACTCGCCTCAAAGATGCTAAATCTTTAATGACCGAGTGGTTTTGTGAAGATGTCAGCCAATTGATCTTCAGTGGGTATGTATCTTAGAATAACATCCCCTTTTTCAACATGATCTCTAATAAAATGGTGTCTCACATCAATATGCTTTGTTCTTGAGTGCAACACTGGATTTTCAGTAATAGATATGGCACTTGTGTTGTCACACATGATTGGAATTGTCTTCTCCTCCATCCCATAATCCCTTAGCTGTTGTCTAATCCACAGTACTTGTGCACAACAACAACTGCTGCTATATATTCTGCTTCAGCTGTTGATGTGGATATGGAGTTTTGCTTTTGCTAAACCATGAAACTAATCTGCTGCCTAGCATTTGACAAGTTCCATAAGTGCTTTTTCTATCTATGTGGCATCCAGCATAGTCAGAGTCTGAATATGATATCAACTTGAATCCTCCTTCTTTTGGATACCAAATTCCAGCATTGATGGTGTTCTTCAGGTATTTGATTATTCTTTTGGCTGCTAGTAGGTGTGATTCTTTAGGTTGAGCTTGAAATCTTGCACACACTCCTACTACAAAGGCTATATCAGTCTACTTGTCATTAGGTAAAGTAGGGATCCAATGATTCCTCTATACATTTTCTGATCAACATCTTTTCCAGCTTCATCTTTTCCAAGAATAACTCTTGCACACATTGGTGTATCTGATGTGCCACTTGTATCCATACCATACTTGTGAATCAAATCTTTTGTGTACTTGGCTTGATTAATGAAAATGCCATCTTTCATTTGATTTACTTGTAGACCAAGAAAGTATTTAATTCTCCCATCATGCTTATCTGAAATTTGCTCTTCATTAGATTTGCAAATTTCTCACACAACTTTTCATCTTCTGATCCAAAGATGATGTCATCAACATAGATCTGTACTGGCAATGTACTTGTTCCTTCCTCTAGCTTCAAAAGAGTCTTATCAATTGTTCCTTTGTTGAATCCATTATTGATCAAGAATTGTGATACAGTTTTATACCAAGCTCTGGGTGCTTGTTTGAGTCTATAAAAGGCCTTCTTGAGCTTTTATACTTTATCTTCCTTTCCTTTGAATTGAAAACAAAGAGGTTGTTCCACATATACTTCTTCTTCCAGAAGTCCATTTAGAAATGCACTTTTCACATCCATTTGGTAGACTTTGAAGTCTTTGTGTGCTGCAAATGCTAGAAAGAGTCTAATTGCTTCCAATCTTGCTACTGGTGCAAATGTCTCATCATAATCTATTCCTTCTGCTTGAGAGTAGCCTTTTGCAACTAGCCTTGCTTTATTTCTGACAATTGTTCCTTGTTCATCCATCTTATTTCTGAATACACATTTTGTTCCAATGATGTTGGCCATGTCTGGTCTGTCAACAAGTTCCCAGACTTCATTTCTTTCAGATTCATTTAGTTCTTCTTGCATGGCTGTAATCCAATCAGCATCTTGGATTGCATCATCTATTGTTTTGGGCTCTACTTGAGATAGAAAACATGTTAGCATGTGCTCCAGTTGTCTTCTAGTTCTGACTCCTGTGTGAATGTCTCCAATGACTTGATCTACAGGGTGATCTCTTAGCCAGTTGAGATCAGGTTGAAGTTGTTCTTGACTTGGTGCTTCCACAACTTCAGCTTGTGTATCAGATTCATGCTCTTGTACTGGTACCTATCCTGTTGTATTGACTGAAGGTTCATCTTGATTTCCAAAATTGTGATTTAGAATAGTAGTTGGTATTGTTGTATTCATATAGACGTGTCTTGGTCCTGCTTCTTCAAGTTCTTGGAAGTTTTCACCATTTGTGTTTGGCTCATCAAAGGCTACATGAATTGATTCTTCGATTACCAAGGTTCTTTTGTTGAGTACTCTAAATGCTTTGCTGGTGTCTGAGTATCCCATAAAGATAGCTTCATCAGTATTTTCATCAATAGTATGCAACTGATTCATGTTCAAAACAAAACATTTTGATCCAAACATATGCAAATATGAGATATTAGGTTTTCTTCCATTCCATATTTCATATGGAGTCTTTCCATGATATTTGTTGATGATTGATCTATTTTGAGTATAGCATGCTGTATTTGCTGCTTCAACCCAAAATTTCTTTGGTAAACATGCTTCTACAATCATTGTTCTGACTGCTTCTTTGAGTGTCTTATTTCTTCTTTCTGCTACACCATTCTGTTGTGGAGTCCCTGTTGCTGATAGTTGATGCAGTACTCCATTTTCTTCACAATAGGTTCTGATTATTTCATTTAGACACTCTGTGCCTCTATCTGATCTGATCTTTATGATCTTCAGTTCTTTTTCATTTTGAAGTCTTCTTAGCAGATCTGGTAGCCTTTTGAGTGTCTCTCTTTTCTTGTTCATGAATATGGTCCAGGTGAATTTGAAGAAGTCATCCACCACTACTAGAGTGTATTTATTTCCTCCTACACTGACTGGTGTGACTGGTCCAAACAGGTCCATATGTAGCAGATGTAAAATTCTTGTTGTTGATTGATAGGGCTTTGACTTGAAAGAGCTTTTGATTTGTTTCCCTTTTTGACATGCATCACATATACTTTCCTTATTGAATGTGATCTCTGGTAAACCTTCAACTAACTTGTTCTTTGACAAAATGTTGATTGTTTTGAAGTTGAGGTGGTTCAGTCTTTTATGCCAAATGCAGCTAGTTGATTATTTATTTGTGACAAGCAGACATGTTTCTGCTTTGGTTGTCTTCCAATCTACTACATACATGTTGTCTTCTCTTGTTCCTACAAGTACAACTGTTTTGGTTTGGCTGTGAATCACCTTACATACTTCCTTGTTGAAGTGCACATTGTGGCCTTTATCACAAAATTGACTGATAATCAGTAAGTTGAAGTTCAGTCCTTTAACATAGGCCATATTTTGAATCTTCAAGTTGTTCTTGTGTCCTTAATTTTACCAGGGTTTTCTTTGCCTCCAAAAGTGACTTTGGGTCCTTCAAAATCTTTAAAGTCAGTGAGCCATCTCTCGTTTCCTGTCATGTGTCTGGAGCATCCACTGTCTATGTACCAGACATCCTATAAAACAAATTAATTGTGTTTAGGTACCCAACACTGTTTGGGTCCATACCTGTTAGCATTCATGCCTCCTACTCCTAATGTGTATCCAAAGGATCTTATTTTTGGATAATTGAAGTCATCAACTTCATATGTATAAGGCATGGCAGAATAACTTCTAATGTTTCTACTAGAGGTATTCTGATACCTTTCTCTACTTTTTGGTGCATTGCATCCTTTTTCACTTTCCAATATGCAGTGGGAAACCTGTGTTCATGTTGCTTCATATGTCTAGGAATGTGCCTAGGTTGGCTTTTCTTAAACACATGTTGCATATTATGAAATGGTTTCTTTCGGTATTTTGGAGGTGCAACATTCCAATCATCTTCTGAAGGATAAAATCTTCATTTACCCTTCGAAAGCTTTTGCTTTTGGTTAGTTGGATTGATGGTTTGGTCTCATTGTTTCACCGCACTTGGTTTTGATTTCACGGTCAGCAGATGAGTGGTTGAAACTATGGTCTGTCCCTTTCTCGAACTTTGGTCCATTGTTGATCCTAGATTCGAAATTATGTTGTCCATTGTTTCTATTCTCATCCTCGATCATTGTAGCCAAGACCGGATCTAGATCCAAACCTTTTTGAGGGTTTTTAAGCTGGTGCATTTAGTGGTGCAGTGGATGTCTTAATTGGTAGGGGGATTTTCGCAGCTGGTCTGTCAACACCAGATTTATGATCATCTGCTGTTTGTTGATCATTTGAGTAAGTCTCCTTACTAGTTAGTTCAGCTTTTACTTTATCCAGTTCTTTCTTTAATCTTTTATTTTCCTTTCTTACATTCTCACACTCGTGTTCCAGAATTTCATGATTCAACTCAATTTCATCAAATTTTCTCATGAGACTTTGGATTATGTTTGCAGAATCTAGTGGGAGAATAGAAGATTGTGCAGTGTTAGAAATGGATGCACTGGATAATGAGCATGAGCTTGATGTTACCTCAGTTTCATTAGATTCTTTAGCCATAAGGCATAGTAAGCTTTTTCATTTTCTAAGCTGTCAGCTTCATCATCATCTGAATCATTGTCTGATGATTCTTCATTCTTTTCACTGCTGGTTTCAGCTTTGAGTGCCTTCTTGCTTTTCTTTTTTCAGCTATTTTGTACTTCTTCTTCTCCTCATCTTTGTCATTTTCTTCAGGGCAATCTGCCTTGAAATGACCTTTCTTTTTGCAGTTGAAGCATCTGTACTCATCATACTTCTTCTTTGTGTCTTTGTTTGAGCTTGACTTTTTGTATGATGATGATCCTCCTTTGAATTGCTTCTTCTTGGTAAACTCACAAAACGCTTAACCAAAGTAAAGCTACTGCTTCCTTCACTCTGTGTCGCTTTCTTTGTTTGCATCGCCTATTTGACTTTGCCGGGTGCAACCAAAGCACACGGCCTTATATGCCTCTGTTTGAGTCTTTGTCTTCGCCATTCAACTCAAATTCTTGAGCCTTTAGTTGAGACATCGAGTCAAGGTGTCGGTGTTTGCAAAATTTGTTGTCCTCCGATTCATCGATGTAATGATCTTCCATCTTTCGTAAGCCTTTCAAGATATTCGTGCACACTTCTTTCGTGGATATGTGTGTCCAAGTTGTTTTAGTTCACTGATGATGCTTGAGAATCTATTGTCCACTTGATCAATGGTTTCTCCAGCCTTCATTTTGATGTTCTCAAATTTCTATTTTGCAACAGACAGTTTGTTTTCCTTGACTGCTTCTGATCCTTCATTGATTTGTGCCAATTTGTCCCACATTTCCTTTGCTGTTTCACAATCTTTGATTCTTATGAACATGTTACTGTCCAGAGTCTTCAAAATCATGTCTTTTGCAACAAAGTCGAGATTTGCTCTTCTCCTGTCATCCTTGGTCCAATCTTTCTTGAGTTTGTCTATAACCTTTCCTTGATATGCTCTTGTGGCTACCACAGTTGTAATCTCGATTGGGCCATCATTAATTACATCCAGCATCTCCTCATGAGTTGCGGAAAGATGAGACAACATTCTTATTTTGTATTCATCCAAATTGTTGACATTGAAAACAGGTACCTTTGACATAAAATTTGAGGAATCCATAAGTGCAAATAAGATATATGTATATATAGAATGCATAAATTTGAAAACTACTTTGAAAATATGTGATCTCCTTGTTACAAAAAATTAGATTTGAACAGGTTCTGATACTAGGAACACTGCTCTGATGGCAATTGTTGGTCCTAGAGAAGGGTAAAACTATAGTCAGAAGAGGGGTGAATGACTATAGTGGAGTTTCAAAAACTTTTCTTGTATTAAAAGATTTTGGGCAGCGGATAAGTCCCTTCTAAATATGTTGTTTCAAAGTAGTTTATGCAATCACTGATATGTAGTATGCAATGAAATAAAGTGTTGTAGAGTAAATTGCTGAAAGTAAATAGACACAAGGTTTATAGTGGTTCAGGGTGGTGTAATCCCTTAATCCACTCTTCTCCTGTGATGATTTGAGGAATTCACTATTGTTTTCACAAATACAATAGCCTGATTGTCCTTGACTACACAAGCTTAACAATCTTCAAGACTTTCACTCCCTGACTGCAACAGCTTCAGAGACTCAGTCTCTTTCACTGCTCTTTGAGAACAAATCCTTCAACAGCTATCAAAAACACAACTCAAACTTAGATGGCTCTGATTTAGTTGCTTGATTGAAGTGAAATGGGTTCACAAAGCTTGTTGATTAGACTCAATGCTTGATGTCGAAATTGTAGTTCTGAGTTTTGAGTTGATCACTAGATATTCCATTTTTAGCACAGATGAAGGCTTTTCAATTTGACAGAGTTTATGCTTGTAAGTTCTCAGATTTGATCGTTCTCTTGTGTCTATTTCTTGTCTGTCAATTTATAGCCTTGATGAACCTTGATTTGAATTTCTGTCCGTTGGCTATATTAATGAAGGGAATAATCCTTGACTTTATTCTCGATTCCCCCTTAATTAAATCCTCCTTGATTTTAGTGATCGGATTTTTCTTCAAACGTTTATCAAAAAATCCGTCCTTGATTGATCCTTAATTGATTGTGCATTAATTGATTGTGAATCCATAAGTGCAAATAAGATATATGTATATATAGAATGCATAAATTTGAAAACTACTTTGAAAATATGTGATCTCCATGTTACCAAAAATTAGATCTGAACAGGTTCTGATACAAGGAACACTGCTCTGATGGCAATTGTTGGTCCTAGAGAAGGGTAAAACTATAGTCAGAAGAGGGGTGAATGCCTATAGTGGAGTTTCAAAAACTTTTCTTGTATTAAAAGATTTTGGGCAGCGGATAAGTCCCTTCTAAATATGTTGTTTCAAAGTAGTTTATGCAATCACTGATATGTAGTATGCAATGAAATAAAGTGTTGTAGAGTAAATTGCTGAAAGTAAATAGACACAAGGTTTATAGTGGTTCAGGGTGGTGTAATTCCTTAATCCACTCTTCTCCTGTGATGATTTGAGGAATTCACTATTGTTTTCACAAATACAATAGCCTGATTGTCCTTGACTACACAAGCTAAACAATCTTCAAGACTTTCACTCCCTGACTGCAATAGCTTCAGAGACTCAGTCTCTTTCACTGCTCTTTGAGAACAAATCCTTCAACAGCTATCAAAAACACAACTCCTTCTCAGATGGCTCTGATTTAGTTGCTTGATTGAAGTGAATTGGGTTCACAAAACTTGTTGATTAGCATTAATGCTTGATGTCGAAATTGTAGTTCTGAGTTTTGAGTTGATCACTAGATATTCATTTTTTAGCACAGATGAAGGCTATTCAATTTGACAGAGTTTCTGCTTGTAAGTTCTCAGATTTGATCGTTCTCTTGTGTCTATTTCTTGTCTGTCAATTTATAGCCTTGATGAACCTTGATTTGAATTTCTGTCCGTTGGCTATATTAATGAAGGGAATAATCCTTGATTTTATTCTCGATTCCCCCTTAATTAAATCCTCCTTGATTTTAGTGATCGGATTTTTCTTCAAACGTTTATCAAAAAATCCGTCCTTGATTGATCCTTAATTGATTGTGCATTAATTGATTGTGAATCCATAAGTGCAAATAAGATATATGTATATATATAATGCATAAATTTGAAAACTACTTTGAAAATATGTGATCTCCTTGTTGCCAAAAATTAGATCTGAACAGGTTCTGATACTAGGAACACTTCTCTGATGGCAATTGTTGGTCCTAGAGAAGGGTAAAACTATAGTCAGAAGAGGGGTGAATGACTATAGTGGAGTTTCAAAAACCTTTCTTGTATTAAAAGATTTTGGGCAGCGGATAAGTCCCTTCTAAATATGTTGTTTCAAAGTAGTTTATGCAATCACGGATATGTAGTATGCAATGAAATAAAGTGTTGTAGAGTAAATTGCGGAAAGTAAATAGACACAAGGTTTATAGTGGTTCAGGGTGGTGTAATCCCTTAATCCACTCTGCTCCTGTGATGATTTGAGGAATTCACTATTGTTTTCACAAGTACAATAGCCTGATTGTCCTTGACTACACAAGCTTAACAATCTTCAAGACTTTCACTCCTGATCAGCAATGACCTTCAGAGACTCAGTCTCTTTCACTGCTCTTTGAGAACAAATCCTTCAACAGCTATCAAAAACACAACTCCTTCTCAGATGGCTCTGATTTAGTTGCTTGATTGAAGTGAATTTGGTTCACAAAACTTGTTGATCAGACTCAATGCTTGATGTCGAAATTGTAGTTCTGAGTTTTGAGTTGATCACTAGATATTCCTTTTTTAGCACAGATGAAGGCTTTTCAATTTGACAGAGTTTATGCTTGTAAGTTCTCAGATTTGATCGTTCTCTTGTGTCTATTTCTTGTCTGTCAATTAATAGCCTTGATGAACCTTGATTTGAATTTATGTCCGTTGGCTATATTAATGAAGGGAATAATCCTTGATTTTATTCTTGATTCCCTCTTAATTAAATCCTCCTTGATTTCAGTGATCGGATTTTTCTTCAAACGTTTATCAAAAAATCCGTCCTTGATTGATCCTTAATTGATTGTGCATTTAATGCTTGATCCTCTGAATCTTCCCCATATTTCAAAATCTGATTAAGTAAATTTTACTTGGCCGTTCCCTGAATGGTTGAGTGGTCTCTCTGACTTTGCCGTATAGGTCTTCCTTCACTGCTTTGTCATTACTCAGCTGAAAGTCAGTTCACTTTGCCGAAATATTGTTTCCTTCATTCATTTCAGTTTAGGAGAATCTCTGTACTTAACTGATCCTTGTTTTATGTGAGATCAGTGTACACCATATTTAAACATTAAGTTTCATCTCTTGGAATGTAACTTAGACTTATCCAAGGTCACCACAGACTTCCTTGGTTATAAGTCAGACAATTATGTCTTTATGCTTCTCTGCTGGTACATGGCTGCTTTTACTTTGCCGAACATATTTCACTTTTCCGTCCTACCAACTAGTACAGCACTTGTCTGACTCAACTTATACAACATGTCAGACTCTAAGTAAAGACTTATACCGAGAATTCTAACTTATTTTCAGGCTTGCTATAACAGCTAGTATGGCCATCATCAAAACATAACAAAATGTTCCTAGCACCTCTAAACCACTCCAGCAGAAATCAGAGAGCGTACAAAGCAGTTAAACCAGTCAAATAGAGCAGTTCACTAGCCAGGAGCAGGTTGTCAGAGTTGGTATTAATCAGTGAAGCGACCCCATTTTTGGGTTTACCACCTCACATCATTAGCAATGGCAGGAAGTAAGGGCACGCTGATGCCCCCTACCCCAGATAAAGGGGGCGCGCCCAATCATACCCACACCGAGGGCGCTGGAGAAACACTGGACAGTCCCACGGCTGATGGGAGTAGGACTCAGAGGGATGCTCCAGCCGCCTGCGATGTTCGGAACATCATAAATCAGAAATAAAAGTCTAAAGAGGCACAAGCAGCCCTATAAGAGGCTCGCAGAGAAAAGAATGCAATCGGGGCACCTAGACCGAAATGTAGTCGGGACATACTAGAGAAATTGCCAGGGTTTCAAGAGGAGTCAGAGATCGCGGAAACGGTAGAGTATGCCAAGTATGCTGAAAGAATGTACTTGACCAATTCCCGACTAGTGACACTAGGCCGGGAACCTTTGCCAGTACGGGAGGCAATCCAGTCTAAGGGTGAGCTCAACCCCAAGACGCCTGGAAAGAACGCCAGAGTCAACTACAAAGAGTAGAGGTTGAAGAGAGCATCCAATCTTCAGGTCGTAAAGGCCGTAGGGGAGAACATGAGGTCCTCCAAACTACTGCCCGACCTAGCCGTGAGAATCTCATGGAAAAAAGTGGAGAAAGAGGATCCGCTTTTAAAAGGATCGGTGATATGATGTCATTCGGCCTGAAGAATGCGGGATCCACATATCAAAGGATGGTAAACATAGTCTTCAGCTCACAGATAGGCAAAAACATGGAGGTCTACATCGATTATATGGTCGTGAAGTCAAGTAGGCATGATCACCTGACGGAACTTCGTGAGACCTTTGCAAATGTGAGGAAGCATTCGATGAAACTCAACCCCTCCAAGTGCACTTTTGGGGTTAAAGCGGGAATGTTTTTGGGATTCATGGTGAATCAAAGGGGGATTGAACCGAACCCCAAGAAAATAGAGGCTCTGATAAACATGAGCGAGCCCGCAACAATCAAAGAGGTGCAGAGACTTAATGGCAGGATCATCGCTCTGGGAAGGTTCATTTCCAAATCTGCCGAAAAAAGTTGGCTCTTCTTCAAAATCCTCAAAGGAAGCAAGACTTTTTCATGGACAGAAGAATGCTCGCAAGCCATCAAAGATCTCAAGGCGTATCTGTCAAGCCCGCCATTGTTGGTCAGTCCTAGCCTAGGGGATTCTTTGCTTTTGTATCTTGCGGCCTCAGACCGGGCTGTAGCCGCAGCACTTGTCAAGGAGGACCGCACCCTCCAAAAACCCATTTACTATGACTCTAAGGCTCTCAGTCCCATTGAGAGTCGCTATTTCAATAGCGAGAAGTTGGCCTACTGTGTTGTCATAGCTGCCTGCAAGCTAAGGGCTTAATTTTCATCGTATACAATTACTGTTCTATCGGACGCTCCGCTGTGCCAAGTCCTACACAAGCCGGATTTATCTGGTCTTTTGCTGCGATGGGCCATTGAGCTCACAGAGTTTGATATTCGGTATGAGCCTCAGAAAGACATCAAAGCTCAGGCCTTACCAGATTTCATAGTGGAGACAAGTTTCAATGAGCAAACAGAGGGAAAATCAGGCCCTATAACAGACGACGCGACCACAACAACCACCAAGTCCAAACCCCGGAAACCAAATCACTGCTGGAAGTTGTATGTCGATAGGGCCGCCAGCCACAAAGGTTGCGGTGCCGGGATTATCTTGCTAGAACCAGGCACCTCGGAAAAAATCGAAAAAGCGTTAAGGTTTGATTTCTCCGCTTCGAACAATCAAGCAGAGTACGAGGCTGTCATAGCAGGACTTGAGCTCGCTAGGGACATGAAGGCCAAAAACGTGGATGTATTCTGCGATTCACAGCTAGTGGTCAATCGAGTCACGGGATCGTTTGGGGTCCACTGCGACACCCTCCAAAAGTACATTGAACTCGTTAAAAAAACTCGAGAGCGGCTTCAAATATTGTAAATTCACCAATATCCCTCAAGAGGACAATCACCGAGCGGGCTATTTGTCAAAATTAATGGACGACGACAAAATAAGCAACCCCCCGATCATGGTAGAGCATCTATCCTGGCCCGCCATCAATCGGGCTGAGGTAATGGATTTCCAACCTATCATTCCCTATTGGATCGATGAGCTAAATGCATACATTGAATCAGGAATTCAACCGGCCGATCCTAAAGAGGCCAAGGCCATGATCAGAAGAGCCTCCAGATATACCCACATGAACAATGTGTTATATAGGCGATCTTTCTCAAAACCCTTGTCGTGATGTGCGGCCCCGACGAGGTTCACGGGATACTCACGGAGTCTGCATGAGGAATGTGTGGCGGCCACCCGGCTAGCCGCACACTCGCCGTAAAGTTTTACTCACGGATATTATTGGCAAAACTCACGAGAGGGCGCCGAATATATGCCAATAGATGCGACAAATGTCAAAAGTTCGCGGACATCCCCAGACCGCCATCAGTCGAACAAAGTATTGTCATCACGGCATGGCCGTTTGACATGTGGGCTATCGATTTGATAGGGCCGCTGAAAAGGGGCCGCTCTAGATGTGAATACATGGTCGTGCCCGTGGACTACTTCACCAAATGGATCGAGGCTAAGGCCATGGTGAAAATTGAAACCAAGAATGTGATCTACTTTCTGCTCGATCAAGTCTGGACTAGATTCGGAGTTCCACGGGTAATAGTATCCGACCACGGGCTGCAGTTCCAGGAGGAATTCGATGAGTTTTCTAAAGAGCACAACGTGAAACACTGGCAATCCTCGGTATGCTATCCACAAGGCAACGGGCAAGCTGAAAATGCAAACAAACAGGTTATGAGCGTGCTGAAAAAGAGTTCGGATGAAAAAACAGGAAAATGGCCGGACCACTTACCCGCGGCCTTGTGGGCCCTTAGGACTTCAAGAAAAACAACTACGGGGGAGACCCCTTTCGCTTTGACCTACGGGTCGGAAGCTATGGCCCCGGTGGAAATGGCCCTGCCAAGTCATAGGGTCACACACTTCAATGAGGCAGAAAATCCACTAAGACGACAGCTCGACCTCGACTTAGCGGAGGAAAAGAGAATCAACTCGTACGGACGTCTACTCAATTGCAAACAGCCGGCAAAGCGACACCATGACAGCGTATCCGCGACCACCACTTCACGGTGGGAGATTACGTTTTGAGTAAGAGACAAGCCACAGGTCACGAGGCCAAAAAAGGCAAGTTATCTGAAAATTAGGAAAGACCGCTTCAAGTCATGAGGATAATCAAAAATGGAACTTATGTCTTGAAAGACAATCAAGGTCACGAGTACAATAGGCGTTGGCACGCTGACAACTTGAAAAGATATTACATGTAAGCCCAAACTATTTATTCAAACATGTAAAAGGCTATTTTCGACAAATACAATTCAGCTACAATAGAGGCCCGTAACTGTTTTCGGCAAGCCCACGGACATAGATCTCACGAGCTTAACCCAAAACAGGGGGGCCGCAATATCAAATTTTCAAACATTATTCCAAATAGCGGGCGAATCCACAACGATCCAGTGAACGAGCCGGTACCCTGGCTACATCAGTACATAATCTCGATATCTATGAGCCGAAATGAATACGGCGAGTAGGATCCATTGCGGCGGCAAACTTAATAGCCCCACGATGAATCAGGATCCCCCAATCAATGTCCACCTGAGGGTCGCAAATGGCATGAAGAAGAAGGGCTTCGGCCTCGGTGATGACCAAAAAATCTCCAGAGGGAAGAGCTCACGAATTGATAAACCTCTTCCACTCTCGGTTGCTACGAGATAGTTCAGAGGTGGGGCCTAACTCGTGAGGATGTGGACGGTTGGGAAAGAGCTCACGCACCACGCGTCGTAGGCGAACAAGCCTACTTTCCTCGTCCCCAAGGTTCCAAGCAACCTCATAATGAGCAGAGGGATTGATGGCAGTAATGCGAAGAGCAACGTTGATAGTCTCCGGAGAAAAGTTAACTGACACGCCCCGGAGGACAACGCAACTAACAGCTTCCTCGGAAGAAGCCTCCGACAAAGCGGAGTAAAATTCCCTCACCATGGTGAGGTTGAAGCATATCATAGGCGGAGAGACAAAATCCGACCACCCAGAAAGCCAAATCCAGAGCAGAGAGCATCACCCGCAATCTTTTCCTCCCCCAAACCCCTCTCCCTCACGAGCTTGACCACGTCGAAGTAACACCAAAAATGAGACTTAGCAGTGGCAGAGGCAGTGTGGAAGAAGAGGGAAACATCACGCACATGATGAGCTTTTTACACTCGTACTGAGCTACCCTCACCGGATCGAAAAGACATCAGAAATAGACTTGCGCAAGAAAGATATGGTGACTGACCACGGAAACCTCTTTTTATAGAGAGCTGAAAAGAAACAAGCGGTCTGACCCAAAAATCTGATTCTCGAAAGGGGCGCTTAAACATCTGACAAACATCAAAAGAAGAGCCAAGACTAGCAGCTGCACGGTCGCCCAAAGGTCAAAAGCCAGCCAAAGAGCTGTCCAATCAACTCAGACTTACCTCGGGATGACAAATTTTTCCAGTCAATGTTCACCCTCGACTTACTCAAAAACTAGGGGGCCGAAGTTTGAAATTTTCAAAGTACAGAGCTTATTTTTTTGAGGTCGCCTTAGCTCTTGTCCCAAACAAGGGGGCCGCAGGTCAGAATTTTTGAAACCATTCGACACAAGACCGCAGCGACCTGGCATGAAACAGGGGGGCCATATAGAATTTTTCAGTCAATCCAACTAGCCAAGGGGCCGCACACCCAATTTGTTTTGAGCCAACTTACCCAGGCTTCGTTCGAATCAAGGGGGCGCAGGTCAGAATTTTCAATTTAGACGGCTTAGGGGTCCTATTATTTTAGCGAGCTATCATTTTAACCTCGCTGAAATAAAGGGGGCCGCACACATACAACAGCAAAAGGCAACAAATCAAATATCAAAATGTATAAATTGGACAAAAGGCGGCCCTAAGGGGAGATCCCAGAAAAATCTAAAGGCCAAAAAACCGGCCACAAATCAAGTTGCAAAATCGAGTGTTAAGGGTGATTTTATACGTTTTATAAGGATATATTTTGTAACAATTCTCTCCATATTTGGAAGTTTCTCATAGAAATCGAGCTTTATATTGAAATATTGAGCAAGTGATGTTTTTAACGAGTTATTCGCAAAATTGGTTAATTTATGAGTTTTATTGATGGTTTTATGTTTATTTGAATATTATTACACTTTGCGATGTTTTCGATGACGTGTAGATGCATAGTTGCGGTTCAAAAGATGATTAAATGAAGATAAATGTCGGATTTAATGGATGAAAAAGAGATAAGGATGGAATTGGCTAGAGGAAAAGAGATAGAGTTGAAGATTTCGAATTTGGATCTAATTGAATCAAGCGCCCAAGTCCGTCTCAACTGGGATCAAGGTCTGAATATTGGATCAAGCGCCCAGATGAGATTTTTGGTTCGTAGAGTTTGGACGCTGAGTAAACAAGCGTCCGAGCGATCCAAAGCAAATTAATCAAGCGTCCACAATCCCGGACGGGCATCCACGGCCGACATGCTGAAAACCGACTTACTTTTCTATAAATAGCAGCG
Organism: Gentiana macrophylla; assembly: GCA_026214975.1. Taxonomy (NCBI): domain Eukaryota; kingdom Viridiplantae; phylum Streptophyta; class Magnoliopsida; order Gentianales; family Gentianaceae; genus Gentiana; species Gentiana macrophylla. The sequence continues at coordinate 84,221,706 of CM047810.1, forward strand.
CGGATTTCAACCCTAAACATACATTATCGACTCTTATTGATACATAATCATTAGGAGAAAACCTTAGCGGCCCCCTGACCCCTTTGGGAGGTCAAGGGGTTGCGATTTTTCTTGTTTTTATTTACTGCTTTCTTCACTGCGTTTATGCTCAACGCTTGAAATTTGAACATGTTCAAACGATTTGAATCTTTTCCATCAGGTTTTTCTATTTCCAATCTGAGTTTATGTTTTGATTTTAATTCGAAGTTGTATCTTTTCCATGATTATTTGTTATGCAATCGATATCGAGAGATGTATTGCTATTTGATGTTTACCGTATGACGAGAGTCGGAGTAAACCTTAGATCACCATAGGAAAGATGAGATTTTTAAACTTGACATAACGAGAGTTGATAGGTTAGATCTCTAGGTTGCTAGATTGAGAGATCTTACACCTTGGTTTGAGAGCGTCAATCTTATAGATCGAGAGATGAGAGATTGATAGGCGAATTATCTACGAGAGTAGGAATTCATACGTTTGATAGGTGAACCACATCTTTAATTAAATCGTCATAAGATAGTTTAGAGAGGAGATTAAGGGTTGCGGGATGATGGATCATGGTTCGTTCTATGTTGATTTGCTTCAGTCATTATCATGTTCGTTAGTTTTATTGTTTTCCTAGTTATAGTTTAGATTTCATTTTCGCTTTTATCCTTCCTGGCTTTGGACTGACAATCCTCTGTCCAGTTTATTTTCCGTTTTAGTTTAGGTTTAGTAATATATAGTAGTGACAATTTTAGAAGAATCAATAAGAACTAGATTAAACAACCTCGATTCCCTGAGATCGACTCCGGTAGTAATCGCTATACTACGATCCCTACACTTGGGGAATACCGGATTTATAAATATTTATTACTTGTTATTGTAACGCAAATTTTGTGTTAATCCCTGAAAATAACAAAGAAAACACAAAATTGTAACAAATCGAATTTTATTAATTTATAAAATAAAAAGCGGTTACAATCTCTTGAATCCTTTGATTCTCCTCTTTAATTGTTGACAATTATTGGACTCCCGGATTTAGCGGAAGATCTTGAATTTGGCTGATTTCCTCCGGATATGGCGGAAGAAATGGACCTTGGTTGATTCCTCCCGAGTATGGCGGAAGATTTGAATTTATGGTTGTACTCTCCCGGATATGGCGGAAGATCTTGACTTTGTGGTTGATTCCTCCCGAATATGGCGGAAGAATGTTTGATTTGGGTAGAGATTTGAGGCAATGCTTTGACTCACCTTCGCCCTCCTGATTAGGTTGGAAGATCCTCGAAGCTGGTTGAAGAACTCCGGATTTCTTGGTGGATGATCTTCAAGTGATGTTGAAGAACGCCAGATTTGATGGAGAATCCTCAAAGATTGAAGAACACTTGAATGCTCCTTGTGCTCCCTAGATCCCCTCCTTCTTGGTGCTTGAATGCTTGAATGGAGTGCTTGATGCTTCCTCTCCAATCTTGAATCCTTGTGTACTTCCGTCTTCTATGTTAATGCTCTGTGTTTCTGTGTGTTTGCAAATGACCAAGGCCTCTTTTATTTATAGTGCTGGATGAGTGCCTTGGAAGTAATTCGCATTTAATGCTTTCACACTCATTTAATGTATTCACACTCTGATTGATTCCCATAATATCTGCATTTAATGCGTCCAGACTCTGCTGATTGGCTCTAGCAATTTGTACGCAATCTCCGCATCTATTATAAATCAATAAAATCTCCTAATTAATTGATTTTAAGAGATTTTTATGATTTATTGATTTTTATATTATCTACCAATATTTAATATTGGAAATAATATAAAATACCTAGATTTTATGGCATGTGTAGTATGTGATAAATATAATATGTCACATATATTTTATATATCTACATAGCCATTTAGTTATAAATAATTAAATTTCTAAATTTCTAAGAGATTTTAATTAATCATTTATTTATTTATATCATTTCCTATCATTTTGTATAGGAAATAATATAAAATGAATTTAATTTCGAGACAAATGCAGTACGTGACATTTATATTATGTCATATAAAATATTTATATCTACAAATGCCCCCTCGAGACTTGTTGTTGTCCCGGTAAAATTTTATCATAACGACGATTCTCGACTTAATAACATTTTTTTTTTTTTTAAGGCAGCACACTTTTTTCATTATCTTTTCTCCTTTTTTTTTTCCCGTACATGTACAAAGCAAAAGAAAGTAAAAGGAAACCAACTCCTTTTCCTTAAGTTGGCCACGCCCTTTTATTTTTTTGTTTTGGTTTTTTTTTTTTTTTTTTTTTTTTGTGTGATAAACCAATAACAATTTAGTAATTTTTTTTGTCCCACATTGCTTAGAAGAGCCTTGATTCTTTCCATCTTCTCCTATCTAAAGAAATCTTCACTCTTTTTTAAGCACACCAATTCTTCTTCAACCCAAAGGAGTCAAGGAAACTGAGAGTCTCAGGCATTCCTCTTCTTTAGTTGGCTAACTGGCCATGTCGACTGCTGATTGGAAGTCGATTGACTTTCGTCTTTCTCATCGGCAGTTGACTTAAAGTCAAATATTTTTTTTTTCTTGTTTCTTTTTTGTTTAATTCATTTTCTTTGCTTTGCAGGGTAACCGGAGGCCGTTTCGTGGGTGCGAGTGGGATACTTTGTGATACCACCCTGCGTCCGACAAGCAGCTGGTTGAGAGCGCGAGTGGGGTACTTTGTGACACCACCCTGCGTTGAAGATCCAGACAGCAGCTGGTTGAGAGCGTGAGTGGGGTACTTTGTGACACCACCCTGCGTTGAAGATCCAGACATTCATCCGGTCGAGGACGCGAGTGGGGTAGTTGGTTGCTCCACCCTGCGTAGCACCTCCAGGCAGTCAGAGACGCGAGTGGGGTACTTAGTTACACCACCCTGCGTAGCACATCCGGAGACGCGAGGTTCAAGACGCGAGTGGGGTAGTTGGTTGCTCCACCCTGCATAGCACATCCAGCGATCGAGACGCGAGTGGGGTACTTAGTGACACCACCCTGCGTAGCACATCCGAGACGCCGAGGTTCAAGACGCGAGTGGGGTAGTTGGTTGCTCCACCTGCGTAGCACATCCAGCGATCGAGACGCGAGTGGGGTATTTTGTGACACCACCTGCGTTGAAGATCCGGTTTATTCGAGATGGCAATATTCGAGGAGATTACGCGAGACGGAGAGAGATATCTCGTTGTGCTTCATCATGCTCATGCCGCTTATAGAGACCGGGATCAAGCTCCGGATATGTCCTTCTATCGCGTTTGATGTTCCGCCTTCCCACGATATCACAAAGATCACCGCTTTCTACCGAGCATAGACTTTCACGGGTGAATCACCCACAAGTTGATTTCTTCTATACACACTCAGAGCCCTCGCCAACACACCTTTGTGACTCTTGGGCGACGCATCATTAATGGGGAGGTACAGTGGGGTCCTCAACATACGACACAAGGAGCATTTGGATATGTTGAACGTTACTGGGAGTGGCTTGAGGATGTTCTTTCCCGCAGTGGTGAGGCGCTTAAGAAGAGTCTTATGTTTAACGCTTTATATGCATCCTTGTTCACCTATACTCGGAATAAGAACGTTGTTCGTGCCTTCTGCGAAGCTTGGTGCCCGGAGACCAACACTTTGCACACTGATGCTGGGGAAGTGTCCATCTCATTGATGGACTTGTGGAAGATTGGTGGTCTCCTATCGGCTGGAGGTTGTTATGAGGAGATCATCCCAAGCTTACGAGAGCTAACAGACCCAATGCTCGTCCTTTGAGGACTCTCCCAAGAGTTGTCAATACTTGTTTGCAGCTTTTCTCCGTTGCTTGGGTGGCGAGTATGACATCTACAACCCCCAACTTCCCGTTGTTGCATGGATTAATTTACGTGTCGCTCGCCTTTGAAGCATCCCAAGCCTACTACGACGTCGGCAAGAAAAGGAGTGAACCGCCAAGTAAGACATATAATCCGGATGGAGTCATTCCGCATAAGCCACACGACCAAGGTCACCCCAAGATGAAACTCCTTTCTCGAGCTTGGAGTAGACGAGAGATAAAAGACGAGACCTACTTGGCGGCTCTTGTTGCATGTTGGCTATGTTTGTTTGTCCTTCCGACTGGTGGCTCCTTCATCGACCTTCCACATTCAAAATGGCGAGCCTGATTGCTTCCGGAATGAGGTTATCCCTTGCTGCCCCGTCTTTGGTTAATGTATCTGAAGGTTTAGGCGAGATTGTTCATTCACCGACCCGGAGTGAGCGGATGCTTTCCTTCCATGGCATTATGTGTTCGGATGGATGGCCCGATATTTTGACACTCACCATAGAGTGTCGCCTCGCTCGGATGGTCCTTTTATGACCCGTTACTCGGGAGAAGGAGGATCGAAGGCTTTTGATGACTATGCCGCTAGGAGCTCATCCATAGAGGTCGTGACATTGATTGAGTGCATTGCCGCTAGTAGAAAGCCGCACGGAGATCAAAGAGAATGATGGGAAACTATATCTCCGAGAGAAGACATTTTTCTTGTTGCCCGCCGAGCTTGATGGTGTTGCATCGGAATGGTGCGTGTTGGGTCGAGCCATACAAATTTTGTAGGTTTGCACGTCAATTTGGGTTTTACTGCACCATTCGAAGGAACTTGCGGCCGACCTTCGATCCACCCACATACGATCGGCTAGCATTCTCGTGGAGAAAATTCATCGATCTTCGTGAGTTGTTCCAAGCTAGCCTTTCCATCCTCGCCTGCGAAACGAACATCCATGTTTCTTCCGATTTTCGAGCGTGGTGGCTGAAAGTGCATGGTACATATTTGATTGATGGAAGGGCTTCGTTTCTTGGAGACGACGGCGGCAAGTAAGAAGAGAGCCGCTCAAGCTAAAGAAAATCCAACCAAGCCTTCTCGTCCTTTGAAAGCATCTCCCCATGCGGCTCCCGCCTTGCCTCCAAGGTAGTTACAAAAGTCGAGAGACGTGTACTACATCGAGAGATAAAGGCGCCATGACATCGCCTTGGGCACTAGCGGGAGTTCTTCACATAGTGATAGGAACCGAAGCGCCCGTAGAAGAAGGGGACCAACCAGAAAAAGTCCGAACGACGGGTAATCCCTTCTCAAGCTCATTCGCTTTCATTATTATTACCTCTATTTTACTTTGTATCCTCGTTTTGCAGTTGGTCAACCCGGATGCTCACCCGGATGATGGAGCAGAGCGCAGCGAGAATTCTACCAATGGTCCTGCTGCTTTCGCCTTGGCACTTCAAAAGGAAGAATCCTTACTTTCCTGTGACGGATGGAGAAAATGAAGTCTCGTCGCCAGCTCCTCTACCCCTTCAAGGGACTTCTGTCCAGGAACTTGACAATAGTGTGGAGAACGTGCGTGCTATGACTCCATCATCGAACCACACTCATCGCTAAGGTTACATCGAGCAAAGAGCCTCTTAAAGGTGCACGGCCGGCAACACCTCTTGCTCATCTCGCATCTATTGCCCGTGGAAGTTTCGAATTTAACTCCGGACGTATCATCGATGATTGCTATCAACATCCGACCAACATGCTCGGACTAGACTCAAAACCAAGATCTCCAATTGTCTTCTAGAGGAATTGGCCTCAAAAAGGACGATGTTTACAAGATATTTGACGAGATGAAACGCCATAGTAGGACGGACAATTCTGGTTTGAAACTCTCTTAGGTGCCTTCTTTGAAAACGATCGCATCACAAAGGCAAATTTTCGAAGGACATTGCGGGGGAGGCTCACCGTATCTTTGTATGAAGCAAAGCATTCTATCCTTTCAAAACAACTTGATGAATTTAAGGTATCCGAGGCAAATCATCCGAAAGGGATCGAATCATCGGTTCAAGTCTCGCAGAGCTCGTGTCCGAAGGAAGAATTTGGAGAAGAAAGTTGAGGCATTGAAGAAAGAAGAAGTCAAGTGTCCTTGTTACTTGCGAGCCGTGAAGAGGAGTGGAAAAGTATGACAATTCGTGCATCCGAATTGCACAATGGCCTAAATGAGCTCGAGAGTGCACCTCGGTTGCAACCTGGGGAACATGAAGCTTTGTAGAAGATGACAGAGTCGCTTGAGCTTGCCCGCCAAGAGTTGTTGGACTATAATCTTGTTTAGTTAATTAGTTTTTCCTTCCCTCGAAAACATTTCTTTTCTTCCGTTCTTTCTGCTTGCTTTTTGTCTTGAGATGTAATAAAATTTTAATTGATATGAATCAAATAAAACTCTATTATTCCCTTAACGTCTTGCGACTTGTTTCTTTCTTTTCCTTGTATGAGGACCCCTTTTGTATGATGAATCTTCATACTTTTTTGTATGATATGACTGAACTCGGAGTTCATTTTTTTTTCCTATTTATGTTTATGAATGGATTTTTTTTTTTTTTTTTTGGGTATGACTGAACTTGGAGTAACTTCCCAAGCTGCCTACGTATCCAAGAGAATGCTCTAGGAATCAAGTCAAACGTAGATCATATTATTTTTTTACCCTTTTTTTAGGACTATCACAGTTTAGGCTCGTGCTGAGGAGCATTTCTAGAGTTATGCATAGAACTTTTTGAGAAATTTACCGTTGATTGGGCCAAGCTTGACACCATCTTCATCCACCAACTTGTAGGCACCATTGGTGTAGACCTCGCGAACAATATAAGGACCGTCCCACTTTGATGTAAACTTGTTTTTGGACTTGTGTGTCATGATGATAGGTCTTCTCACCACAAGCACTGTATCACCAACTTGGAAGGATCTTGGGCGGACTTTTTTGTTGAATGCCTTTGACAACCGGGCTTGGTAGCATTCAAGATTTTGCTGAGCCTGAAGCCGTTTCTCGTCCAATGCTTCCAACTCTTCAAGGCGAAGGCGGACATTTTCTTCGTCAGTTAAGCCTTCTTGGATAGCGATCCTCGGTGAGGGTATTTGCCGCCAAGAGGTAGCACGGCTTCTACACAAGCATACACAGCGAATATGGAGTGGCTTGAGTCGGAGTCCGAAAGGTTGTGCCATAGGCCCACAAAGCTTCACCCATTCGCTCGTGCGCCTTTCTTGTGTCTTGCCACGACCTTCTTCAACAAGTTGCATAACGCCTTATTGAAAGCTTCGCAAGTCCGTTGGCGGCGATTGTACATGGACGACTTGTGCCGCTTGAAGTTGAACCGCTCACACAACTTATCCACCAAGCTATTCACGAACGGTTTCCCATTATCCGTGATGATGTAGCGTGGAACTCCATAGCGATAGATGATGTTTACTCGAATGAAGCGGACTACATCCTCTTTCTTTACCTGGCGTAGTGCAACAGCCTCAGCCTATTTTGAGAAGTAATCAGTGGCCGCCAAGATGTAGAGATGTTGTCCTGATGACTTCGGAAGCGGACCAACCATATCATTTCCCCAAGCATCAAAGGGCCATGCCGCTACAGTTGGATGCAACGGCTCGGGAGGTTGATGAATAAAGTTAGCATGGAATTGGCATGCTTCACATTTTCGGGCATAATTCATGCAATCTTTTATCATGGTTGGCCGATAATATCCCATCCTTTTGATGCGGAAGTGGAGCTTTGGACCAGATTGATGGGCGCCGCAAATCCCGGAGTGAGCCTCTTCTATAGCGTGAAGAGCTTCATCCTCTCCTAGGCAACGAAGAAAGACTCTTCAAAGAGCGGCGATACAAGGTATCGCTGTGGAGGAAGAAGCGTGGAGCCCGACGCCTTATGTCGACTTTCTTCTTCGATCGCCGTGAGTCTCCGTGTTTTAAGTACTCCACTAATTGATAGCGCCAATCTTCTTGATCTATCTCATAAACACACACAAAGATGACTATCATTATCATCTTCCTCCTCTTCTTCAAAGTATGGAGGAACCACCCATTGCTCGCAGACGGGGGACTTGCATCTTCTCATCACCGATTGCTAGTGTCGTTGCCAAATTTGCTAGAGCATCCGCTTGCTTATTTTCTTTTCTCGGGACATGCTCAATTGTGACGTCTCCAAGGTAAGCAATGATTTTCCTTGCATAATTGCAATATGGGATTAACTCTGGCTTTTTTACATCGTAGACCCTTCAAGCCGGGTGATGATCAACCGAGAGTCTCCATAGATGTTGAGTCTCAGATTGCTTCATATCCATCGCCATCTCAAGCCCTAAGATCAAGGCTTGGTATTCTGCCACATTGTTGGAGCAACATTCCACCAATTTGAAAGAGTACGGCAAGACTTCTCCCTCTGGGGAAACAAAGACGACTCCGGCACCAGCTCCATCTCGTCGTGCAGCCCCATCAAAGTACATTCTCCATGGTGGAAGGACTTCAATCACCATGACGTCCTCGTCGGGTAGATCGTCCGAGAGTTCCCACTCTGCCGGGATAGGGTGATCAGCCAAGAAGTCTGCGAGCACTTGCCCTTTGACAGCCTTTTGAGACACGTAAACAATTTCGAATTGCTGAAGTTGGAGATACCACCTTGCCAGTCTGTCAGACAATACAGGCTTGGACATGACGAACTTCAGAGGATTTTCTTTTGACACCAAATGTATAGTGTGAGCTTGAAAATAATGCTTAAGCTTCTGGATGACGAATATGAGTGACAAGCAGAGCTTCTCAATTGGAGAGTATTTCAGCTCATGTGGAGTCATTGTTCTGCTAAAATAGTATAATGCATTTTCTTTGCCCTTATCGTTCTCCTGAGCAAGCAGTGCACCTACTGATCGTTCTTGCGCTGTGATGTAAAGGATTAGAGGTTTACCTTTAACAGGGGCTGCCAAGACCGGAGCATTCGTCAAGTACATTTTAATGTTTTCAAACGCCTTTTGCACGAAGTTATCCCATTCAAACGGAACTCCTTCCTCATCGATGGCTGAAAGGTTGGCATCTTCCGCGAGGTTTGATATAAACCTTCGTATATAGGCCGCTTTACCTTGCAGTGTTTCTCGAGTTCACGCAGCTACGAGGCTCAGGCATCTTCATGATGGCTTCTACTTTGGACCGGTCAATTTCTATTCCTCGATGTCGGACGATGAAGCCGAGGAATTTTCCCGAGGTGACTCCAAATGCGCACTTTAGAGGATTCATCTTCAATTGGAATCTTCTAAGTCTATTAAAGACTAATCTCAAATCATTCAAGTGGTCAACCTTCTTCTTTGACTCTACAACCAAGTCGCCAACATAGCACTCAACATGTTGGTGTAGCATGTCATCAAAGATCCTCTCAGATCGCACGTTGGTAAGTTGCCCCGCATTCTTCTTCGACTAAAAAGGCATCACTTTGTAACAAGATATTCCCTTAGGAGTTCGAATGCGTTGAATTCTTCATCTTCGTGAGCCATTCAAATTTGGTTATACCCAGACGATCCGTCCATGAAGGAAAGAACTTCATGACCTGTGGTTGCGTCTACCATCAGCTCCATGATTGGAAAGGGAAAATCATCCTTTGGGCACGCATTGTTTATGTCCCGGAAATCTACACATACACGAATCTGACCATTCTTCTTTCTCACGGGGACGATGCTCGAGATCCATGTTGGATACTTAACCTCACGGATGAAGCCTACTTCAATGAGCTTGTTGACTTCTGCCTCTATGAGTGGGATAAGATCCGGCCTAAATCTTCTTTGAGCCTGCTTGACAGGGCGTGATCCTTTCTTTACGGCCAACTGATGGACAGCAACCTTTGGATCAAGCCCGGGCATCTCTTTGTAAGTCCAAGCGAATATATCCTTGTATTCTTGGAGGATTTCGCGGTATCTCTCTTCTTCTTCTGGAGACAAAAGAGCACTTACGAAAGTTGGTCGTGGCTCTTCTTTAGTGCCGAGGTTGATTTCCTTCAACTCATCTATCAGGATTTGACCCCTCATCTAATTCCGGGGTGCTTTTCCGCATCTTCTTCAACCTCATCATTTTCCAATGTGATATGATAGACGAAAGCATGTTCTCTCACTTCATCAAGTTCCATGACTTCTTCTGATCCTATTTTAGTCTTGGTGGGGTAAGGTTCTTCACCGGCGGAGATAACATACGAGGACCCAACGCTTTCTTCAGCTCATTTTCTTGCCATGTCGGATGCACATGCTCCACATTGTACGTGGCATCGCTTTTAGTGTACACTACCGCGCGCACCTTAGCTTTCATTACGCTTTCCACAAGCAGTGTATGTCAAGATCTGTGACGCTTCATTCGACGGGACCGACTCTTGATTTCTTTAGAGTCGATGTTTGTAATATCCTTCCCAAAGCATCCTTATGTGTCGATCGCTCGCTTCTTGCCGACTTTTGGTCCTGACAAATTCTTGGTCGTGACAGAAAGCCTTTCGAAGACTGAGACGCGTTCTTTCTTTGGTTGTAACCTCTCAAACACCGATGGCCTTGGAGGTAGAGGTTCCGGAATGTTCGTTGGAGATGATTCATCTTCAACCCCGATGTAGTTATTGCTTGCCTTCCTTATTGCAATGCGGACGGGTGGTGAAGGATTATATCCCAGGCTTGTCCGGGACCCAATAATGGGAACTTTTGCTTTCGTGACCTTATGTGCTTCTTCAGATTCTTTGCTTTTTCCCCCATTTTTAGAGCAGGCTTCGGGGATCCGCTTTGTCGCCTTTGCGAGGAGTTTGTAAGCAATAGGATCAAAACCTTCCTTCTTGTGGTCGCACTGCTTCCATGTTCTATAACCGGCCTTCTTTAGGACGGGTAAACCCCTACAGAGGAGCATCCATCTTCACGGCATTGATCTTGGGAAGTGGCGGTGGTCACCCACTCAACGCTTTGGATTTTGAGGTGGATAAATGTCTTCACATTCCTTTGAGGCATGGGGAGGTGCTTGATGACTTTATCTCTTCATGCTTGCTAACCTCTCTCTTATCTTCAGATGGGATGGCCTTCTCCTCATCATCTTTTTCCGTGATCTGGAAGCGCCTACTATCTTCAAAGGAGCCGGCTTCAGGTAGAATTTTGCATCTGCAAAGTGAGTTTCGCTTCAGTGAAAGGTTTTTCATCCGCAATGACCTTTCTTACCACGCCATTGCGCCGATACTTAAAGCATTGATGAAGGGTTGAAGGGACGACTCCATTCTCGTGTAACCACGGCCTCCCTAACAACATGTTGTAGGACGCTCAAGGCCAATCACATGGAACAATGCGCTTGAAGATAGCTCATCAATCAAGATGTCAAGTCGGATCCCACCAATGGCTCTTCTTCCTTGGTTGAATCCATGGATCATAAGGCGATCGCCGGAGAGTTCATCCATAGAGACACCCAATTCTTTCATCACCCGGAGCGGCAATATGTTGACACCGATCCTCCATCTAGTAACACACGGTTAACTTTTTGCTCGCGTATATGCTTGTGACAAATAATGGACGGTTATGAGGCGCCGATCCGAGAAGCATGTCGCCATCGGTGAAGGTGATCTCAATCGTGTAAGCGAAGCCAGATTGTTTGAAGGCTCTTCCTCGGTCAATGAGTCTTCACTTTCCTTTGCAACGCCCCTTTCCTCTGCGTGGATAGCATAGCATGAAACAACTTCATCCTCTAAGTTTTCTTGATCGCCCGACCTCGATGACTCTCTTAGGCATGTACTCCAATAAGGTGATTGGAGTGCGAGGGCTTTGTACTCAACCTCTTCGTGAACATGCTCTTCACTTTCTTGTTTATTTTCCTTTGTTTCCTTTTCAACTTTCTTGCCCTTCGGCCTCTCTTTGGATCGGAAGACTTGGCATAATTCATCTTCGGTTATGTTGGCTTGAAGTAGGGTGACTTCCTTTGCTTTTTCTTATGGGTCACTGTAATCCATCCATCATCATCTTGTTTGATGGAATTTGTGGTTCTCTTCTCTTCCGCATCGGCTCTCGCTTGTTTGCGAGACGCCCCGGACTCTTTCTTGGCCATGGGCAGAGAATCACCGAATTTGATCTCAACAGGTCGAGTGATCCAAATCGGATAGTCGTGACAATGACCATTCATTGGCTCGCTACGGTAATTTGATTTGTGCTTGCTTTCTTCTTCTTCAAGCACGATCTTTCCTTCCTCACCCAAACGCATAACTTTGTCCTTGAAGACAAAGCATTTCTCGATCGGATGACCGATAATCGGTGATATTTGCAATAGTTGCCTTCATGAGCTCGCTGCGTCTCTGGTCGCTTTTGTTTCTTCGAAGATCGATGAGCTTTAATTTCAACAGCTCATCAAAATTGCCGCACGTCCGAATCGAAGAATGGATACGCCCTTTGTTGCCTCTCGCTCAAGGTAGGCCTACACCTTTCACCTTGTCATGGTTCAACCTTCCTCCACTCAGGCTGGATTGGCGTCGGATTGTTAACTTTTACAGGAGCTACGGTGGTGGCGTTCGACTCTTTCTTCTCCGTTCTGGGAGAAGCTTTCATAGACTTCTTAATTTCTTGTTTTTCTTTCCCTTTCTTGGATCTTGAACAGGGCCTGACTCCATTAAGCGCCAATGCTTAATTCCATATCATGAGCCCGAGTGGCTAACTCTCAAACGATCTCGGCGTAATCCCTTTAAGGATGTACTGCAGCCCCTGCAAGCATGCCCTGGATGCACATCTCAATAGCGGAGGCTTCAGAGAGTTGATCCTTGCAGTTGAGGCTAAGGCTTCTCCATCTATTAATATAATCAACTACTTTCTCCTCTTTCCATTGGCGGGAGTTGGTCAACTCTACCATGCTCACGGTTCTACGAGTCTTTGTAAGGCGATTCAAAAATATCTCGCTCAGCTTGCTCCCAACCGCTGTAGAGGCAAAGGCTAGATCGGTGTACCAATCGAAAGCGCTGCCTTTGAGTGAACGCACAAATTGCTTCACCAAGTGATCTCCATAGGTTCCAAAGATTGTTGCAAGTTTCACGAAATGGGCAATGTGTTGCTTCGGTTGCCCTTTCCATCAAATTGCTGGAAATTTGGTGGTTGATAACCGGCCGGCATTTTCAAATCATCAATTCTTTTGGTGTATGTCTTGATATAAGTCTGAGACGACTTCATGGATCCTCCGACTTTGTCATTGATCGTCCCCATGAAGAACTCCTGCAGTTGGCTGATAGGAATGGTCCCGTCGGGGAAGATCTTCAGATTGCTTGTCAAGGTAAAGGACTTGGAGGCTTCATGATCCTCGAAAGAGTTTCCTGGGGCAAATTTCGAGTTGTTCGCCATATGCAAAGACTTGAAGGCTTCTTGGTGTTTGGAAGTGACATCATGTTCGTCCTCTTCATCATGCACCACTTCTTTTGACTTGCTCGCTTCCCTAACGGAATCGATCTTGCTGGCGAGCTTTGAAATTTGCATGTCTTGAGTCTGAACATGCGACGTGAGGGCCTCAATGGCCTTCATGAGGCTAGCAATATGCTCCTCAAGAGTTGAGGAATTCGTCATCATTACGTCAGCAGCCATTGGTGAAGTGGGTCTATCAGAAGCTTCATGCAGGAAAAGGAGGTTGATGCCCAACTCCTTTGACATGCTCCGAGTTATAGGTCCAGAAAGTTGTCCTTGAGATGAAGAAACAGCCTTAGCAGCAGCAACCTTCGTAGTAGCGCCTTACAAAGCCACAGTCTTAGCAGCAGCAGCCTTCAGAGCGGTAGAAGCGACCTTTGGTGCCATTTGTTCTTGATTTCTTTAAATAAGGAGAGATGAAAGGAGAAATTGGTCCCACCAGGTGTGCCAGAAATTTGTAACGCAAATTTCGTGTTAATCCCTGAAAATAACAAAGAAAACACAAAATTGTAACAAATCGAATTTTATTAATTTATAAAATAAAAAGCGGTTACAATCTCTTGAATCCTTTGATTCTCCTCTTTAATTGTTGACAATTATTGGACTCCCGGATTTAGCGGAAGATCTTGAATTTGGCTGATTTCCTCCGGATATGGCGGAAGAAATGGACCTTGGTTGATTCCTCCCGAGTATGGCGGAAGATTTGAATTTATGGTTGTACTCTCCCGGATATGGCGGAAGATCTTGACTTTGTGGTTGATTCCTCCCGAATATGGCGGAAGAATGTTTGATTTGGGTAGAGATTTGAGGCAATGCTTTGACTCACCTTCGCCCTCCTGATTAGGTTGGAAGATCCTCGGCCGGGTTGAAGAACACCGGATTTCTTGGTGGATGATCTTCAAGTGATGTTGAAGAACGCCGGATTTGATGGAGAATCCTCAAAGATTGAAGAACACTTGAATGCTCCTTGTGCTCCCTAGATCCCCTCCTTCTTGGTGCTTGAATGCTTGAATGGAGTGCTTGATGCTTCCTCTCCAATCTTGAATCCTTGTGTACTTCCGTCTTCTATGTTAATGCTCTGTGTTTCTGTGTGTTTGCAAATGACCAAGGCCTCTCTTATTTATAGTGCTGGATGAGTGCCTTGGAAGTAATTCGCATTTAATGCTTTCATACTCATTTAATGTATTCACACTCTGATTGATTCCCATAATATCCGCATTTAATGCGTCCAGACTCTCCTGATTGGCTCTAGCAATTTGTACACAATCTCCGCATCTATTATAAATCAATAAAATCTCCTAATTAATTGATTTTAAGAGATTTTTATGATTTATTGATTTTTATATTATCTACCAATATTTAATGTTGGAAATAATATAAAATACCTAGATTTTATGGCATGTGTAGTATGTGACAAATATAATATGTCACATATATTTTATATATCTACATAGCCATTTAATTATAAATAATTAAATCTCTAAATTTCTAAGAGATTTTAATTAATCATTTATTTATTTATATCATTTCCTATCATTTTGTATAGGAAATAATATAAATTGAATTTAATTTCGAGACAAATGCATTACGTGACATTTATATTATGTCATATAAAATATTTATATCTACAGTTATATTTTTCATTGCATAAAATCCGTGACATCAAGTTACAAAACAATAGAAGGAAAGCATTAAAATTGTCTAAACAAAACAAAGTTGAATGATTACAGATCGTGTTGGTCCCAGAGAAGGGTGAAACTATAGTCGAGAGGGGGGGGGGGGGTGAATGACTATAGTGGAGTTTCAAAACTTTTCTTGTGTTTTAAAAGCTTTTGGGCGTGGATAAGTCCCTTCTTACTATGTTGTTTTCAAATCAGCTTAGACAATCACGAGATATGTGTTATGATGTAGGCAAATTAAATAAGTGTTGTAAAGTAAATTGCGAAATTAAATTGACACAAGGCTTATAGTGGTTCAGGTGGTGTAATCCCTTAATCCACTCTTCTCCTGTGATGATCGGAGGAATTCACTATTGTTTTCACAGATACAACAATGTGATTGTCCTTGGCTTCCCAAGCTTCACGATCTACAAGACTCTCACTCCTTGACTCGCAATAAATTTTGATGATTCATCTTCCTTTGTCGCTCCTTGAGATCAAAATCCTTCAATGGCTATCACACTTTCAACTCCTTCTCGATTGCCTCCGATTCGATTGCTTCGATTTGATGTGAATGTGATTCACGCACTTGCTTGATCAATCTCAATTACGAGTATAACTTTGTAGTTCCGATTTTTGAGTTGATCACTAGATGTATCCTTGTAAGTTCGGAGAGAAGGCTTTTCTAATTGATGCAAATTTACGCTTTTCTTTCTTTTTTCGATCGTTGTTTTTCTTTTACATCAATGCCTTCTATTTATAGCCTTGAATAGCCTTGATTTTGAAATTCCGTCCGTTGGCTATATTAATGAGGAATAATCCTTGATTTTATCCTTGATTCCCCCTTAATTGTATTCTCCTTGATTTCAATGATCGGATTCTTCTTTCAAATGTATAAATGGAAAATCCGTCCTTGATTGATCCTTCAATGATTGTGCATTTAATGCATGATCTGCTGAATCTTCAATGTATATTAAATCGATCTTGTAAGTGTCTCTTCACCGCCTCAGAGAACGGTGGAGTGAGCCTTCCGACTTAGCCGTTAGTTCTTTCTTCGCCGCTTTTGTTTTCTCTTTGCCGACGATCGGTGTACTCACCGATTCAATTGCTTTCTTCTTTGCTTTAGTTTCAGGAGAATCTTTATACTTCACCGATCCTTGATTTGGGTGAGATCGGTGTACACCATATTGGAATATTGAGTTTCATCACTTGAAACATAACTTAGACTTATCCAAGGTCATCACAGCACTTCCTTGGTTATAAGTCGATCATAATCCTTTCTCTCTATCTCTCTCGCTGGTGCTTGGTCGGCTTCACTCTGCCGAATGTCTCATTTCACTTTGCCGTCCTACCAACTAGTACAATACTTGTCTGACTCAACTTATACAACATGTCAGACTCTAAGTAAAGACTTATACAGAGAATTCTAACTTATTTCAGGCTTGCTATAACAGCTAGTATGGCCATCATCAAAACATAATAAAATGTTCCTAACAATTTCCCCCTTTTTGATGATGCCAAAACCCTCATAAGCCTGAACATAAGTAATCAAAAATTTTCATAATAACCAACAGAACAAAATTTCAACAATTTTATTCATCCATCAAGGGTAATAAAAAAAACAAATGATAAGATAGATTGAATTGAATTAAGCAACAGGCAATTGGTTTTACTTCTTCATTTCTTCAAACCTGATGCCCTTGCCTTTGCTGTCCTGTCTCTTTCCACTCGGAGCTTTTAGGCTTTGAGTTATCATCTTCCCCTTTGTGGCAAAGATCAAAATGTGCCTCAAGGTCCGCAATTGTTTGCATCGACTCGGGGAGAGGGCCAAATATTTTCTCCAAGAATTTGTTGTTGGCCTCACCAACTTTGATGAGAAAGTCCAGCTTGCTTGCCGAATGCTCCATTATCTCATCCAGATGCTGAATTTTGGATGTGTGAGCATTGAGGGTGTCCACCAAGGGCTTGAGATTGTTGTCAACCGTCTCAGCATGGAAGTCAAGATTGGTTTGGACATGGTGAGGGATGAGGTGTTGTAAGTTGCAAATTAAGTTCCCTTGTCTCTCCATGACTTCATCTTGGATTTTGATGTGGCTGATGAGAGCCTCAATCTTGTGATTGAAGGAGGTTGCTTCACTCCTTAAGGCATGCTTCAGATTTTGCCTGCTGTAATATTGCCTTTCCATGTCCACAATAAGGGGTTGAATGTCCAGATTGAAGACTCTCTCTGGATCAATTTCTTCAGTGCCACATGGACATCCTTTTCATCTTCATCATTTTCACTCTCAAAGATCTTCACCTTGTCGCTCCTCGCCTTCCACTTCAACTTCTTTTTCTTTCTTTTCCTTCTCTGCCTCCTCATTTTGAACCTCTTCTTTTCTTCCAACTTTTCTTGTTTTGCCTCAAGAGGCCCGAGGTCATCTAGAGGAGGTTGTTGGAATTGAACTTCTTCATCCGCTTCTTTTCCCCTTGTGCAATTGTGGGGCGTTGGCAATTTCAAATGAGTGAGCTTTATCACCGGCTCACTGAAATGCTTTGTCAACCGTACCAATGCTTTTGAAAAGCACTTCCTGGAGGGTCGGTTCATCGCCGATATGCCCATATCTTCCTGATTTGCTGCATGAGCTTCACCTTCTGTGTGTTCATCTTCCGACTCATCTTCCGCCTCGCCTATCTCTTCCTCTTCGGATGAGGTGATTCTATATCCTTCCTCACCCTCCTCCGGATAGACAATTTCCTCCTCCTTTGCTTTTCTTCTTCTGCTTCTACGTGTCATCACTTAATATCATAGGCTCATTTAAGTTGCTAGTGTTGGGCACAGATGGTATCTACTTGTGCCTTTTGAGACTGGTTCTTCGTCCCACTCTCGATCTACTGGATTCAGGTTGTTTCTCTTTTGACCAAAGAATGGGTTTCGGCTTCAGTGGAAGCCTTGATGTAGGTGAACATTGTTTTGGACTTGTGTGGGACTTTGCAAATTTGTGGGTTGTACTTTCATGGCGTTGAAACAGTGTTGAAGAGGAACCCGTATGATTTCTTTTCCCACAAATCGCCTCTTTTCGCAAACCCTTGCTTGGTGCGGTGATTGATAAGTCAATCTCCTTTTGAATCGATCCTTCAATCGATTGAATACGAAGGTTGCCCAATCAAACTTTATTCGCTCAGAGATTATGGCCATCGCTTTGATCCCGACCTCGCTTAGGTTTTCCAAAGACCCTTTCTCCTTCAATATTTTTGGTGATGACTGGCAAAATTCAAAGAACGGAAGTTTGAGCGTTGATCTAGGTAGATTGTACGCTTTCTTTGTTTGGCTTGGGGCATTTGGCTATTTCAAATTGCAATTTTGGAATGTCTGCCGTCACAAGCTTGGCATTTGCAGGACCAATTTGGGGAGGTTCCGAACCTGTTGAGTGTATTGGGCGTGATGACTATGTGCTTTCCAAAGATTGAGCTTGTGATGCGATCAACTTCGCCTTCTTCGTCTTTGGGCATAAACTTTGCATTTTTCCAAAATGCTATCGATTCTCATAGCAAATACCAGCTTATTGGGGGTTTAGAAAGGTCATCACCCCAAATTTGTACAAAGAATCGACCAAAGCGTCGTGCTTTGTGCATCGTTGTCACAATAAGAGAGATAGTACTCAGCTTGAAAACGAGCCGGTTATGATTGATTTTTCGTAGTATTTTTCAATGAGTGTTGATTTGGGAGGATGAAGCCATCGATAGGTAGAGAGAGGATTAAGAGTATATTTTGAGAAAAAGTAGGGTTTGTAATTTGCGTAGTATGTAAGATTTCGAACATCTCTAAGTATTGTTTATATAGTGTGATTTGGGTAGTGTGAACGTGGTTTGAATATAGAAGGATTTAGTGACATAATGGCGTGATTTTGTGTATGAAAAACGCGATATTCGAGCGTAGAGGGGGAGTGGTTTGAGGCAAGTAATGATAGAGCCCGGGAATCGAGGAGTTTATAATTCAAAAAATAATATAATTACCTCAATCATCATAACGTGATCGCCATGTGTGTACTGAATAATCCTCCATAATTTCCTTATCCTCCACGTGTATTCAGAATTGATTTTGTTCACACTTTGAATTTGTCCAAGTCTTTATTTCGGTGAAGTGCCTTCACGTCACTTAACCGGTCCAATGAGTTCTTCACTGAGCCGCTTCATTGAACTGCTTTCTAACAATCGCTTAAGTTACCTCTGCTGGATACGATGCCTTACCTCGCTACATCTCCTCAGTAACGGCAAAGGTTGTACCGATTGATGAAGTTACTTAGCCGATTACTCAGCTTAGCCGCTCGTTGATACTTAGTCAATTTCAATCATCCCTAACTCAGCTTCTCAACATACTAAATCTATCATAACTGAGTGGTTTAGTGAAGATGTCAGCCAGTTGTTCTTCAGTGGATATGTATTTTAGGATGACATCTCCCTTTTCAACATGGTCTCTGAAAAATGATGTCTCACATCAATGTGCTTTGTTCTTGAATGCACATCTTGATTTTCTCTGTAATAGATATTGCACTTGTGTTGTCACACATGATTGGGATTGTTTTCTTCTTCGACTCCATAGTCCCTTAGTCGTTGTCTTATCCACAAGATTTGTGCACAACAAACTACCGCCGCTATATATTCTCCTTGACCGTTGATGTAGATATAGAGTTTTGCTTTTTTGTCGAACCATGAGACTAGTCTCGTTCCTAGCATTTGGCATGTTCCAGAGGTGCTTTTTCTATCTATTTTGCATGCAAAGATAGTCGAGTCCGAATATGATATCGGTGTAAATCCTCCATTTTTTGGGTACCAAATGCCAACATTGATGGTGTGTTTCAAGTATTTGATTATCCTTTTAGTCGCTAGAAGATGTGATTCTTTTGGTTGAGCTTGAAATCTAGCACACACTCCTACCGCAAATGCAATATCGGGTCCGCTTGCGCTTAAGTATAATAATGATCCAATAATTCCTCTATACATTTTCTCGATCAACATCTTTTCCTCTTTCATCTTTTCCAAGTATGACTCGCACACATTGGTGTGTCTCATTGTACCACTTGTGTCCATCCCATACTTGTGTATCAAATCTCTTGTATATTTTGCTTGACTAATGAAAATGCCATCCTTCATTTGCTTTACTTGAAGGCCAAGGAAGTAGTTTAATTCTCCCATCATGCTCATCCTAAATTTGCTCTTCATTAGGTTTGCAAATTTCTCACACAACTTTTTCATCTTCTCGATCTAAAGATTATGTCATCAACATAGATTTGCACTAGCAATGTGCTTGCCCCTTCCTCTAGTTTATATAGAGTCTTGTCTATAGTTCCTTTGTTGAATCCATTCTTGATCGTAAATTGTGACAAGTTTCATACCAGGCTCTAGGTGCTGCTTGAGGCCATAGAGGGCCTTCTTGAGTTTGTATACTTTGTCTTCTTTTCCTTTGATTTGAAATCCAGAGGTTGTTCTACATAAACTTCTTCTTCCAAAAGTCCGTTTAGGAATGCACTTTTGACATCCATTTGATAGACTCAAGTCTTTGTGTGCAAAGAAATGCTAGAAAAAGTCTTATTGCTTCCAATCTTGCTCTTTGGAGAAAAGGTTTCATCATAATCTATTCCTTCAACTTGGGAATATCCTTTTGCAACTAGCCTTGCTTTGTTTCTCGACAACAGCCTTGCTCATCCATCTTGTTCCCGAATACCCATTTTGCACCAATGATGTTGGCCATTTCAGTCTGTCAACAAGTTCCTGCACTTCATTTCTTTCAAACTCATTTAGTTCTTCTTGCATGGTCATGATCCAATCAGATCTTAGATTGCATCATCAATGGTCTTGGGTTCCACTTGTGATAGAAAGCAAGTTAGCATGTGCTCCAGCTTGTCTTCTTGTTCGACTCCGTGTGAATATCTCCAATGACTTGTTCTTCGTGATGGTCTCTAAGCCAATTTAGGTCCAGTTGAAGTTGATCTTCACTTGGTGCTTCCATACCTTCATGCCGAGCATGAACTTTAATTTCAGTGCTTCTCTGTTGTATTGATATGTGGCTCCTCTTGATTTTCAAAAAGATGATTCGTGATAGTAGCCGGTATGGTTGCACTTGTATAGATTTGCCTCAGGCAGCTTTCTCTTCTTGGTCTTGAAGATCTTCACCATTTGTATATGGTTCATCAAAACCACATGTATTGATTCTTCAATCACCAATGTTCTTTATTTAGTACTCTGAATGCTTTGTTTGGTGTCTCGAGTATCCCATGAAGATTGCTTCATCGCCTTCTCATCAAAGGTATGCAGATGATTCCTGTTCAAGACAAAACATTTTGATCCAAACATATGAAAATATGAGATATTGGGTTTTCTACCATTCCATAATTCATATGGAGTTTTTCCATGATGTTTGTTGATGATTGATCTGCTTTTGTGTATGGCATGTCGTGTTTGTTTGCTTGAAATTTCAAAATCTCTTTGGCAAGCATGCTTCAAAGAATCATTGTTCGATCGCTTCTTTGAGAGTTCTGCTTTCTTCTTTCGCTACACCATTTTGTTGTGGAGTTCTGCTGCAGAGATAGTTGATGTAGTACTCCATTTTCTTCACAATAGGTTCTGATAATTTCATTTAGAAATTCAAAGGCTCTATCTCGATCCGATTTTGATAATTTTTAGCTCTTTTTCATTCTCGAGTCTTCTCAAAGCAAGTCCGGTAGCTTCTTGAGTGTTTCTTTCTTCTTGTTCATGAAGATGGTCCAGTGTATTTTGAGAAGTCATCCACCACTACAAGAGTATATTTCTTACCACTTACATTTATTGGAGTGATCGGTCCAAACAGTCCATGTGCAATAGATGTAGAACTCTTGTTGTAGATTGATGAGGCTTTGATTTGAATGAGCTTTTTATTTGTTTTCCTTTCTGACAAGCGTCACATAGACTCTCTTTCTTGAATGACATCTTCGCGTGCCTTCAACTAACTTGCTCCTTGACGCTTTGTTGATGGTCTTGAAATTCAGTGATTTAATCTTATGTGCCAAATCCAAATTTTGTTGATTGTTTATTCTTGACAAGTAGACATGTTTACGCTTTGGTCGTTTCTCCACCCACCATATACATGTTGTCTTCTACCCGCAAGAACCACTTTGTGTTTGTTTGACTGTGAATCACTTTGCATCCTTCTTTGTTGAAGTGCACATTGTAGCCTTTGTCACGCAGCATTGACCGATGCTCATCGATTGAAGTTAAGTCCCTTGACATATGCCACATTTTGAATCTTTATATTGTTTTTGAGTATTGTGCCTTCCCCTTAATCTTGCCAGGGTTTTCTTTCCTCCAAATGTGACTTTGGGTCCATCAAAAGCTTTAAAATCGTTGATCCATTTCTTGTTTCTGTCATGTGTCTAGAACATCCACCGCCTATGTACCGGACATCCTACAAAACAGATTAATTAAGTTTGGGTACCCAACACTGCTTGGGTCCATATCTCATAGCATCATGCCTCCCATACCAAGTATGTATCCAAAAGGTCTTCTTTTGGATAATTGAAGTCATCAACTTCATATGTATAAGGCATGGCGAGAATAGCTTCTAATATTTTTACTGAAGGTATTCGATACTTTTTCCACCTTTTGGTGCATTTGTATCCTTCTTCACTTTCCAATATGCAATAGAAACCTTTCTTGCTTCATGTGTCTAGAACATAGCTAGATTGATTTTTCTTAATCACATGATGCATTTTGTGGAATGGTTTCCTCTTGTATTTTGGAGGTGTGACATTCCAATCATCCTCTCGAGGAAAAAGTCCGCTTTTACCTTTCGGGATGGTCGTTGTTTTTGTATGATTGGAATGAGGATTTAGTCTGGCTGTTTCACTACAAAGGGGTTTTGACTTCACCGAACAGATGATCTGTTGTTGACATGGTTCGTCCCTTTCTAAATTTTGGTCCATTAGTGGTCCTCAATTTAGAATTGTGTTGACTATTATCCCTACATTCATCCTCGATCATTATAGCCAAGACCAGATCTCGGATCCAAACCTTTTGAGGGTTTGTATGTCGGGTGCTTTTAGTGGTGCAAAGTGATTACCTTTATCGGTGAGGAGTTCTTCTTAATCGATCATTGGTAATGATGTATGGTCATCCGCTTTTGTTGATCATTTAAGTAGATCTCCTTACTAGTTAATCCAAATTCTTGTTTTATCCAGCTTCTTTCTTTAACCTCTTATTCTCTTTTCTTAGATCCTTGCATTCCTTTTCCGAGAATTTCATGATTCTTTTCAATTTCATCAAATTTAGTCATGAGATTTTGGACTAGGTCTGATGTATCTAATGGTAGACTAGAGGATTGTGCAGTGTTAAATGTGAATGCATTAGATGAAGAACAGAACTAGATGTTACCTCGCCTTCATCTCGATTCTTTAGCCATTAAACATAGGCTTGTTTCCTCGATTATCCGAACTATCACTTTTGTCTTCATCCAATTCTTTGGTCATGAGGCATAGGCATGCCGTTCATTTTCTCGAGTTGTCTTCTTCATCACTATCATCTGAGTCATTATCAGATGATTCTTCATGCTTTTCACTACTGGATTCTGCCTTAAGTGCCTTCTTGCCCTTTCTCTTTTTCGGATGCTTTGAATTTCTTCTTTTCATCATCTTTGTCATTTTCTTCGTGACAATCACCTTGAAGTGACCTCTCTTATTGCAATTGAAGCATCTGTATTCATCATTTTTCTTCTTCATGTCTCGCTTGAGCTTGACTTTTGTTTGATGTTGAATTTCCTTTGAATGGCTTCTTTTTAAACTCACAAAACATTTAACTAATAAAGCTACCTGTTCTTTTAGTTATTGTGTCTCTTTGTCGATGCATTCGACAAAGTTACTTTGTCAGGAGTGCAACTAATGCAAGATAATTTTGTGTGTCTCTGCGGACCACCATCTTCACCGCTCAATTCAATTCATGAGCTTTCAATTGGGACATCGGTGTCGAGTGTCGCTGCTTGCAAGATTTGTTGTTCCTCCGACATCGATGTTATGATCTTCCATTTTTCGTAGTCCTCTCGGGATCTTCAAGCATACTTCTTTTGTGGATATGTGTGTCCAAGTCATTGCGATTCATCGATGATGCTTGAGAATCATTGTCCATTTGATCATTGGATTCACCAGTCTTCATTTTAAAGTTCTCAAATTTCTGCTTTGCAATGAGATAATTTGTTTTCTTTGATCGCATCGATCCTTCATTTATCAATGATAGTTTGTCCCACATCTCCTTTGTTGTTTTGCGCCTTTTTGATTCTCATGAACATGTTGTCAGTCTAGAGTCTTTAAGATCATATCTTTTGCTACAAAGTCTAGGTTTGCTCTTCTCCTGCTATCTTTGGTCCAATCTTTCTTGGGTTTGTCTATCTCCTTTCCTTGATCTCGCTCCTGTGCCTACCACGGTAGTGATCATGATTGGGCCGTCATTGATTACATCCAAAGATCTCCTCATGAGTTGTCGCAAGATGAGATAACATTCTTATTTTATATTCATCAAAATTATTAACATTGAAAATGTGTACTTTTGACAAGAAGTTTGAGGAATCCATCAAGGCAATTTGAAGAAAAACAAATGGCGTTGAATGAAAAACTTCAGATTTGAAAACTACTTTGAAAATATACGTGATCTCCTTGTTACCGTAAATTAGATCCGAACAGTTCTCGATACTAGGAACACCGCTCGATACCAATTGTTGGTCCCAGAGAAGGGTGAAACTATAGTCGAGGGGGGGTGAATGACTATAGTGGAGTTTCAAAACTTTTCTTGTGTTTTAAAAGATTTTGGGCAATGTTAAGTCCCTTCTTACTATGTTGTTTTCAAATCAATTTAGACAATCACGGATATGTGTTATGATGTAGGCAAATTAAATAAGTGTCAGAAAGTAAATTGCGAAATTAAATTGACACAAGGCTTATAGTGGTTCAGTGGTGGTGTAATCCCTTAATCCACTCTTCTCCTGTGATGATCGGAGGAATTCACTATTGTTTTCACAGATACAACAAAGGTGATTGTCCTTGGCTTCCCAAGCTTCACAATCTACAAGACTATCACTCCTTGACCGCCGCCTTCAAGATTGATTCACTTTCCTTTGCTCTCCTTGAGATCAAAATCCTTCAACAGCTATCACAGTTTCAACTCCTTCTCAGATTGCCTCTAATTCAGTTGCTTCAATTTGATGTGAATGTGATTCACGCACTTGCTTGATCAATCTCAATTCTGAGTATAACTTTGTAGTTCTGATTTTTGAGTTGATCACTCGATGTATCCTTGTAAGTTCAGAGAGAAGGCTTTTCTAATTGACAGAGTTTCTGCTTTTCTTTCTTTTTCGATCGTTGTTTTCTTTTTCTGTCAATGCCTTCTATTTATAGCCTTGAATAGCCTTGATTTTGAAATTCCGTCCGTTGGCTATATTAATGAGGAATAATCCTTGATTTTATCCTTGATTCCCCTTAATTGTATTCTCCTTGATTTCGGTGATCGGATTCTTCTTTCAAATGTATAGCGTAAAATCCGTCCTGATTGATCCTTCAATGATTGTGCATTTAATGCATGATCTGCAATGAATCTTCAATGTATATTAAATCGATCTTGTAAGTGTCTCTTCACCGTCTCAGTAGAACGGTGGAGTGAGCCTTCCGACTTAGCCGTTAGTTCTTTCTTCGCCGTTTGTTTTCTCTTTGCCGGCGATGCTGTACTCACCGATTCACTGCTTTCTTCTTTGCTTTAGTTTCAGGAGAATCTTTATACTTCACCGATCCTTGATTTGGGTGAGATCTGTACACCATATTGGAATATTGAGTTTCATCACTTGAAACATAACTTAGACTTATCCAAGGTCATCACAGCACTTCCTTGGTTATAAGTCGATCATAATCCTTCTCTCAGATCTCTCTGGTGCTTGGTCGGCTTCACTCGCCGAATGTCCTGCTTTCACTTTGCCGCCCTACCAACTAGTACAATACTTGTCTGACTCAACTTATACAACATGTCGACTCTAAGTAAAGACTTATACAGAGAATTCTAACTTATTTCAGGCTTGCTATAACAGCTAGTATGGCCATCATCAAAACATAACAAAATGTTCCTAACTGATCGCAAACAAATTGTTTGATTTTAATCTTGGCTTGGCGGAGTGTCAGCATGATCGCCAGTGCCCGCAGGCTAGCTATCTGGATCGCTAGCAGTCGGAGGATTTTTCAAGACAGCAAAGTTGACAGGATTAACTGGAGGAGGATCCCAGACTGGCTCGCCATCCCTTACCTACCCATTTTGGATGGAGACAATGTGATCTAGAGCATAAGGAAAATCTGGATGAAGAGCCAACAAATTGGGATTCTGCTGAGACATGTTAACCCATTGGAGCATCTTCTCAAAGCTAACCGACTCTCTATCATGATATGCCCAAAGGAAGCAAGCGAGGTTGTTGAAGCCTTGATCAAAGCTCGCCTCCATATGGTAAAAGAACTGGTCAGAGCGCTGATAGGCCGCAATGGCCGCAGGACCAGCTTCCTCGGTGGCCTTGTTGGCGGCAGCAAGTTGCTCCTTCAAGCTCGCAACTTCTTCATATGTGACTTTTAGCCCTTCAGCGGATCTTTGGGTTTCCATACTCAGAATCGCCATTTTCTGTTTTAGCTCTGTATCCAGTCTGACGCTCTCCTACATGGCCGCCTTCACGCACTTTATCTCCTCAAACACTTTCACATGCTTGGCTTCAGTCGCGATCCTAGCTTTCTTCGAAGCCCCAAGGGCCGCCGTTGCCTTCTTCAGTTCGGCACTACACCTCTCAGCGGCCTCGGTAGCTTTCATGATGTGAGTTCCAAGCTGCAGCGGAGAGAAATAGTGTAACCTCGCAGAAATGAAGGAAAATGAAAATTTACATAAACAATAAAGCTTATAGTGGAAGATGCGATCCCAAAGTGGCCAACGAGGTCCTTCGGCTCTACGGCCTCATCTTTAGCGGGGGCATCATCGCGGACCACCACTCGATCAGTAATTCCCCTACCAAACTTCAGCTGCACTCCAACGGGCGCGTCTTATGAAAGGAGACCCAGAGGAATGACATCAGCAATAGCCTCCCTTAGCTGGCTTGCTTTCTTCATGTCACGGGGGCCGCAGGTTAACTAAGCATCCAACCAGAGAGCTTCCTTCCCTTGATACCCACGAGGCAATGTTTCTCTTGGCAACACCTCCGCCTCATCAGCGACCTCTTCAACAATTACGACTTCAGGCTGCGGGGTCGACCTCTCAGTAGGTCGCTTATCAGCGCGATCAGAACCTTTGCTAGCTCCGCCAACATCTTGGGATTTCTCGGTTCTGGATCGCTTGGGATCCTGGGCCTCTCTTACGGGTACATCGACTTGGGGCCTCTTTTGAGCCCCTCCGGTTAGACCTGATCCCACGCCCGTGCTTGTCGCCGTTTGCAGGTTGGGATTATAAGTTTCACCGACAACCGAAGCGTCGACTGTTCGAGGGATCCTTCCAGAGTTTACTTCAACGCCCCCTGCCTACCTTTTGCGGCCTCATCCGCTAACCTTTTCCTTTGAGCTCGCCTTTCAGTGGCATCCATCTCGCTGACTGAAAAGCAAAGTGTTGGTCCTATGAAAAGACTTTGGTTAAGTTTAGAGGGGGGTGAATAAACTTAACACTTAAAACTTTTTGGAGTTAACAAACTCGGCAAGAATCTCAAGAAATTCTTTGATTGCTCAAGATAGTTTGTTTGACACTCGATGAGTCTCACGATTATTGACTTTACTAAATTTGTTGCAGCGGAATATATTTAAATTAAGTCTTATTACTTGTTGTTAAAATATGATACCAAGTATTAGATACTCAGCAGTGTATGTGTGTGATTTAGTTGCTAGTTCAGTAGATTGATGTGCTAAATGTAATAGATGCAAAATGTAAATGCTGAAAGTAAGTAGGCAGATTTTATAGTGGTTCCAGGTGGTGTAATCCTATCAGTCCACTTTTCTCCTGTGATGTTGGAGGTAATTCACTAGAGATCCTTGAGGTAGCAGTTACAAAAATCCCTAAGTTGTTTGTCCTTCACCAATAACTATGGCTTCACAAATTGAACACTTGGAACAGGTAGGATTGCTGCTCCAAAGTCTTCCACTGGTCCTTGAAGGGTAGGATTGCCTCTTAACTAGCTCCACCACAAACAACAGTCCTTGACACCCAAAGATGCTTCATTGTCTTCAGTAGATTTCTTGTAAAAGAAAGTTTGAATCAAGTAAGTGATTCAGCTCTCAGCAGCTTGATCAGGATGATATGATCAGTAGCTTGGATTCTTCAAGTGTGTAAACTTGATGTAGCTTGATAACAGATTACACTTGAAGAAGTTTACTGGATCAGTAGCTTTAAGTTCAGTAGGGTCAACAGGGTGACTTCTTGATAATCTGAAGCTCAAGATTATCTGTTGTTTTTTTTCCCAAAAATCATCTGATGTTTATGTAACAAGGGTCTTCTATTTATAGGTGAGATTCCTTGTGACTTATATTTGAAATTCAAACATAGCCGTTTCAGATTATCCCATCTTGATTTGTTTTTGTCCTCAGACATAATATCGACATCGCCGATTCACTTTTTGACAGCTTTTAGATCAGGTGCACCTTTGACTTTTATCCATTGGATAAACCTCTGTTTCTTTCCAACGTCCCTTTAATCTTGGCCATTGATTTATTGACAAAATCAAGAGTTTTTATCTGTACTTTTCTTTGTAATCTTCCAATGTAACCTTTCATTAAATCGAAATATATGTTCAGCAGGTTCCTGTGTATGTAAGTCTACTGAAATACATATCAGTCAACTGATCCAAAGTTGTTGTGTTTATAAAACACTGCAGCTGACTTCTCTTATATCTAAATTTTTATTATTAAGTTAGATTACACCACTTTGGTCATAACCAAATTCCAATCACCATTTAACTTGTGGAACTTAGACCTTGTACACAAGGTATATGCAATCAGTTTATGTCATCACAGACTTCCCTAAATTTTGATTCTATATCCTTGACTTTAAATACTAAGTTTGATCTCTTAGCCTTCAATAACTGAGTTTGAGCCCTCAGCCTTCAGTCTTCAGCAGGTTTCTAAACTAATCTACTGACTCAGGTACCCTACTGATCTAGACAGATCTGGCATGAAGGTCACCGACCTTTACAAAGGCTTGTTTGATCAAACCTATACAAAATCAAACTCTAATAAGCCTATACTTTTGATCTAGACATCTTTTTCCTTTTCTCTATAATAGCTAGTATGGCACTCATCACTAAAACTTAAAATAAGTCCCACACAAAGAAAAAAAAATTCATAAAAAACTGGACAAATAAGGAAAAAAATGAAGCAATAAGACACAAAAGGTAATGAAATAAAAAGCAAAGAAAATTACGACGAGGCCTTTTCTTAGGGATGCACTAACACACCGCACGCTCAGAGGGAAAGCAACGGTTTATGTGGCACTCTCCGACCCAATCAGAGTCGCTCTCCTTCGGTACAATAGCAACCAAGGGTTGGGCATTAATGTCCCACGACTCGGCTCGCTTTGCGTAGGTTCCACCATATCCAGTGAGATCGATCCAAGACACATTTCTCTTCAAGGGCGTGGCTCCGTTAGAGTCTATGATTGCAAGAATTCCTTTGAGAAATCGATACTCAGTCACGAAAGGATCATTAAAGCCAATCGTAGAAAATTTCCCCTTACGAGGAGGGAAGTGGGGGAAGGGCCAACCAACTTTCAACTCGACCTTAAAGATGTGATCCCCCTAGTTGTGTATCTTGTTAGGGAGATGGAAAAATAAACGGGGAGTCTGGGCCCTTATGTTGGCCTTCCCCGGAAAAGAGGTACCACAGATCAAATGAAACTGCTTGAAAAAGGAAAGGGTGGGCTCTCTCTTCATCGTCCGACAAAGAACAATGAAGGACATGATCTAAATAGCGGCCTCAATGGCTAGGTCGCATGGTAATATTCGCAGCTCACACAATAGCTTAACCAGGAAAGGGTCGAAAGGAAGCCGGAAACCGGCAAAGAAGTGATCAAAATGGAGAATTATGGTGTCTCTGGGGCGGCGAGCACAGAAAAAGTCTTCTCGATCGCTAGGTTACAGCTTATCCTCATCCTTACTGAAATCGATCAGGGAAAACTTGTAAAGAGCAGGGTCAATATTGTAACGGCGCTGGAGAGTCCGTGCAAGGTCCTTGCCCCAGTGCTCCTCCACATCCTTATGATACAAAGTCATGAGGGAGAACTCCCTCAGGGCCTCTGGGTTGTTAGGCTTTAGAGGCTTCTCTTTAGCCGCCGCCTCACCCACCGTCATGGTCGCAGGATCCGCCCGTTTCCTTTTTGGTTTCATAGAGAGCTCCAAAGGTTTGCGAGGGACCGATTCAGCATCATCCTCTAGACCCCATCAACTCATGTAGAGTGGCGTTCTCAATGCATAAGATATCGTCGCCCGGCCCAGTAGCACCACTTGTGCCAACATCAGCAGGCTGTTCCTCAGCCCCAACATCACCACCACCGAGTGTACTTGAGCTCGCCGTGCCCCGACTCCGGGCCGCCTCTTTACGACTCTTCTTTCATCACGGCGCCAGAGTAGGTATGGAGCTCCCCAAGTCAAATGGGTCCTCAGGATCGCGGGCCAAAGCCCTTTGATAAGGCCATATTTATATGATTATTAAGGGTTTATTTCATTATTATTTTCCCCACATTTGCGTAATTTACATAAGAATTAAGGGTTTAAGTGTAATTATTTAATAAAGATGATTTTAAGATGGTTGTATGCAAAATTGATGATTTTAAGTGTTGATTTAATGGAATTATTATTATTTGGATTTTATTACATTTTTGCATTGTTTATTTATCATGTAGGAGTTAATTTTCGTGCATATAATGAGGATAATTGAAGCTCAAGTCGAATTATTCAAGATAGAGTTGGAATTGGCTCAAAGAAATTGGATAAAGATGATGAGATCCGACCTCAAAGCGATCCAAATGAAGCGTCGCATCCCGCCCACCGGACGGGCGTTTGATTTCATGGACGAGCGCCCGTGAGAAGAAATCACATACGAGAGTTTGGACACAAGATGGACGGACGCTCAGAGCAAAGTCAAGATCCACCGGACGGGCGCCCACAAGACCAGACAGGCGTTCAAGGCCGACTTAACCCTAGCCGACATCAAATTCCTATAAATAAAGCGGCAGCCCCAACCCTAATTCATACCACATAATTGAGATCGCAATTTTACACCAAAAAGTCATGCCGTAACCCTAGTTTCTTAGAGATGAACTTTCCAACTCAACAAATCTCTTCAACATGATTGTTGGCTAAAAGCCTTGCAGTGAGTCGACGGAGGAAGCCTATCAACAACACAAACCAACTAGAGAGTTCGATGCTTATGTGTAGTGAGTTGATTTCATAGTTTTTCATTACTTTGGATCTGTTTTGTATTGTTTAAGTTTTATTGAATTAAGATTTGATGAAACGATCTATGTTTAATTTATGCTTGAATAAATTTATGAAAGTATGTTTATTTAAGTTCTCTTTTATTCAAAGTAATGCATCTAATCATGTTATAAGAGATTAGGCATGTTTAGTTGAGTAAGAGTTTGGAAACGATCTCGTGATTTCGTTTTGATTGCATGTTTAGTTTATTTGAAAAGATAAACGAAACCCTAGAATTTGGTTAGAGATATCTAATTGAATCCGTGAAAAATCACTACTAAAAACTATGTTCTAAATCATCATCTAGTTGAGTTGTTGGTTGATGGGTGGAATCTGATCGCCTCGCTGTGTTTTCCCTTTATTGTTTCTTAATCGAATCATTAGTTAAGTTTTAGAACCCTAGTTTCTTGCTGATTTTCTGCATATTTTCTGTTCCAGTTCGTATTCAGACGTTCGTCCGCAATAGCGAACGCCCGTCCGATAGGTTTAGTTTCCAGACGCTCGTTCACTTTAGTGAACGCTCGTCCGTTTTTCTGTTTTATTATTTTCTGCTTGTTTTTTATTCCTATTTTAGTTTTAATTCTTAGGTTTAGGTTTTAGTTAGTTTCACTTTTTAGTTTAGATAGATAGTTGTGACATAATTGATATAGATTTATATTTGAATCTGATAAACATTCCACTCCTTAGGACGACCCGTTAACATCCTATACTACGATCCTTATACTTGGGGTGTTTCGGTTATAAATTGTAAAACTCGCTTTTACCGAACACCCTTCTCGCCACCGACTCATCCTCTAAGTCGTCGCGCGTCATACCTCTTCAGGGTTGGATGAAGCGGTTTCTTCTTCCACGGCATAATCATATACCTCTTGATCCCTTCAAATCACCATCAAGGCTGAAATCGCCGTCCGGACATCCTGCAAAAACACAAGAAAAGGCGGAGCTTTAAGTCACCTAGGATAATGAAAATTACACCAGGGAGGTGATCGCACCCATATCGACACCTTCCTTCGGTTCTACAGGAAAGAATACAACGAAAGGGAGAGATACAAAAAGAGGAAAGACACAACGAATCGTCAAGATAAAAACCCACCCTTTTTCCTCCCCAAAAATACCCAGGTCGTGTTCGAAAGAAAACCATACCAAAACAATAACACCCACTCAGAAACTCAATTTTTATTCCCCCAAACATCCCAAATCCCGCATATTATGCTAAGGGATGAAACGATCTCGAAAAATGACTAGAAATATGAAAGGAAAAAGCATAGGAGGAGCTCAAAGGAAGAGGATTTACTGCTTTAGCCGAGAATAAGTGGCCGGAAACCGAAAGTTGGGCCGAGAAACCTCAAAAGCGGCCACCAAAAGCTTCAAATCTTCAACACAACCACCAAACATGAACTTGAAGCTTCAAAATCACAAATGAATCCTCAATCTTCAACGGAAAACACTCCAGGATGATGAAAAACACTCAAATTGAAAGAGAAGTTTGGAGGAAATAGTAAGGGCGAAAAGTGTTGAAGGAGTGGGAGTTGGATCTTTATATAGACAGAGGGATTTGATCATGCGGTCCGGATGTGATCCATCCAACGGTCCAGATTCGGGCGGTTACCTTAGGGGCTTTCAATTTCAAAATCACCATCATTACGGTGGGTCAATCAATGCCTACGTAATAACGCGCACGCCAACCAATGATCGCACCATTACCAGGGCAGTTATCGAGACGCCATTAGTGCCCACGTTACTGCAGTTACCTATAACTGAAAGGACCACGATGTGACAGATCAACTGCTCCACTACCCACGTTTGACGACATACCTCGCCCTGTTCAAGCTCGTCACCACTATATCTTCTCCAGCAAAAGTCCGTCCGCTTAATAGCGCGGCATAAACAGGCCTTAACCAAAATCACTTCGACCCAAGACGCTCGAATAGCGCGGCCCTTAGTGAACAAGTAGCTTCAGACGATAAGGTCGCCCTAGACCAAAAATCACTTCGAGGCAAGACGCTTGAATAGCGCTGCCCTTAGTGAGCAAGTCGCCTGCATTTACAAGGTCGCCATAGACCCAAAATCACTTTGAGGCAAGATGCTTGAATAGCGCCCCTTTAGTGAATAAGTCGATTCTGCACGACAAGGTCGCCATAGATCCAAAATCACTTCGAGGCAAGACACTTGAATAGCGCGTTCCTTAGTGAATAAGTCGCCTGCACGACAAGGTCACCATAGACCCAAAATCACTTCAAGGAAAGACGCTTGAATAGCACGGCCCTTAGTGAGCAAGTCGCCTGGATGACAAGCTCGGAAAGACCCAAATCACTTTGAGGTCGTCCGCTTAATAGCGCCACACTAAGTAAACGTCAGATAAATCAATAGAGGTCGGAAAGACTCCAAAGAAGCTAAGCGATCCATGTGTACACTTTACTCTATGCTTGGCACTCCATGAAAATGCCTAAGACATATAGTAGGGTGCCATTGATACGTCTAAACATGCCGCCACCTATGGTTCCCCAGAAACAACCTCTCTAGCCACCAAGAGGGAACAAGATCGCGGCCATAGGGTCGACAACGACCATCTGATTAAGGTCATGGAGGAGTGACCCCTGCCAAGAGCGTTCAAACCTACAAGGTCATTAGGACGACCCGTTAACATCCTATACTACGATCCGTTAGGACGACCCGTTAACATCCTAAATGTACTAAGTATCTTAAAGAATTCTGTGGGAGCAAGAGAAAGCTTCAGGGGATGGTCAAGAAGTGTTTCGAGAAGATTGCGCGATGGTTTCACGCTGAAAATTGTCATGTAAGCGAGGTGACTTCGCGGACCTTCAATCTCCTGTGAGATCGAAGGCCATTTGTTCGAAAATGTATTATGCGACTCGGGGCCTCTATTAATGTGATGCCATTAAACGATGCAAAAAGCTCGGGTTAGATAAAAGGATGCGAACGCCCGATTTCTCTTCGATGGTAGATAAATCTAGTTGGATCGCAGCCGGTTGTGTAGCTAATGTTCTCTCGCAAATTGAACATTTAGTCTTCCCTACCGATCGGGTTATTCTAGACTATCCACCGATAAGAGATGCCTCTAATTCTAGGCCGAACCTTTTTAGACACTTCTAACGCTCTCATCGACTTCTACAAAGGATGATCACTCTTAGAGTCGGTGACACATCCGTCACCTTCACATGAGGGACACATCCCGAAAGAGCCGTAATTGATGAAATATCGCTTTGTCGGGCCATATATGAGGACGGAGGAGATGCCTATTATGAAGATGCAATGGAGCTTACAGAGAGATAGGTGTTTTTGAAGTCATGGACATTGAGGATCCGGCCGATCATGCGGACCACCTTCTAATTCATTTCAAGCCGTAGGCATTGACGAGTCATCTTCACTCGCTCACGCTGGGCTCATTATTGAGTTAGAAGCATGGAGATGTCCAAAGAACAAACGATGATTTCAAAGAATCGAGTCGTGAAGATTTCATCCCTGGTGAAGAAGAAGCGACCACGGGTAGTTGGGACGAGGTAGAGTTTTGGAGAGAAGCTACTCATTGGGAAGTTGATGATTGGGAAGAGTCGCGTAAGAGCTTAAAGATGAAGAGTTAAGGAAAATGATCGATCACAAGAAAAAGGAAGCAAGTGTTGACCGGAGGATTCCGATGGATGACTTGATCCAAGACCTTTACGGGTTGAGCCTCGGGAAGATGAGGTGTTCTATCACAAACCACTTCAAGCTCATAAGGAGAAAGGTGGCCCGTTAAAGTCTAGTATTGAGCAACCACCTACTGATTTAGAGCTTAAACCGCTTCCAAAACACCTTAAGTATATCTTTCTTAAGGATGGCGATAAATTGCCTTTGATCATTTCTTCGAAACTCGACCCTGAGCAAGAAGCACAAATGATAGAAGTGCTTAAGAAAAACATCCTCGCGTCGGTTGGCAAGTGGGTGATATCCGAGGATCACCTGCACATATGCATGCATAAAATCCGAACGGAGGAAGGAGCTAAAAAGGTTAGACAACCTCAGAGAAGACTGAATCCGCATATGCAGGAGGTTGTCAAGAAAGAAGTGATAAAGTGGCTTGACATGGGCATCATCTACGCAATCGCCGATAGCGAGTGGGTCAGCCCTACTCAAGTTGTGCCAAAGAAGGCGGAATCACGGTCGAAAAAGAATGAAAAAGGGGAGGAAGTTGCCCTACGCCTCGTGGATCGCTCAGAGTCTCAGATTGACTATCGTAGACTTAATGAGGTTACTGCCAAAGATCACTTCCCCTTACCCTTCATTGACCAACTAATTGAAAGACTGAGTGGTCATAAGTATTATTGTTTCCTTGATGGCTATTCCGGCTACTTCCAGATAGCCATTGATCCTAATGACCAAGAGAAGACCACGTTTACGTGTCCATCTTGTACTTTTGCTTTTCGTAGAATGCCATTCGGTCTATGCAATGCACCCGCGACTTTTCAACGGTGTATGTTGGCCATTTTTGATGGACTTGTTGAGAAATGCATGGAAGTCTTCATGGACGACTTCTCAGTCTACGGCGATAGTTTTGATGAAATTTTAGAGAACCTAGATATGGTACTCCAACGTTGTGTTGAGAAAAATCTGGTGCTTAACTGGGAAAAATGCCATTTTCTAGTAGACGAAGGAATCGTTTTGGGACATAAGGTGTCCAATGCTGGCATTCAAGTTGATAAGGCTAAGGTTGAAGCCATTGAAAGGATGACGTACCCTAAGACAGTGAAGGAGGTACGAGGTTTTCTAGGACACGTTGGCTTCTACCGGCGTTTCATTAGAGACTTTTCTACGATCGCCAAGCCTTTATCAAATCTTTTGAAAGATGATGTTGATTTCTTGTTCGATCACGAAGTGCAAAGAAGCTTTCAATTGTTTGAAAGACAAGCTTATCGCTGCCCTATTTTAGTTGCACCCGACCGACCAAGCCTTTCGAGTTGATGTGCGATGCCTCTAATTACGCCGTAGGCGCAGTTTTGGGTCAAAGAGTTGATAAAAGGTTCAGGCCCATCTATTATGCGAGTCGTACCTTGAACCCGGCTCAATGCAATTATACTACGACTGAGAAGGAATTCTTAGCCGTCGTCTTTGCCATTGACAAGTTTAGAAGCTATCTTCTCGGGTCTCAAGTGATTGTATGGACAGATCATGCAGCTTTACGCTACCTTATGGATAAAGCAGATGCCAAACCAAGGTTACTTAGATGGATTTTAATTCTACAAGAGTTTGACCTTGTGATTAAAGATAAGAAAGGTAGTGAGAATATTGTGGCTGATCATTTATCTCGCCTAGTAAATGAGGGTGCAGGAAATCACAATGATATAGGCATTGATTTTCCGACTGAGCAATTGATGAAGCTTGAAACGGTTAGGCCGTGGTATGCTGACTACGTCAACTATTTAGCGAGTGGTCATTTAGAGGATATGACGTGTCGTGAAAGAAAAGTTCTTTTCGATCTCAAATATCTCGTATGGGAAGATCCTTATTTGTTCGAGTGCAGAAAGACGGGTTGCTTCGACGGTGTGTTCCTGAGCATGATCAGTGGGATATCTTAGAACAATGCCATAGCGGTCCTACCGGAGGTCACTATGGAACACCAAAGACGGTTGCAAAGATTCTTCAAGCTGGATTCTACTGGCCGACTCTGTTTAAAGATGCAGAAGCCTTTTGTAAAGGTTGTGATAGGTGCCAGAGAACTGGACGGCAGAGTAGTCGGATGGAAATGCCACTTAATCCCATTCTTGAATGCGAAGTTTTCGATGTATGGGGCATAGATTTTATGGGACCCTTTCCATCCTCATGTGGTAATAAGTATATCCTCGTCTGTGTGGATTATGTTTCAAAGTGGGTCGAGGCCATAGCTACTCAAACTAATGATCACAAGGTTGTGAAGAAATTCTTGCAAAAGAATATCTTTACTAGATTCGGCTGTCCGAGAGCACTCATTAGTGATGAAGGTACTCACTTTTGCAATGCGCCGCTTGACAAGATCCTTGAGAAGTATGGTGTCAAACATAAGATTGGTACACCATATCATCCTCAAACTAGTGGCCAAGTCGAGGTAAGCAACCAGAGCTTGAAAAGAATTTTGGAGAAGACCGTGAACAATAATCGATCTAATTGGAGTCTTAAGTTGGATGACGCGTTGTGGGCTTATCGTGATCGCATTTAAAACCCGATGGGCACGCACCCTTCCAAATGGTCTATGGCAAAGCTTGTCATTTACCTCGTCGAACTTGAACACGAGCTTTACGGGCAATTAAATTCCTAAACTTCGATAGCCAACTCGTGGGGGAGAAACGATTGTTACAATTGAACGAGCTCGACGAATTCAGACTCCGTGCATACGAGAATGCTAAGCTTAGCAAGGAGAGAACTAAGATGCTCCATGACGCTAAGATCAAGGACCGAGAATTCAAAGTTGGTGAAATGGCTTTACTCTATAATACTAGACTTCACCTGTTTCCTGGTAAGCTCAAGTCTAGATGGTCTGGTCCATTTGAGATTCTCGAGGTTAATCCAAGTGGAGTAATTACTTTGAACGGGTATGGTAATCAAGCTTTTAAAGTGAATGGTCATAGACTTAAGAAATATTTTGGGCAACCAAAGGAAAAGCCTGAGATTCTTTATTTTCAAAGCAGAGATGAGAGTACAGATGTCCTGATTTGTGAAGAGATTCCATCTTATTTCTTTGAGTCAGATGATGATGACGTTCCTATATCCACCCGTAAGGTACCTTCTCACGAGACTTCGATCATACCACTATGTCTATGCCTGCACGTGCGCAAAGAACAAGAAGAAGAGAGTCGCAGTAGTTTGGAGAGAGAAGTTTAATGATCTTATTGCGCACTTGACTTGTTGTTGTGGTGAAAATCATTTCCGCCCCAATACTCCCGATTCCGATCATCGAGGTGGTGGTAGTCAAACCAAAGTGGCCCGATCCGGTTGATCTTTTGGAATCTGTGTCAAGCTCTTGACATTAAAAGAGCGCCTCCTGGAGGCAACCTAGTTTTCTTTGTTCGCTTCCTTTTCTTAGGTTGTTTTATTGTGTTAGAAATAATACTTTAGTTGATTTTGTGTTGATGGTTATTCCTCTTACGCTCATTGTGAGTGTTTTGTGTTATGTGTTGCTCATATACCCCGTGTACCCGAGATTATATGGTATGTCGAGTGTGGCGTATACTTTTGAGCGGTGTTCACAAGCTTTTATGTCCAAAGGTTGTCTATTCGAGTTGTCGCGTATATTCATGCTCCGGCCCGCCCTCTGCCAACTTTCATCCGACCACCACTGTTGAAACCAGCTAAGTTTTCTTTTTCTTTTATTCTGCACATTCTGAGGACATAATGTGATTTAAGTGTGGGGGGGGGGTGTTTGGGTATGTTTTTATGCTATATCCTTTGAAATATGAGTGAATGTTAAATTTCTGCGAAATTTAAAATTTTTTGTGAGTCTCGAGCATATAATTGGAACTAGATGCTTGCTAGTTGTAGTTTTCTAACGATGATAGTATGTGACTTAGTGAGATAACTATAGCATGTTTTACTTTTATGGAGATAGTTTCGTTTTTCACTCACGAAAGCCTTTGATTTTAAAGCATGACTTTTGAATTATATCCTTTCATTATTTTTAATGATTTATCTTAGGAAGGTCAGTATAGTTACACCTAAGTTAGACCGTGTACTGTGAATATCATAAAGTTTGAATGTGATAAGTGAGATGTAACTTATGACTTTGAAAAGTGAATAAATAAAGTGAGTGAGAAATTATTAATAAATACGTTTGTCGGAAGCTGGTTTATGATTGGAGTGCGGTAGGGTATACCTCGTATGTCCTATTCCACTATGATGACCAATAGCTCACGATAGTCAGGAGAAGCTACCTTATGATTTGAGTAAGGTAGGGTGTTATCACGAAACATCCTATTCTACTATGATGGGTAAGAGCTCATTCTGATATGCGTCAAATTTGAAAATTTCGAAAATGATGAATAAGAATAAAAGTTAAGTCTTTGTTATCATGGATCTTATACCCAGTAGAACCGCATGATATGTTGTAGGGATTCTCCTACTGAGTGCGTGGGAAGGCTTTGAGTGGAGCTATTACTGTCTGTACCTAGGATAGTCATTGGAATCATTGAGAGGATATTTCTTTGAAAGGC
The DNA here is from genome assembly GCA_026214975.1 of Gentiana macrophylla. Taxonomy (NCBI): domain Eukaryota; kingdom Viridiplantae; phylum Streptophyta; class Magnoliopsida; order Gentianales; family Gentianaceae; genus Gentiana; species Gentiana macrophylla. Next base: position 84,261,232 of record CM047810.1, read on the forward strand.
TTGTTAGATTGAGAATGGCTTGTCACACATACACTGAATCTATCTCTGTGATGGTATTGTTTGCTATAGTTGTTGTATCTTTTGTTACGTGAGTTAGAGATCTATGTGGATTGCATGAAAGTTGAGCTATAGTTTTGATTGTTTTGTCCGAGGACGTACAAAAAGTTAAGTGTGGGGGAGTTGATAAGGCCATATTTATATGATTATTAAGGGTTTATTTCATTATTATTTTCCCCACATTTGCGTAATTTACATAAGAATTAAGGGTTTAAGTGTAATTATTTAATAAAGATGATTTTAAGATGGTTGTATGCAAAATTGATGATTTTAAGTGTTGATTTAATGGAATTATTATTATTTGGATTTTATTACATTTTTGCATTGTTTATTTATCATGTAGAGTTAATTTTCGTGCATATAATGAGGATAATTGAAGCTCAAGTCGAATTATTCAAGATAGAGTTGGAATTGGCTCAAAGAAATTGGATAAAGATGATGAGATCCGACCTCAAAGCAAATCCAATTTAAAGTCGCATCCCGTCCACCGACGAGCGTTTGATTTCATGGACGAGCGTCCAGGAGAAGAAATCACATACAGAGAGTTTGGACGCAGCATGGACGGACGTCTAGAGCAAAGTCAAGATCCACTGGACGGGCGTCCACAAGACCAGACGGGCGTTCAAGGCCGACTTAACCCTAGCCGACATCAAATTCCTATAAATAAAGCGGCAGCCCCAACCCTAATTCATACCACATAATTGAGATCGCAATTTTACACCAAAAAGCTGCGGCCAGAACCCTAGTTTCTTAGAGATGAACTTCTCCAACTCAACAATCATCTTCAACATGATTGTTGGCTAAAAGCCTTGCAGTGAGTCGACGGAGGAAGCCTATCAACAACACAAACCAACTAGAGAGTTCGATGCTTATGTGTAGTGAGTTGATTTCATAGTTTTTCATTACTTTGGATCTGTTTTGTATTGTTTAAGTTTTATTGAATTAAGATTTGATGAAACGATCTATGTTTAATTTATGCTTGAATAAATTTATGAAAGTATGTTTATTTAAGTTCTCTTTTATTCAAAGTAATGCATCTAATCATGTTATAAGAGATTAGGCATGTTTAGTTGAGTAAGAGTTTGGAAACGATCTCGTGATTTCGTTTTGATTGCATGTTTAGTTTATTTGAAAAGATAAACGAAACCCTAGAATTTGGTTAGAGATATCTAATTGAATCCGTGAAAAATCACTACTGTTCTAAATCATCATCTAGTTGAGTTGTTGGTTGATGGGTGGAATCTGATCGCCTTGCTGTGTTTTCCCTTTATTGTTTCTTAATCGAATCATTAGTTAAGTTTAGAACCCTAGTTTCTTGCTGATTTTCTCGCATATTTTCTGCTCGAGCCAGATTCGCACGTTCGTCTCATAATAGCGAACGCCCGTCCGATAGGTTTAGTTTCCAGACGCTCGTTCACTTTAGTGAACGCTCGTCCGTTTTTCTGTTTTATTATTTTCTGCTTGTTTTTTATTCCTATTTTAGTTTTAATTCTTAGGTTTAGGTTTTAGTTAGTTTCAGCTTTAGTTTAGATAGATAGTTGTGACATAATTGATATAGATTTATATTTGAATCCGATAAACATTCCACTCCCTTAGGACGACCCGTTAACATCCTATACTACGATCCTTATACTTGGGGTGTTTCGGTTATAAATTGTAAAACTCGTTTTTACCGAACACCCTTCTCGCCACCGACTCATCCTCTAAGTCGTCGCGTGCGACCTCTTCAGGGTTGGATGAAGCGGTTTCTTCTTCCACGGCATAATCATATACCTCTTGATCCCCTTCGAAATCACCATCAAGGCTGAAATCGTCGTCGGACATCCTGCAAAACACAAGAAAAGGCGGAGCTTTAAGTCACCTAGGATAATGAAAATTACACCAGGGAGGTGATCGCACCCATATCGACACCTTCCTTCGGTTCTACAGGAAAGAATACAATGAAAGGGAGAGATACAAAAAGAGGAAAGACACAACGAATCGTCAAGATAAAAACCCACCCTTTTTCCTCCCCAAAAAATACCTGTGTCGTGTTCGAAAGAAAACCATACCAAAACAATAACACCCACTCAGAAACTCAATTTTTATTCCCCCAAACATCCCAAATCCCGCATATTATGCTAAGGGATGAAACGATCTCGAAAAATGACTAGAAATATGAAAGGAAAAAGCATAGGAGGAGCTCAAAGGAAGAGGATTTACCTGTTTTAGCTGAGAATAAGTGGCCGGAAACTGGAAAGTTGGGCCAGAAACCTCAAAAGCGGCCACCAAAAGCTTCAAATCTTCAACACAACCACCAAACATGAACTTGAAGCTTCAAAAATCACAGCCGGAATCCCTGAATCTTCAACGGAAAACACTCCAGGCTGATGAAAAACACTCGAAATTGAAAGAGAAGTTTGGAGGAAATAGTAAGGGCGAAAAGTGTTGAAGGAGTGGGAGTTGGATCTTTATATAGACAGAGGGGATTTGATCATGCGGTCCGGATGTGATCCATCCAACGGTCTAGATTCGGGCGGTTACCTTAGGGGCTTTCGAATTTCAAAATCACCATCATTACGGTGGGTCAATCAATGCCTACGTAATAACGCACGTCAACCAATGACTGCACCATTACCAGGGCAGTTATCGAGACGCCATTAGTGCCCACGTTACTGCAGTTACCTATAACTGAAAGGACCACGGTGTGACAGATCAACTGCTCCACTACCCACGTTTGACGACATACCTCGCCCTGTTCAAGCTCGTCACCACTATATCTTCTCCAGCAAAAGTCCGTCCGCTTAATAGCGCGGCATAAACAGGCCTTAACCAAAATCACTTCGAGCCAAGACGCTCGAATAGCGCGGCCCTTAGTGAACAAGTAGCTTCAGACGATAAGGTCGCCCTAGACCAAAAATCACTTCGAGGCAAGACGCTTGAATAGCGCTGCCCTTAGTGAGAAAGTCGCTTCAGACGACAAGGTCGCCATAGACCCAAAATCACTTTGAGGCAAGATGCTTGAATAGCGCGGCCCTTAGTGAATAAGTCGATTCAGACGACAAGGTCGTCATAGACCCAAAATCACTTCGAGGCAAGACACTTGAATAGCGCGGCCTTTAGTGAATAAGTCGCTTCAGACGACAAGGTCACCATAGACCCAAAATCACTTCAAGGAAAGACGCTTGAATAGCACGGCCCTTAGTGAGCAAGTCGCTTCAGATGACAAGCTCGGAAAGACCCAAATCACTTTGAGGTCGTCCGCTTAATAGCGCCACACTAAGTAAACGTTCGTATAAATCAATAGAGGTCGGAAAGACTCCAGCAAGCTAAGCGATCCTTGTGTACACTTTACTCTATGCTTGGCACTCCATGAAAATGCCTAAGACATATAGTAGGGGGCCATTGATACGTCTAAACATGCCGCCACCTATGGTTCCCCAGAAACAACCTCTCTAGCCACCAAGAGGGAACAAGATCGCGGCCATAGGGTCGACAACGACCATCTGATTAAGGTCATGGAGGAGTGACCCCTGCCAAGAGCGTTCAAACCTACAAGGTCATTAGTCGCTCAGGGGGCGACCTGCGACTTGAGTCAGAAACCAATAAGTGATCGCACGAGCCATGGAAAGGAGCAACTGCAGGGAAGTCAAGACAGGATAAGTAAGCTCGCAGATCGCGACCACATAACAACAGCGCGAAGCTGTACTATCCGCTTAATATCACTGTACTTTATGCTTATCTGTCCCTATCCCGTGCCCTAAGCTCCACTCCTTGTCTATAAAAGGAGGGCTTGTGTGACTCCACAGATATATGCAAGAAATAGACAAAAAAAAAAGCAAAACTCTTATCAAATTCACTCTCTCTCAAACATTCATTCGCACCACCGCGCCGCCGCCGTACTCCGCCGGCCATCAACATAATAAGCACACCAAAAATAGCCAGATATCCATCTTCACTACCACCGCTAGTCCACCGTGATAATATTCGGCATTATCATAGTTCAAGCCACCAAACTTTTCTGGTTTCTCCCCTCAAGGCCCCAAATTGTTCTAAGTGGGTGCAGCAGTAGGAACAGTGGCGATACTCCCTTGCACAACTGGATCCATTTCTGTATACACAGAAGATCGACAAATCAAGTTCAGTTCGTCCTCAAACGAACGTAGCTATCAAGAAGGAGTAGAAATATAGATTTCATCTTGGCATCAACCAAATTGAATCAAGAAATAAATAAACTAACAATAACATGACCAGATCTGTAATGTAACAGGTTCAAACGATCCTATAACACATGAATTAAAATTTATCTTACGCTAGTTAGGTAAATGTATCGTGTGTGAAGTGAATTACGGAACAGATACGTACTTAACGGAAGTAATTACGGAAAATTAAAATAGAAAATAAATAACGCAGAATGAAAAAATCATTTTATTAAATAGATCTAACAAATTAACATTTACAGTACAGATCTGACTCAAAATGATAAGAAATTTAAAGTACAATGCATAAATAAAGGACTAGATATCAAAACGAGGCGAGTATGTTACTCTTTCCCTAAGACAGATTGCTCCGGTTTGGTGCCCACGGTAGTAGCAACTGTCTCTCAAGATACAACGGCTTCACGTCTCGCATTTAGAGGCACTTCAAAAATCCAAGCTCCGGCAAACTTACTGAGTGCTCCGACTTCTCTTCGACTCAAAAACTAGATCTATATGAGAGATTCTATATGGTGAAAAAGACAAGAGAAAATTTGATGCTTAAACTTTCATCCATGAGGTTCTTTTTATAGTGGAAAGGAGGAGTCAATGGTCGAATCAGATTGGCCGAGACACGTCATCAAAGTCGGTTGTCTTCTCCTTGAAAAGTCACACGCCTAACTCAACCGACTTCAATCTTGGTTCGATTGATCGGATGACGTGTCGCTTGAATTTTGATTGGTCGGATGACTCAATCGCCGACTTGTCCTCAAGAAAAGCTAATTTCGCCAACTTTAATTAGTCACATGTTAATTAAGTCATTGCCGACTTAATCACCTCGTTTCCACACTGTTCTAGAACCTTCCAACCGCGTCACCATTAAAATGTTAATTATAAATTAATTATCGGTTAATTCATAAGGAAATTTTGTCCAAAAATTAAGAGTAACACCCAATCCGACCTAGACAGACGGCGGCGGCGGCGCACGGCGTGTGTAATTATTTAAATCCTCCCTCTTGCACGCAAAGTGCTTTACCCCTTGGAGCACATCCATATGAGTCACACAAACTCTTAAATATGGATCTCAAGTCTCCTATTTTTCCAATGTGCAATCAGAAATTTTGGTCGTTTTTGTCTGGAAAAATAGAAATCAGAAATTGAAATGGGAAATGTAAAGGGTAGGTGTTGAGAACAGGGCTATTTTTGTCTTCTCGTGTTAATTTTGTTGTTGTAAATGACACGCAAAGAGTACTAAACAGACAACAAGCTTTGTAACAATTATCTAATACTCTCTCTGTTTTTTTTTCTGTCGCAGAGAGAAGAATCACATAAATTAAAAATAATAATTAAATATAGTATAAAATGTCTTATTTGTACTTTGATTTTTCGAATATATGTATGAGTAATGAGGGTCAAATTGACTTTTGTAGTTTTTATTAGAAATGTAAATACTTTGTTGGAAAATGAAAAAAATAATAATAAATGATACAATAGAAATATAAAATAAAAAATAAATAAAACAGAACAAATTCTGAAATACGACAGATAAAAAAATAGAGGGACTAGTTCGTTTTCCCAAATCAAATCGAATCATCAGCCTGTGGCATAAAACGTAAAAAAAATAAAAATAAAAAATTTAATGGATCCAGAAGATCCCTAGGCATGTAATATATATATATATATATATATATATATATATATATAATATCTCCGTCTCAAAATGTAAGCGGTTTAGTTTTTTTGTTTTATCTCATAATATGTTTCAATTTAAATAATGAGAAATTAGAGATAATGACATAATCTCAAATATTTTTAAGTGACCGACATGACAAATACATATTTTTTATAAGGATAAGGACAATCGCATAATTTTTATCATGAGAATGACAAACAATGAATCCCAAAATCGGTGAATCTCCCTCAAATGAATCCCAAATCAATGAATTTCGATGAGGTGAATGTTGATGATGAATCCCGAAAATCAGTGAATTTAACAATGAATTTTGAAAATCAAATGAATTTCGCAAGAATTTTAAATGAATGAATTTCGATAAATGAATAAATAGTTTTTCTTTTATGCAAAAGTTTCAAAAATCATCTTTCTACTCAATCATGAAATATTTATGTCCTTCTCCCTCATCCCCTTAAATAATCAAGTAAACATTTATTACATTTTTTCTTCTTTTACCCATCATTTATAATCTAACCACCCACTTTTTCCTCTCTACATTAATAATCGTCAAAAGTCATTTTAGACTTTTCCATCAAAATAAATAACACATAACCAATTTTACCAAGTTTCTTAATCAGTGTGAAAACCCTCCAAATGAACTTATATTTTTGGACAGTATATAATATACAAAAGCAAAAGCAACAGAAACGGAAAAGTAAACATTAAGATTTCCTGCATTCATGCCAAGTTAAACAGGAGCAAACTCCCAATAGCCAAGTTACAACAGGCGTATATACACAGTACATACATACATGCTCTAAACAAAAGAATTACACAAATATGGTGAGGAAATAAAAGAAAATGTAGGGGGTGAAGGAATGCACTGATTTGTGCACCAAACGATCTCCCTCCAGCGCCGTGAGCCGCGGTCAGAAAAAAATATGGAGATAAATTTTATTTTATTTTTTTATTTTAGGAAAACACACTTTTGGTCCCTTAACTTTTTTACGTGTTTCAAATATATCCTCTAACTTTTGGAATGACAGTAAATATCCCCTAACTATTATTTTTGTTACGATTTTGGTCCTAGTCAACGGTTTGACTAATATTTCCTAACATTTGACTGTCTAATTCACGTTAAAAACCAAGTCACCTGCCACGTATTTTTTTTTAAAGATCTCAATACAACCCATTGAATCCCTATCACCCCCAATTCAACCCATTGAATCCCTAAAAATGTTCAGCCCCATCCATCGAAATTTTCCTGAAAAAAAAAAAAAAAAAAAAAAAAAAAAAAAAAAAAAAAAAAAAACCATTTACAAACAGCTAAATCCTTGATTTTAAATGCATCACCATGTTTTTGTATGCATCTGGACAAGCCCGGTTTTTGAATCAACTGGAGTTAATGATTCTCCACCAATTGTCATTATCAAGCCCGAGAAGGCTCTGTAGAAGAAGATCTTCACAAACACAAGTTTATTTGTCAAGATTTTGATATTCAACAAATTTTAAAGAACCTTAGATTGAAAGATTTTCAAGAAGAAGAAATGTCCCAAAAGATCAAACAAAAATCCCAGAATCTTTGGAAAGCCGGGAGGTATAGGAATGAGAAAGAAAGGTTAGTACATTGACTTGCTTTTGGACTTTGACTTATATACAATTTGCTTCTGTATATAGATTAATAGATGACATGCTTAGCAATTGGGAGAAATCAAAATCTGAAGCATTCATTTCATTTGTCGACTATAAATAATCTTTTTAAGATCATTTGCAGTAAGTTCATGTATGAGGATTTAGTTGTTTGCAACTGAATTATTTTTAATTTTTTTTGCAGGAAATTCCGATGGATGAGGCTGAATTTTTTTTAGGGGTTTAATGGTTGAATTGGGGGTGATAGCCGTTGTATCGAGTCTTTTAAAATAAAATAAAAAACGTGGCAGGTGACTAGTTTTTTAACGTGAATTGGGCAGTCAAACGTTAGGAAATATTAGTCAAACCGTTAACTGGGACCAAAATGGAAAAAAAATATATATATAGTTAGGAGATGTTTACTGTCACTTCAAAAGTTAGGAGATATATTTGAAACATGTAATATTTCGATTTTCGGGAAAAAGCAGACGTGTCATTTTTATGAAAACGAAATATTATTATTTCTTTTCTTTTAGTGGAGATAAGTATTTCATTAATTATTTATATATGATTTTCGAATTATGTATGGTTAATTAAGGAGGAAAAATCTGATTATTTGGTAATTAAGGGTAATTAAGGAAAAATGTTTAATTGAGACCGTATTTAAGGAAAAATACCCTAATCAGTTTTCATAACCTAAACACAATTCAGAATGGTTGTACGCTCTCACCTCTGCGAAATTTTGACAAGAGAAACGAGCTAGAAGTGTTTTTACAATCTCTAAAGGGAAGCTTAACCGTTTTCAGATCAGACTAGAGATTTGGAACAGTCGTGAGAAGAGCACCGTTTGGATATCAGTTTGTGGGAAGTGCAGCAGATTTTCAGAGGTTTTTGAATCTGGTTTTTGGCTGCAATTAGGTAAGAGGCTCTTCATATGATCACAGTTATCGTTTATAGGGTTTAGATCATGATTTAAGACTTTTTAATGCTAGAATGATGTGTTTTCGTTGATCAAAGGATCATAAATGATCTGGTATGTTTAGATATGTTATTCTATGATTTACTGTGTTAAATTTGATGAGTTTTGGGTTAGAAACGGATTAAAAACCGTTAAGGATCGAAATCAGAAAATTAGGGCGTGAGAAAGTGCATCGCGACGCATCGTAGGCAATGCCCACGCATTCCTGTATCGGGTTTACAGGTCTGTTTCTGGACGCTGAATGCGTACGCATTGTAGGCAATGCGCACGCATTCCTTGAACAGAGAGTTAAGCAGAGTTTCTGGTTGCTGAATGCGTACGCATTCATTGGAATGCGCACGCATTGTTCCACCAGAGAGTTCTAGGAGGAGTTCGTCGTAATGCGACGCATTGTAGGCAATCATCTTCGCATTGTTTGGATAGAAAGTTTCAAAGAAGTTTTAGAAGCGTGGAATGCGACGCATTCCAAATTTAATCGCGCACGCATTGCCCTCTGCTTTTACATGTAAGATGTTTAAGCAATATTGTTGAGTTTTAAGCCCTTAATTGTGATATGTTAACATTGTTTAAACTTAAACAAGCCTGAATTGAGCTTCTGATTCATTCAGTTAAAACACCGAATGTACTTTTAAAGGGAGTTGAAGTTCGGATCCGTCGGAAGAGCATGACAGGCTTGGGCTTTGATGAGTTAGCATTCATCAATGTCTGTGTAATTGCTAGGTCTTATCTGTGTCTAGTGGTCTAGGAAGAGAGTAGTCAAGGTGAGGGAGATTAATTGAAAACACTTAGGTGGTTAGTTATTCATTTTCAATAAATACGTACTTGACTTGTAAAAGATTAAACAACATGTTTCTCTTGGATAGGCACCGGTCTATATCGCGATGTGTGCCTACCTCTGAAGGTGGAAGAACTCCGTAGGTCAACAAAACCCTAAGTACGGAGGGACTCCGCTGAGATGTGCGTACTATCGGAGTCTACCTTTTCTAGACTTCGTGGATATTGGTGTGATCCACTAATATGTTGCCAAGAATATCCCCTTGGATATCGTAGTGCCCTTGAGTGCGGTTGTAACATAGATAAGCTAAGTAGAAACGTTTAGTCAATTCATGTTGATGACATGTAGTGAACCCTAGATTGAGTCGGTCACACATAAACAACTAAACTTTTAATTATCGTTACTTTATAAATTATAATTGTTGTCATAGCTTCTCTTTCTTATTAACTACGTTGTACTTACCTCAAATGCATGTTTTCTATGTGTTTGGGGGTGAGAAGACGAACAGGTGGATCATAGTTACGAGGATGGTTCGATGATGACGTTTGACGACGCCTCGTTGAAGACTTAATATTTATTTGTTTTGCCTTTCAATTATTAGACTGTGTTAGACTTTTGGTTTTTCGAGACTTGTAGTACTTTTACATTTCTTTTGAGAATATTGTACGTTTTTTTTTAGATTTCGTATTTTCTTTGAATGTAATAAGTTACATTTCCATCTTTAGATTTCATGTTTCTATTCTTAGATGTTTGGAAATTTATTACCCGAGTCTTTTGCTTCCGTTTGCTTGTTCTTGATATGATGTAGTAGAGGCTTACGTATAAAGTGGATTTATTTTTGTTTTATACGTGCCGAACGTTCATTTTCCGGATAAGGACTCGGTGTCCGGGAACGGGGCGTTACAGTTGGTATCAGAGAGAAGCGTCATTTAGGCTTCCTTTCTTTTTAAGATAAGTTTTCTCTAGATCTCTTAGTAACGTTCTGGTTTTCTTTGATCATCGGGATGGTTTTCGAGAACTGGAGCGGGTGCAGAGACTTCCAAAGTTCGACGGGAAAGTCCAACACCGGTCGTAGGAGGCGGTGTTGGGAGGCAGATTCCTCCACCGCAGCGGAGTTTATCACCACCACCTCACACTGCGACACCTACACCAAGGTCTCAACAGGGTTTGTCACCGCGACCTCATCAGGAGCAACCTCCACGATGGCATGTGGGGAGTTCGGTTCCGTTCACATTGGTAAGTGATGTCCCAAAGAGGTTTTGTACCACCACCGGTAAGTTACCCTCAACACCAAAGAAACCTTCTACCCGCCACCGATCGGCGTTTACCTCCACCAAATGAGCCACCCTCACTACTAGTGTTTCACCAAAGAACAACGACTCTTTACCCACCTCCTATAAGTCATACCCCTCGACCCATCTTGTACCACTTTCACCGCTTTTTCGACCATCAAGATGGTTTTGGTTACCCACCCGGTTGTTTCCAAAGAAGCTCACCAACCCCACAAAGATCACCGTAATTATCATCGTGATACCACCATTTTCAGCCTGAGCCTCAAGTGAACCCAATCTACCCCAACAACAAAGCAGAGACGCTCAGCAAGTACCTTTTGGCTACCCTCCGGTTTACCCACCAGTTAGACCAGATTTTGAGCATGCACCAGTTGTGGATTGGCATACCAAATTGAGAAGGAATCGGGTTGAGAACTTCTATGGGAATGTAGAACATTCAAAGGCTGAGGAATGGATAAGAAGTTTTGAAAAGGCTTGCAGGAACATACATGTTCATGAAACCGAGATGGCACAGTTAGCAGTTAGTTTTCTTTTGGGCGCATCAGAAGCTTGGATAGATGCGATTCAGAGCAGTAATGGTAAAGTAACAGACTGAGAAGCTTTTAAAGCTATGTTTTTCAATGAGTACTTCCCAAAGAACGGTTCAAGCGCATAAGGAAGCCGCTTTTGAAACTCAAGCAAGGCAACTACTTGACAAAGGTCTCAAAGACACTAATAAGTTTAATGAGTTGGACGGTTCTATCCCTAGCTTTTGAAAATGGAAGAAAGGAAAATGGCCTTTTACAAGGAAGGATTGGCTTATGAGATACAATCTGCATGTTGGGATTTACAAATGAGGACTATGGTAGAATTCTTGAATAAAGCCTCAAGGTCGAGACCTTCGTGAAGAAGGCCACAGCCAGTGATTGGAAACAAGAGGAACTTTGGGACTAGTCGGGAAATTACCGAGGAGTGCCGCAACAGAACATAAAGAAGACAACAGCTCTCACGGCAGCTAAGGCCCCAAATAGTGCACCGCTTTGCCCTAAATGCAACAGAAATCATTCAGGGGAGTGCAAGCAGAATACTAATGGTTCGTACGTCTATGGAGAGCCATGACACTTTTCTAGAGCGTGTCCAAACAGAGGAAACAAAGGCAGTTTGAGCCAAGGAAGTGGTAGAAGCGGACCCAGTCGACCGGTTCGAGTTTTTGCGGTTGACGCTAGAGATGCGGAACCAGAAGATGATGTTATCTCAGGTACCTTATTGTTGTTATTTTATTAAGATATTTTTATAGCACGATTATTCATGCTGTAATTTTATTTAAACAAATGAATATGCACCGTATGTACGATAATGTTAGATAATCTAGTGGTCAGAGCTTTGTTTGATACGAGAGCGTCTAACACCTTTGTCTCGACCAAGGTAGCTAAGAAGTTGAGTTTACCTTCAGAACCGTTAAGAAACACTTTGGAGATAACTACACCGTTAGGAAAGGTAACAAGGGTAACTAGGATGATACCCCAAGTGGAAGTTCGAGTTGGATCTTATCGATGCAAGAGTGACTTCACAGTTTTAGACTTTTCAGATTTTGATGTAATTCTTGGAATAGATTGGCTATCTGAGAATTTTGTCCACTTGGATTGTAGAGAGAAGAAAGTGACCTTTAATGTACCCGGGAAATCAGATAAGACGTATCAGGGTAATGTGTACAAGCCGAGTAAGAAGCGACATCTGATAATTTCGGCGGTTAAGGCAATCAGGGCTTGTCAGAAAGGTTGTGAAGGCTACTTGTTGTATGCAGTGGATGTGGAACAAGTGAAGCCTAAGTTGGAAGAAACTCCGGTAGTAAGAGAATACCCTGAGGTGTTTCCGGAAGAGTTACCGGGAAACATGCCGGATAGGGAAATCGAGTTTGAGATCAAGTTGATACCGGGAGCGGCACCAATTGCCAAGGCTCCCTATAGGATGGCACCGGCTGAATTGAAAGAGTTGAAAGCTCAACTTAAGGATATGCTTGAGAGGAACATAATTCAGCCCAGTACTTCGCCTTGGGGAGCCCCTGTTTTGTTCGTGAAGAAGAAAGATGGTAGCATGAGGATGTGTATCGACTACAGAGCGTTGAACAATCTTACTATCAAGAATAAGTATCCTTTACCGAGGATAGATGATTTGTTTAACCAGTTGCAAGGCAATAAAGTGTTCTCTAAGATTGATCTTAGGTCTGGTTATCATCAATTGAAGATCAAGGTAGCAAACATACCAAAGACGGATTTTAGTACGAGATATGGACATTATGAGTTCTTGGTCATGCTATTTGGACTTACTAATGCTCCATCGGCATTTATGGACTTGATGCAACGAGTTTTCATGCCATATTTGGATAAGTTTGTGATAGTGTTCATAGATTTACATCCTAGTATACTCTAAGGATGAGAAGGAACATGAGGAACACTTAAGGGTAGTGTTGGATACGCTGAAGAAGAGTCGCTTGTTTGCTAAGTTCACTAAGTGTGACTTTTGGTCAAACAAGTCGCTTGGGTCATGTCATTTCGGGGATGGTATTCAAGTTGATCCCGCCAAGATTGAGGCGCTTGAGAATTGGCCTGAACCTACCACCGCTTCGATAAGAAGTTTTCTTGGATTGGCTAGCTACTATAGAAAGTTCGTGCAAGACTTTTCAAGATAGCTACTCCACTCACTAAGCTTACACGTAAGAATGTGAAGTTTGAATGGACTAGAGAGTGTGAAATGGCTTTTCAGACGTTGAAAAAGAAGTTGACCACAGCCCCAGTTTTGGCAGTTCCAGAGATATTTGATAACTATGACGTCTACACGGATGCTTCGGGATAGGGTTTAGGTTGTGTGTTGATGCAAGGAGGAAAAGTGATTGCTTATGCATCTAGGCAGTTGAAGGTGCATGAGAAGAACTACCCGACACACGACTTAGAGTTGGCAGTGGTAGTGTTTGCATTAAAGACTTGGAGGCACTACTTGTATGGAGTTAAAAAGCAAGGATCTTCACCGACCACAAGAGTTTAAAGTTTTTCTTCACGCAGGAGAATCTGAATATGAGACAGAGAAGATGGTTAGAGTTCGTGTAGGACTATGATTTGGATATTCAGTACCATCCAGGCAAAGCCAATGTAGTGGCAGATGCTTTAAGCAGGAAACCAGTGTTTACGGTTTCAAGCGTCGAAGACGTGGCAGAAAGGTTTGATGGACTAGAAATCAGTAGGTTTGATCAGATTGAGGATCGACAGGTTGTGGCACCGTTGTGAGCAAGATCTGAGTTGATGGATGATATTCGGGAGAAGCAAGATGAAGACCCAGCTTTGACTGATTTGAAGCGAGTTGCTAGAGAGAAGCCTACAGTGGGTTATGTCTTGGACAAGAATGGAAACCTTTGGTACCAGGATCGTCTGTGTGTGCCTAATGTTGGCGACTTAAGACAAAGAGTCATGGAAGAGGCACATAGGATAGCTTTTGCAGCTCATCCAGTGCTACTAAGATGTATCGACTTGAAAGAAAGGTTTTGGTGGCCTCGATGAAGTTGGAAATAGCCAAGTTCAGAGCAGAGTGTGACATTTGTCAGAAAGTGAAAGCAGAACATAGAAGACCAGGAGGAATGCTTAAGCCCTTGGATATCCCGGAATGGAAGTGGGATAAGATCACAATGGATTTCATCACCGGGTTACCTAAGACGAGAGGCGGTCTTGATGCGATTTGGGTAATTGTGGATAGATTGGCCAAATCCGCCATTTCTTGCCGTATAAGGTTGATATGCCCTCAAGAAGATGACAACACTATATCTCGATAATGTAGCGAAGCTACACGGAGTTCCTATCTCGATAGTTTCGGATCATGACTCGAGGTTTGTCAGTCGGTTTTGGAAGAGTTTACAAGAAGCCTTTGGAACCAAGTTGGATTTGAGTACGGCCTTTCATCCTCAGACAGATGGGCAATCTGAGAGGACCATCCAAACACTCGAGGACATGCTAAGATCTTGTGTTTTGGAAGTAGGCGGATTGTGGGATGATTACCTACCCGTAGCGGAGTTTGCCTACAACAACAGTTATCACGCAAGCATAGGCATGCCACCGTTTGAAGCTTTGTATGGGAGAAGATGTCGAACGCCATTGTTTTGGGATGAAGTCGGGGAAAGACAGATCACAGGGCCGGAATTGGTAGAATAGGCTAAGGAAAGGGTTCAGTAGGTTAAGAAGAATCTAAAGGCAGCTCAAGACAGGCAGAAAAGTTGGGCCGATGTTAGAAGAAGACCGCTTGAGTTTGAAGTCGGTGATAGAGTGTATCTGCGAGCTTCACCAATGAAGGGAGTGAAACGTTTTGGACAAAAGGGAAAGCTAAGTCCGAGGTACGTTGGACCGCTTGAAATTCGAAAGGATTGGACCGCTTAGCTTACAAGCTTAAGTTACCGGAATCGATGTCAAGGGTCCATAGTGTGTTTCACGCTTCAATGTTGAAGAAGTGTCCATTTAAGAATGATGTTGAAACTACGATTGATCCGGAAATTCTTCAGGATAATCTTGCTTATAACGAGAGACTGATCAAGATATTGGACAGGAAGGAAAAGACAATTAAGAGGCGGATGATTCCATTGGTCCTGGTTCAGTAGAGCAATCATTCACCCGAGGAGGCAACTTGGGAAGTTGAAGATGATATGATCGGCGAATTCCAAGAGTTTGTGGATCTACCAGGTATGTTCTAGTTTTGAGGACGAAACTCCTTTTAAGGGGGGAGGAATGTAATATTCCGATTTTCAGGAAAGGGCAGACGTGTCATTTTTGCGAAAACGAAATATTATTATTTCTTTTCTTTTAGTGGAGTTAAGTATTTCATTAATTATTTATATATGATTTTCGAATTATGTATGGTTAATTAAGGGGGAAAAATCTGATTATTTGGTAATGAAGGGTAATTAAGGAAAAAGGTTTAATTGAGAATCGTATTTAAGGAAAATTACCCTAATCAGTTTTCATAACCTAAACACAATTCAGAATAGTTGTACGCTCTCACCTCTGCGAAATTTTGACAAGAGAAAAGAGCTGAAGAATTTTCACAATCTCTAAAAGGAAGCTTAACCGCTTTCGGATCGACGAGAGATTTGGAACAATGTGAGAAGATCACCGCTTGATATCGGGCCAGGGGAAGTGCAAAGATTTTTCGAGGTTTTCGACTGGTTTTTGGTCGCAATTAGGTAAGAGGCTCTTCCTATGATCACAGTTATCGTTTATAGGGTTTAGATCATGATTTAAGACTTTTTAATGCTAGAATGATGTGTTTTCGTTGATCAAAGGATCATAGATGATCTGGTATGTTTAGATATGTTATTCTATGATTTACTGTGTTAAATTTGATGAGTTTTGGGTTAGAAACGGATTAAAAACCATTAAGGATCGAAATCAGAAAATTAGGGCAGCAGGCAAAATGCGTACGCATCGTAGGCAATACGCACGCATTCCTGTATCGGGTTTACAGGTCTGTTTTCTAGACGCTGAATGCGTACGCATTGTAGGCAATGCGCACGCATTCCTTGAACAGAGAGTTAAGCAGGGTTTCTGGTTGCTGAATGCGTACGCATTCATTGGAATGCGCACGCATTGGTCCACCAGAGAGTTCTAGGAGGAGTTCTGGTCAGGTAATGCGTACGCATTGTAGGCAGTGTGCTCGCATTGTTTCGACAGAATGTTTCAGCAAGTTTTAGAAGCAGGGAATGCGTACGCATTCTAGCTAATGCGCACGCATTGCCCTCTGTTTTTACATAGAAGATGTTTAAGCAATATTGTTGAGTTTTAAGCCCTTAATTGTGATATGTTAACATTGTTTAAACTTAAACAAGCCTGAATTGAGCTTCTGATTCCTTCAGTTAAAACACCGAATGTACTTTTAAAGGGAGTTGAAGTTCGAATCCGTCGGAAGAGCATGATAGGCTTGTGCTTTGATGAGTTAGCATTTATCAATGTCTGTGTAATTGCTAGGCCTTGTCTGTGTCTAGTGGTCTAGGAAAAGAGTATTCAAGGTGAGGGAGATTAATTGAAAACACTTAGGTGGTAAGTTAATCATTTTTAATAAATACGTACTTGACTAGTAAAAGATTAAACAACATGTCTCTCTTGGATAGGCACCAGTCTATATCGCGATGTGTCCCTACCTCTAAAGGTGGAAGAACTCCGTAGGTCAACAAAACCCTAAGTACGGAGGGACTCCACTGAGATGTGCGTACTATCGGAGTCTACCTTTTCTAGACTTCGCGGATATCGGTGTGATCCACTAATATGTTGCCAAGAATATCCCCAGCTTGGATATGCGTAGTGCCCTTGAGTGCGGTTGTAACATAGATAAGCTAAGTAGAAACGTTTAGTCAATTCATGTTGATGGACATGGAGTGAACCCAAGATTGAGTCGGTCACACATAAACGACTAAACTTTTAATTATCTTTACTTTATAATTTATAATTGTTGTCATAGCTTCTCTTTTTTATTAAGTACGTTGTACTTACCTCAAATGCATGTTTTCTATGTGTTTGGGGGTGAGAAGACGAACAGGTGGATCATAGTTACGAGGATGAGTTCGATGATGACGTTTGACGACGCCTCGTTGAAGACTTTATATTTATTTGTTTTGCCTTTCAATTATTAGACTGTGTTAGACTTTTGGTCTTTCGAAACTTGTAGTACTTTTACATTTCTTTTGAGAATATCGTACGTTTTTTTTTAGATTTTGTATTTTCTTTGAATGTAATAAGTTACATTTCCATCTTTAGATTTCATGTTTCTATTCTTAGATGTTTGGAAATTTATTACCCGAGTCTTTTGCTTCCGTTTGCTTGTTCTTGATACGACGTAGGAGAGGCTTACGTATAAAGTGAATTTATTTTGTTTTATACGCGCGAACGCCTTTTTTCCGGATAAGGACTCGGTGTCCGGGAACGGGGCGTTACAAAACAAGTGACAAAGTTAAGGGACCAAAAGTGTGTTTTTCCCGTTTTTTTTTTTTGGGAGGAGGGGGGGATCTCTTTTGAACAGTCAGATCTTTACTCAACAGTAATCTCCAACAATGTAGTAAGTCTAGGTTTTCTGTATCTTCTAAGTAGCAACGAAGAACACACCACACTTACGGACGATAAAGCCATGCATGCACCAGCTAACCATGGGGGCAACCTTAATTGTGTCCATGGAAAGAAAACCCCAACAGCCACAGGGATGGCAATGATGTTATAAGCCATGGCAAAAACATAATTCAACCGTATACGTGTGAATGTTTTACGAGCAAGATCAATGGTGGTCATGACATCTTCCAAATTGTTTCTCATTAAGACAAAGTCGGCAGCCTATGGCCATTCCGACACCTGTAGTTGCCAAAGCAGAACAATTGTTTATTCCGTCACCTACCATTGCAACAACGTCACCCCCTTTTTGAAAGGAACATATGACATCGGCTTTGCCTGCAGGCATAACCTCTGCCCTTACATCTTGGATGTTCACCTGGCATAACATCAACACATTGTTCATTTCCTTTTAAAAGATGAAAGTTTTTAATTAAGGTTAATATTTTGGGACTTGAGGGGGAAAAGCATAAATTTCATAAGTACCACCACAAACACCGATACATTCACCGGAGAAATCAGCCATTAATAACCAGATATCCACATGTTTCAATCGATATCGTCACCATGATATTTCCGAAAATATCAAATAAGAATTCATTCGTTCTGATTCTTTCTTTCTCTTTTCATTATGATCAAAGTCCTTTGATTTTCGGAGTCCATTCACACTTCTTCTAAAACCGAAATCCTTCCCGAAATCTCAATGGTTTCTACCATAGGCGATCTAGATGGAAGTAAATGAGGTCCACGGACCCCGCTGAAAATAAGAATACTCTACATTTTACATATAGAAAAATATTTCGGACCTCGTGAAAAAAATTATTTACTTTATAAAACATTTACGGACCCGTTGAATATAATTTCTGGATCCGCCCCGAGTTTCTACTAAAGATCAAGGTACCTCGATTCCAAAAGTTTTGAGTCCATTTGAAAGTCCTCAACCCGCTCAAAAGAAATGTACAAACTCATTTAAGGCTATGGTAGTATTTCCTGGTGTGGAGGATATTCGATCCTCCCTTACCGACGTTGTCATGGAGAAGATTTGTCGGACTTATGATATCGACCTAAAAATATTCAGTCCTCACTTTCCGTCATCTGTTGAGAGGGCCAATTAAACATCTTGAAGGTTTTATGACCATTTACAATGAACAATTGATGGGAGGTCTCTGTTTGCCATTGAATCTAATACTCATGCATGTTTAAAGATTTGTCCTATGATTTTTTAGTATTCATTCTTATATGCTTCAACTTGCTCATATTATGTTGTAAATGTAGGATGTAATATCGCCAGATGGATCATAGATCCATCCGATTACGCGGCGGAAAGTATAAGATCTAGATCTAATCAACCAAAATACATAAAATAATAGATCTAAACCTACGAGGGGGTTTAGTTTACCAACCTTTTATGGTGCAAAAACGCCAAGAACAAAAGGGCCAATCCAAGCTAGTTGAGATCCTAGTTGAGAAGCCAAAGTATTCCAACGTGTGTCTCCAAGCACCACCAGGAGGATGGTGTTTCAAGCCGCCGGACCTCCTCGATATGCTACCGGAATAATCCCGAGGATTATCCCAACTCGAAACCCTAGTATTATAGCCGAAAATACTAAGCTATAATACTCCAAATAATTCGAAATTATGTGTGTCATAAAGCTTGGGAGAACTCTCTTTATATAGAACACTAATCCTTGTCCTCCAAAGATTTAATAATTAAGAGATAATTATTAGATTAATCCTTATTTCAAATAAAAGATAAATAAAACAATTATCTCAAACAAATTAGGATAAATAATATTATTATCGAATATTTCATGAATTATCAATTAACAAATAAAAGATAAATCACATGTTAAATAATTATCCAAGATAAATAATTCCTTAATAAATAAGTAACAACTAATTTCGGCCACCCTAATAAAATATTAGGTCACACGAAATTTTGACACATTGGGCCGAGTCCACGAAAAATTCTTTTCCGTGTATTTAATTATTCAGTCCAACTAAACAATTAATCCACATATTAATTAAATAGTCCAATCCAACTATTTAATTATAATTGAGGTGAAACGACGAGAAAACATATGCTATGTTAGGAGCCACGTCGGGACCATGAACCCGTATTCAGTAGCTACAATAAATTAAATAATATCATCCATCAGACCGAACAATAATATTCAATCTATTAATTCCGGGATTACACCACCATAAACCCGAAAATGAACTCGCGAATATAGATAACTTATACTCAACTTTGAGTTGATAAGCGTCCACTGATATAATCATTACATACGGATAAATCCTCCATAGACTGTTCACTTTGATTCGGAATATCTCCGTAAACCCTTCTCGAAACATCTTATCCTTATTTACCATTAACCTCTAGTGATCAATTAGTTCATAACTAATATAATATGAACTGGCGCCATCGATCAGTTTCTAGGGTTAACAAATAAGGGAACTGTCTGTCTACTTCCCGAGGGAAGGAATGGATTCCATATCTGTGATAGCACAGACTACTCACTCGTCCTAAAATAGAGCCAACGAGAAGTGTTGGACCACATACTGCGAAGTGATCCTTACTAACACATTAAACTCTACCCTAGTCTAAGCAGTTGTCTGTGATCACCTCAGGATTGAGATTAATCTATATATGATCATCTTGTGATTCGATAAGACTTCTCGATCACGGAATTATATCGAGAACTCAAACCAAATCGGTCCAAATTTCTATATGATTATCATCATATATAAATGCCCCACTAGGTACCCTATTACCGATAAATCCGGATAACACCGCCACACCTAAAGTGTTCGCGCATTATTAGCAAATTAATCTTGAGACCCGCACTCAGATTAATAAACGCTACGGACTAAGTTAATTTTAAGTACATCTCACTAACTCATTCCTTATGTGTATAGCCATACACTGAGTTATGTGATCACATAAACGAGATACTTAGGGTTTTCAGTAATGTCTTAATTATAAGCATATATGCATATAATAAGATGAATTATTAATTCTGTCATAAAAATAATTAGATAATTGTCTTTCGGGTACTACACCTAACAATCTCCCACTTGCACGAAAGGCAAGTGGATTAATTGTTTTACAGCCTCTTTATATCTATATCTACAACATTCTCCCACTTGCTCAAAACAAGTGAGACATATCCCCAAGATTCATACCCTCCAAGCACATCTTAGTAATTCATCTTTCCAAGCACGACCGGAGTGTGCCGCCGCAGGGTAGGTCAGTGACCCGGCACGTACTTAGAATCCGAATACCATGTGACTTGGTACACTGATCAGGTAGGTTGGCGGCTTTAGTCAATCTTTGGGATCGAAATGTCGCCTTTCCATCTAATCCGGTGGTACGATTTCAATATGCTTATGACCTCTAGTGATTGCAAAATCCTTATAAGCTACATCTCCAATGTTTTCACAATGAAGTAGTATCGGCTTTCTAGATAATACTTTATCACATGAGTAAACACTGAGACCGAGATCGATTTAACGATCATCCTCAATCTGACCTAAAGCCAGAATCAGTGTTATCACTTATATTCTAGTTTGCACCTGAATATACTAGCATATTATTCCTCATTCTCCCGAAGAGAGTTGAGGATTCACTAAACATCCCATTTAGTATTCATCCGCAGGTTTAGATAATCATTCCTGAGAGGTAGGGTAGACTACATCGTTGAATGTTGCATTCCTTTATGCAATAATATCTTAACCAGGTGAATGGATGGGATTGCCAAAGATCGATTCTCGAGAATTTTAGCGAATCAAATCAATGAATCCCGATGGCATGTCAGACTCTGACTTCAGATAACACACCCATGTTGTTTCCAACTGTTTCAATGTTACCATTCACAAACACTAATCTACATGCTACTTTACTAATATTGATGCCCAGTCTACGAAAGACGTATCAACATTCTGGTCAAGTCGACATATTAAAATATATGATTTTGAAATGACCTAGAGGTTTGCGTTAATCCCCAAAGGATATGAGCTATGGCAGGCATCCTGCCAAAGGTTCTTTCTGAATAAATTAAGATATCGTTAGTCTCGCAAAAAGGTCTTGGGAATCACCCCTATTTTCCGCTTTGTAACTAATCTGTCATTTGTTCTTTGCTAAAACCCTTATGTTCTGAATGAGTTCAGATTCCGTTGCTTAGCAAGGAAGTCTTAGGGAATCACCCCTATTTCCCATTTTTTGACGAAATCAAGCAAGACTGAGTGGTAAGAGAGATCTGATGAGAGATAAATTTATGATCATTATTACGACATTTTACCCCAATATTGATACCATTTTGAGCATTATTGTATCAAATCAAGTCAAAATTACTAAGTTTTATTCAAATGTATAAGTAGTAGTTATTATATAAATTATCGTATTTTTATAAGTTTTTTATTAGTTTTTGTACCGGTTTAGTAACCGGAGTGTCGTGTCGGATTTACGTTTGGTATTTTGGTGGTTCATTGCAGGATTATACATTGACCAAGATTCCACGTAACGACGTGTTTTGAGCCTTAAAAGAGGTGTTTAGAGGATTAGAAAAAGATGCCACAAGCTTACGAGTTCAAACGGAGCAAATTTTCCTAAGTACTTAAACCGTAATTTATTTTCGATGGAGATTTGACCCAGCTTAGAGGCATTTTCAGGGGATGACTTCTTAATGAAAGTTGTAGATCTTCACATAAGCTTTCCAACGCACTTTGAATCACGTCAATTGGAGGTCTACAACTCAAATAGTAGTCAAGTGACTAATCGATTCGGATTAGTAAAAATCCCGAAATATCTTCGTAATACGAATGGCTCATCAAAACGAAATTTTCTGAAGAAGTTTCCTTCATAAAAGTTGTATATCTTCAAGAAAGATTTCCAATGGATTTTGAATCAAGTCAATCGGACTTCTACAACTCAAATGGTGGTCAAGTGGCTAATTGATTCAATTTCGTAAAAATCCCAAAACGCTCGAGGAACACGAGGTACTCAAGAAGACGTTTTCTGAAGAAGAGTCCTTCATGAAAGTTGTAGAGTTTCTCGAGATCGTAATTTTGGCATTTCGTTTGCAATTTTTGGAGGTCTACAACTCAAGATATGAATTTTAGAAGTTTTATTCCAATAATTATAATTATAACCGAAGGATCGAGAATCAAGCTGAGTCATTATGCAATGATGATTCCGGACCGGTCCTGCCCCTATCCGGACCGGTCCGGCCTCCCCAATTCAGCCTATATATAGCACACCTTCAGGATCAAATTAATTGCCCCTTCTTTCCCTCTTTCTCGTTCCTTTCTTCTTTGTTTTTTTTTGCATACACTTTGTATATATATATATATATATATATATATATATATATATATATATATACACACACACACACGTCCCTAAAATATATATATACATCCGTATATATATAGTTCATCTATCTTCTTTTATTTTATTTTATTTTAGTACTGTATATATACATATGTCTATGTATGTATATATATGTTTTTATATATATAAATAAAGTAGTTATAGTACCGTTGTAATGGCGGAATAATTATCGAAGATTGTTAAAATCGAAGCTTTGTCATACTACATCCGTGGAAACGAATTCCGATTCAAAGAGCTTGTAATCGGTAATATATTCTAATTTTATTATGTTTACTATTTCTATTTTTATTTATATATTATATATGTTAAGTTAAAAATATGTCTAGCCAAGATATGAATCAATTAGTTAATCTTTTGGTAAAATGAATGATCGACTCTGCAATCATGATTAAAACCAATTATAATGAATCTTTTTCTATTTTGCAACGTATTGATAATATATTCGAATGACGTAATCAATCATGATGAATACCACATATAACTCGACGATGTAATCGACCGAGAAGTCGGATATGAGTAAAAATAGAAAAACCGGAGGGTAAAATGGCCGCCTGATTAACGGAATCCTATTTCCTACCCGGAGGCGATTTGTCCCGGAAAGATGAATCTTATTGAAATTTGTACTCGAGATCTTAATAATGTTAAAATCACGCTTTAATTGAAACTACACCGCTTGTGTTAAATCGATCCGCTTGACAACCGGAGCCTCTTGAATAACATCGGCCGTCTGGACGAACGGAATAACCTCTTTTATCCGGGGTAGATTTGTACTGCACTGCTCGCATTCAACTAAGATTAGCATGGGGCAGTTGTGGACCTTGGACTGATGACATTTGACATATGACAATTTCATACGCTCGTGTGAGGAGGAGTTGTCTAGCTTAGGAGTACACCGATTCATATATAATTTACACCTTGAATAAAGGAAGATCTGTCTCATTTATTTCTACTAAAAGATATTGATTCAGTAAAGTATTCTTGGCTAGATCTGAAAATATATATATTATTTATTTATTTACTGTTTTACTAACATCTAACTAATCTAACGATCTAACCCGATAAAACTGATAAAACTGCGACTTAGATCGAGTTAATAATAGCTTCTTGGTGTTTAACCCCACTTAAAAGAATTACCATGTTTTCCCTGAGGAATACGACCTGACTCACCAGACTAGCACTACAATTTGGCCCGGTACACTGCCGGTTAGGATCTGTATAGCCTATTTATTTTTTTACTGTTTTACTAACATCTAACTAATCTAACGATCTAACCCGATAAAACTGATAAAACTGCGACTTAGATCGAGTTAATAATAGCTTCTTGGTGTTTAACCCCACTTAAAAGAATTACCATGTTTTCCCTGAGGAATACGACCTGACTCACCAGACTAGAACTACAATTTGACCCGATACACTGCCGGTTAGGATCTGTATAGCCTAGGTAATGTCCGTCAGCTTTCTGGCGCCGTTTCCAAGGTTAGGTTTAGGTCTCACAAGATTTTGGCGCCGTTGCCGGGAAAACTTCGCTAATTTCTTTTTTTTTGTGTCTAGGGTTACTACTTGTATTAGCTCAAAATTCTCGAGGATAAGTCAACACTCTTCTTATCACATTTCTATTTTTATTTTCCGTTGGTATCTACCTTCTTTTAGTTACCAATTTTCTTCTTCTACCAAATTCGAGTTATTTTCTATTTTCGATAGTAGAAAGTAAACGTGGTCATAACAAATTGAGGATAAGTCAATACATTTCTCAATCTCATTTGTATTTTTATTTTCATTGGTACCTACCTATTTGGTAAGATATCAATTTTTTTATAAAAATACTCGATAAATACCGAGTGGCTTCGGTAATTACCGAGAGAGAGAAAAAAAAAAAAAAACTACTCGGTAAATATCGAGTGGATTCGTAATTACGAGGAAAAAAATGTGGTTTTTTTTTATCGATTTCGTGTTATTTTCTATTCGATATTTTCTATTCCACAAGAATTGTCAAATCGAGTTATGAAAACGGCCAAATCAAGAATGAAACACCATTTGATTCGAGTTTTATCTATTTCAAGTTATTTTTCTATTTTTCGATAGTTGATGACCGTAAGTGGTAAGGCCCCACTCACTCCTTATAGGCCTGATTTAAACACTTACGAAAGGCGCTTAAGAGTAGAGAGTAAACGCGGTCATATCACCAGGGAAATCTCACCAAGTATCATTTTCAAATCGAAATACGAGAATGATCAAACTAGTGATGAAACACCTGAATGAGGGCTTGATCATGCCCAAGGAATATTAATAAATAAAATAAAAATAGAAATAATCGGAATTGGAAGCAGTTGGAAGGAACCAAGTTTGAAAGGGCCAATTCAAACCGAACCTTATCCACTCAACCCAAATTCACCTCGGTTCAACTAGATAAGGCAACACCATATCCAATGCATATTTTGAAGAAAAGGTACGTAATGATGAAACACGGTCATTCGAGGAAGCTTTACCATATTCATCTAATGACAAGGGTAAGGGAGGTATACATTCTATCCCTATTACAAAGATGAAGTTGGATAAAAAGTATGTATGTTTTCTTGATGATTTTAGTAAGGGAGAAGTTTGGGAGTTAATCATGAGAGCGTTGTCTTCAACATTTACATTTCATTGAAATATCCATGCATTACACTAGAATCTTGTTCTTGTGTGTACACTTTGTGTTTTTTTTGCTGTGGATTGTACTAACATGCAGGTAATTGAAGAAGATGACTTCAGCAATAATGTGAAAGCTCGCAAACCCAAAGATCGAAAATCAAAGGAAAAGGTCAAGAATCGCTTGGATTGGTGGAAATTGTCTGCTCTATGTTGGAAACCGGTATTGAAGAAGGATGCGGTGCGTGAGGATGACCCACCACCAGTGCCTTAAAAACTGAAGCACGGTAAAGTCTGGCTATAGACTATAAATGTAGTCAATGACGGGTACTATCCTTCATTTTTACTCCTTAAGCATTTATTTTTAGTGGATTATGTGCTTAATTGTTACGTGCTTTTGTGAGTAATTGTTAGAAGTATCCCGTTTTGTTTAGTATATTATATTAGTTAATCCTTATCATTTTGGTCGAGCAAACGACGTTAACCAAAAGCGCTACCGGAGGCAACCCGTAAAATGTTAAATATAATAATTACTCATACTTTGGATGATACTTTGCTAATACTTAGGATTGATTTTCATTTTGTTTCACCAAGTCTCGTGGATGAATATTTGAATGTCATTAAAACGGGAACGATTAGGTGGTTATCCGAAAATCCCGATGGAAATCAAAGAAAAAATTCAAATGCATCATTTCTTGGACTTAGATTGTTAGAACGATTTGAAATAACCCTTGAGGATCCGGGTATAAAAGACTCGAGTTAATACTTTGTCACACATTTCATATCATGATCTAGTCTGTTTTAAATTTCAAATAATGTGTGACATGTATTAGTTCAAATACTATGGAATTGTGGAGGTCATAACTTTGACCCACCCACCCACCCTTTAATATCATCCGAGTATTTGTTTTGACTTGTTTTAGTGCACCATTGCTTTCCCAACAACTTATTTACACTCACTTTACATTGGGGACAATGTAAGTTCGTAAGTGGGGAGTGGAGTCGTTGGTCTAAGAATGGCATTAATGTTTATTTTGTATCAATAAATCCTTTAGTTTTCGATTTTTTTTTCGAGCATTATTTAGTTGATTAAAATAAATCGTATAAGGTATATATTTCATGGATTTGAAGATGTAATGATCAATTGGGATGTGTATAACCAACGTGAACCGTAAGTGCATTGTAATTCCAAATATATTTGTGTAACATGAATTCCTTCACGTAAGCCTTTGATATTGAAGCGAAAATTTTAAATCAGATCCATTCAAGATCCTAGTGGTTATTCTAGAGAAATAGCAGAACTTAGTACCTAATTTTTGAACGTGTAATGTGAATATCCAAGGTTTGAATGTGATAGAGAGGATATAAGTTAAGTTTATGAAAAAAAAATAAAGATGAACTATCTATATGTTGGTTGTAGCTACCAATGATTTGAGTGCAGAGAGGCGTTATCACGAAAACGCCCTATATCACTACGAGGTTTAAAAGCTCCCGATCGCTCGATGATAGTAGTCCAAATAGGGTGTTATCACGAAACGCCCTATTGCTTTGGGAATGAAGGCATATGCTACACATGTGAAATTAAGTTCATCAAAATAAAAATAAAAATAAAAAAAAATTTGTTTAAGCATGGTTGAAAACTTAGTTATCTTCTCTCGACTATCCTCAAAGATAAACCGAATGATATGCTTTAGTGATTATCCTAATAAGAACACGGAGAACTTTGTGTGGAATCATATTACTATACCTAGGAAAGTCATTAGGACTGTCTCGAATGGATATTTGTTAGTTTGCTTGAATTATTCAAGGAGGATAGTGGAAAATTGAAAAGGCTTGTCACACACACACACTCAGTTATACATTTATATTGAGGTTAACGCCTGGTTGTAATTCTATACGGTTGCAACATCTGGTTGTCTCTTATATCTTCTATCTTCAAGAATTTATCTCTTATTCATTTTGTTTTATCGCTTGTTTTGATCGAGGACGACCAAAAGCTAAGTAGGGGGTTGTGATGAGAGATAAATTTATGATCATTATTACGACATTTTACCCCAATATTGATACCATTTTGAGCATTATTGTATCAAATCAAGTCAAAATTACTAAGTTTTATTCAAAATGTATAAGTAGTAGTTATTATATAAATTATCGTATTTTTATAAGTTTTTTATTAGTTTTTGTACCGGTTTAGTAACCGGAGTGTCGTGTCGGATTTACGTTTGGTATTTTGGTGGTTCATTGCAGGATTATACATTGACCAAGATTCCACGTAACGACGTGTTTTGAGCCTTAAAAGAGGTGTTTAGAGGATTAGAAGAAGATGCCACAAGCTTACGAGTTCAAACGGAGCAAATTTTCCTAAGTACTTAAACCGTAATTTATTTTCGATGGAGATTTGACCCAGCTTAGAGGCATTTTCAGGGGATGACTTCTTAATGAAAGTTGTAGATCTTCACATAAGCTTTCCAACGCACTTTGAATCACGTCAATTGGAGGTCTACAACTCAAATAGTAGTCAAGTGACTAATCGATTCGGATTAGTAAAATCCCAAATATCTTCGTAATACGAATGGCTCATCAAAACGACATTTTCTGAAGAAGTTTCCTTCATAAAAGTTGTATATCTTCAAGAACGATTTCCAATGGATTTCGAATCAAGTCAATCGGACTTCTACAACTCAAATGGTGGTCAAGGGGCTAATTGATTCAATTTCGTAAAAATCCCGAAAAATGTTCGGAGGAACACGAGGTACTCAAGAAGACGTTTTCTGAAGAAGAGTCCTTCATGAAATTTGTAGAGTTTCTCGAGATCGTAATTTTGGCATTTCGTTTGCAATTTTTGAAGGTCTACAACTCAAGATATGAATTTTAGAAGTTTTATTCCAATAATTATAATTATAACCGAAGGATCGAGAATCAAGCCGAGTCATTATGCAATGATGATTCCGGACCGTCCTCGCCCCTATCCGACCGGTCCGGCCTCCCCAATTCAGCCTATATATAGCACACCTTCAGGATCAAATTAATTGCCCCTTCTTTCCTCTTTCTCGTTCCTTTCTTCTTTGTTTTTTTTTGCATACACTTTGCATACACTTTGTATATATATATATATATATATATATATATATATATATACACACACACGTCCCTAAAATATATATATACATCCGTATATATATAGTTCATCTATCTTCTTTTATTTTATTTTCTACCGTATATATACATATGTCTATGTATGTATATATATGTTTTTATATATATAAATAAAGTAGTTATAGTACCGTTGTAATGGCGGAATAATTATCAAGATTGTTAAAATCGAAGCTTTGTCATACTACATCCGTGGAAACGACTTTCGATTCAAAGAGCTTGTAATCGGTAATATATTCTAATTTTATTATGTTTACTATTTCTATTTTTATTTATATATTATATATGTTAAGTTAAAAATATGTCTAGCCAAGATATGAATCAATTAGTTAATCTTTTGGTAAAATGAATGATCGACTCGTAATCATGATTAAAACCAATTATAATGAATCTTTTTCTATTTTGCAACGTATTGATAATATATTCGAATGACGTAATCAATCATGATGAATACCACATATAACTTTGACGATGTAATCGACTCGCAGAAGTCGATATATGAGTAAAAATAGAAAACCGGAGGGTAAAATGGCCGTCCTGATTAACGGAATCCTATTTCCTACCCGGGGCGATTTGTCCTGGAAAGATGAATCTTATTGAAATTTGTACTCGAGATCTTAATAATGTTAAAATCACGCTTTAATTGAAACTACACCGCTTGTGTTAAATCGATCCGCTTGACAACCGGAGCCTCTTGAATAACATCGGCCGTCCCGGATTTAACGGAATAACCTCTTTTATCCGGGGTAGATTTGTACTGCACTGCTGCTCGGACTAACTAAGATTAGCATGGGCGCTTGTGGACCTTGGACTCGATGACATTTGACATATGACAATTTCATACGCTCGTGTGAGGAGGAGTTGTCTAGCTTAGAGTACACCAATTCATATATAATTTACACCTTGAATAAAGGAAGATCTGCTCTCATTTATTTCTACTAAAAGATATTGATTCAAGAAAGTATTCTTGGCTAGATCTAAAAATATATATATTATTTATTTTTTACTGCTTTTACTAACATCTAACTAATCTAACGATCTAACCCGATAAAACTGATAAAACTGCGACTTAGATCGAGTTAATAATAGCTTCTTGGTGTTTAACCCCACTTAAAAGAATTACCATGTTTTCCTCGAGGAATACGACTGACTCACCGCACTAGAACTACAATTTGACCCGGTACACTTGCCGGTTAGGATCTGTATAGCCTGGTAATGTCCGTCGACTTTCGCGCCGCTTCCAAGGTTAGGTTTAGTCTGTCAAGATCACGGTCCAGTTAACTCTCTACCTTTTAGGAATCACCCCTAAATTACTCGACTTTATGCTGAAAGTTAAACTTTCCTATTCATTCAACTCTTCTCCGTGTAGTTCCAATTACTCCCACTCGGGCCTCGAGATACTCAGGTGGTTCTACAAGAGTTTCAACAGAATCTGAGTATCAAACTCTATTCACAGTGGTTATGGCTTTTAAACCAACCTCTATGATCGAGATCCTACACAACCCACAAAGGACTATAGGTCATCAATCTACCCTATAGACCGCAAGGTCCTCGCAATGGGTAATGGACAAACCATACTCCCACTACGTTCGGGTGGATCGATATACCGATCTAGTTTAGTAGTTTTTATTAGTGTTATCACCAATCGCCGGTGTTGGATGTGGATCCGAACAAATCGCTTAGTAACATCTTGAGTACAAATACTTCAAGATCCAAAGTCGTGATTTATAGACTCCATCGCATCGAGTTTGACAAAGATAACCATCATTCTCGACTTTACGAGTTTTATAATCAACCTTTACTCAATGCATTAAGATATTTCATGCTCAACGTACGCAAAAATTTCCAAATTCTATCTTCAAGCACTAAATTCTAAATGTCTATATTTACGGAAGTGGGGTGAACCGAATTCACTCCTTATCCACAAATGCATAGGCATCTTTTAGGTAGACTTCTCGGTTTTTCATTACAACATAAACCGTTATTTTGCAACCAATATCTTAAATGAGTTCAAAGAAATGATCGTAGCACATCAATAACTATATAAGGCAAATTTATGGTGTATCCCTTTAGTGAAAACATTTCACCGGGAGGCGGGCCGAGCATCACCCCCAAGACTACGCAATAACCTATTTCTCGAGTATGGAATACTCTATCTCTGGTGAAATCAGAGATTTCCTCAAATATTTTGGATAAACTTGCCGGAGTTTCGAGTAGTTGTAAGACTAGATGTCACTACTTGAAAAAGCTCCTACTAGCTTGTATCTTTCATATAACCCCGAAGGTCGATATGAACAAGCTATGTAACTTCTTTAAATTTATTACCCTTTCCTGTTTGAAAGGAAACTTAGTCATTGTTCCTTTGAGACAGTGTTCATTTGACTGGGAGTTAGAAATCACCCTAATCCAGTCTTCAGATCTTGTCTTTAAGGAATATGCACTAGTTAATAGAATAGAAAGAAGCGTTTATCGAAATACGGAAACCATTTGCGTTTATATATTTTAAGGTGTGTAACTAATACCTTTTCAGCAATGCTTAGTGGTTCTGACTTTATCAGATAAAAGTCCGAGTCTTGGGTTCTTGCTACAAATGTTATATTCATTGTCAATAAGACAAACAAATTATCCTATTGAAAATGAATACTTACGTTCCAACGAATCCGAAAACAGAAAATGAATTTTCTGTGATACTCAAGAATTGAATCCGAGATTCATTTCCTTATATCACTCCCACTAGTCTATCTGAGATAACTGTCCGTTGTCTATTTTATTTATCGTTTAATGCAAAGCTACCTAGTTCTTCAAAGAACTTAGCTTTTGAGAAAATTTCTAAGGATGCATTGGTCGTTGATCCAAATCACTTTCCTTATCCTCTAATTTCCAATTTATTAATTTTCCGGTTTGGCCTTAAAACTACTTAGTTTAGATGACTAACACGTATAAATATTCTTTCCCATTCTCGACTTTCCTTAAATGGAAACAGTCTTGAACTAGCAGTTCGTTTGAGTAGACACTACTCTTGAACTGTGGGATGTCTAATGATAGTGTTACTAGCTTGGACTATTCGATTTTTCTAATCGACAAAGCTCTCACTTGTTTATCGGTTATAAATACCGTCTAACTAGCAACACTTTGTATTTATGATTTTTCAAAGATTAGAACATCACCTAGAACTAAGCTCCCACTAGTTTATCAGTTCCAAATACTTCGCCTAACTAGCAATGCTGTGTTCATGATGTTTCAAAGATTATAAAATCTCCGAACTAAGCTCCCACTAGTTTATCAGTTCCAAATACTGTCTAACTAGTAACGCTTTATTCTTGTTTTTTTCCAATGAATGGAAAAAACTCTTGGGCACTTCTATTACACATTTCTAATGATTCGTAAAAACAACAAATCATAAGACAAAGGCTCCCACTAGTTTATCGGTTCCAAATACCGCCTAACCAAAGAATGCCTTATGTATGATTTTCCAATTTTTCAATTAGAAATTTGATGTGCAATTACATTTTTAAAATTCAATTGCCTAACCAAAGAATGCCTTATGTATGATTTTCCAATTTTTCAATTAGAAATTTGATGTGCAATTACATTTTTAAAATTCACTAAATGAATTTATCTGATAGTCCTATATCATCTTTTGTAAACTAAGTATGGTCGTCTCTCTCGCTCAACACGAGTGACATCCGTGACATACCTATACTATGTCACTTAAGTTTTTAAAGGCTCAAAGGAAAATTTTCTTCCGAAAAATTAATCTGTATTCTTTTGATAATTACAACGTGCTTGTTACTTCCACATTTTTAATGAAGTCCTATTACTAACAGTTTAGTAGCCTAGAGATTTAGTAGTAAAAAATATGACAGAAAGTTAAATTCAAAAAATAAATTTTCACTACTAGATTTTTATTTTAAGAATAATAAACTTGTTAAAAGTCTATCCTACCATTCTAAGGATTTAATCTCACACCTCAGTGCCGCCGTAGGGTAGGTCAAAGAGGTGACGATCAAACTGAGACAATCTCTCTCAATGATTAAGCTTCGAGAATCGAACATCTCACGGAATCGACATCCCGACCTTAATCATTGATTACCTTCCTTTTTCTAACCTAGATATTTCGAAAATATCCATAAAGAGTGTGACCTACTATATCAGATCTCAAAGTACGCCCCGAGTATGCCGCCGTAGGGTCGGTCAGTGACATAACGAGTACCCAAAATCCTATCCTTTCGGAGACCAAGCCTTGAATTTTGATAGGGGTGAACACCATCCGTAGGGGGCCGAAATCAAATCGGCTCGAGGTGTCACCCTTCTCTCACGTGCTTGCATCTATAGTAGAGGCCGTGGGGTTGGCTGTCGCCTTCCCCACTCCCACTCAATAATTTGAAAAAGTGGTGGGTTTACTAATTACGGTTTTGGTCTTGACAATAAGAAACAATGAATCAAAGTACTCCGAACAGGGTCGGTTAAGTAGACAAGACTACGCCGTCTTATTTGTTGGAACATATGTGACTGTCGGTCGGATCCGGCAAGAGAAGCCCCGTTTAGCCCGGCGGCTTATCGGATATTCTAAGTCTTGTCGAACCCCGTCTGCAAACGTCACACACGTGAGGGAGTCAATCGAGCCGTAGCTCAGTTGAACTCGCCCAACCATGGTTAGACCATTTCCGAACCCATGTACTAAGATTTTCTGATTTCTATGTTATCAACCAAAGCGTAATCTTGTTTCTGTTTAAGGTAGGTTCACCGAAAACTCAACGATTTATCTAAGTGGGATTCACCGAGAATCCATCACTAAAATCGTAACGATTGACAAAACCCGGTTCCTCGGTTTTAATAATTAGTTACTTAATTAATTAACTACCACATATTAATTAAAAAAGCTTTTAACTAATTATACGAGTTATACATGCCTAATTTATTCCAAATAAACTAGCTATATGTATGCATTGGAGTGGAATCATGATATGATGCATGTCATGGCAATTTTCTGGTTCTATCACATAATTTCAATCATACACAAAAAAATAACGGAAAAAATAAACACCGAGATGGATCGTTGGTACCCCCGTATCTAACCTATTTAAAAAAAACACAAACCCTAACTAGGGTTTACTATTTTCTAATCTACTGCTGCCGCGTTTTATCGACAATCGGACATCAAAACGAACTTTGATCGTCACGAAAGTTTATGGACCTGTTCTTCACTCCTCCTACTTCAATCTGAACGGTTGGATCTTCGTTTCAACGGTCTAATCTCTTCCAGAAATTCGACGAACTGACAGCTGGGGCTGCAGTGCTTTTACGACACAGCAGCAACTTTATTGTAACGATTGGACATCGAGATGAACTTCGATCGTCACGAAATTTTGAGAGCCTGTTCTTCAACTTTTAGTCTTCATTCTGGCCGGAGGGATTGTCGTTTCAACGGCTCAATCTCCGGGAATAAATAAAAAACCGAACAGAAACAAAATAGATCTACTTCTAGGAAACTAAAATTACAAAATTTCTTATACTCATATAAACGAATTTATATGAGTTTACAATAGATCTAATGAGTAAACAATACTAACCCCAATCCATCTCTTCAACCACGACAATCACAAAGCATCATCATCAAATTTTGCGAATCAATAAAAAAAATTACAACGAAAACAAGCAATCTACACATGCTATTCCACTCCTTAGATCTAAAATTTACATACTTTGATTGATAGATCAAAGGCTCCGATACCACTTGTAGGATGTAATATCGTCGGATGGATCATAGATCCACCCGATTACGCAGCGGAAAATATAAGATCTAGATCTAGTCAACCAAAATACATAAAATAAAAGATCTAAACCTACGAGGGGGTTTAGATTACCAACCTTTTATGGTGCAAAAACGCCAAGAACAAAAGGGTCAATCCAAACTAGTTGAGATCCTAGTTGAGAATCCAAAGTCTTCCAACGTATGTCTCCAAGCACCACCAGGTGGATGGTGTTTCAAGCCGCTGACCTCCTCGATATGCTACCGGAATAATCCCGAGGATTATCCCAACTCGAAACCCTAGTATTATAGCCTAAAAATTCTAAGCTATAATACTCCCAATAATTCAATTACGTGTGTCATAAGGCTTGGGAGAACTCTCTTTATATAGAGAGTAATCCTTGTCTCCAAGGATTTAATAATTAAGAGATAATTATTAAATTAACCTTATTTCAAATAAAAGATAAATAAAATAATTATGCCAAACAAATTAGGATAAATAATATTATTATCTAATATTTCATGAATTATCAATTAACAAATAAAAGATAAATGTAATATCTCGATTTTTGAAAAATGACAATTCGGTCTTTTAGCAAAAATCAGAATATTATGTTATTTAATTAAGGGAATTAAAGAAAAAGGAAAAGGATTAATTTGGATTTAATTAATAAGGAATAATTAATTTAATTGGGATTATAAAAGGAAAACTAATCCTAAATTTTACCTAGTTGTTGTTTTACGTAAAAAGAGTAATAATCTGAAGAAATAGGCGCAAGTTTTGGAGAAAAAAGAGAGAAGAGGCTTTCGAATTTCGAAGCTAATCCGTTGCTCTTTTCAACAGACATCTCAAGAGAGAAAGGATCACCGCGAGACGAGGATCGTTTTGATATCAACAATTCTTAAATCCGTTAGCGTAAGTTTTTCCCTCCTCGTTCTTGATACTAGGGTTTGTTCATCATCGTGTTAGGCTGCGTTTTTACGAGTTGAAACATCGTAGTGATCGCCTTTTGGATTGATCGCTTATAGGTTTGGAGTTAAAGGTTTAACCTTTTTCAAGGCTTTGGTAGCGTGGATCGTAGTAGCTCGCAAATTAAGGTAACGTGGTGTTCTTATCGTATGACTAAGGTGTCGTAAAGATGTAGAGCAATTTGTATGTTTATTTTCGTGGACTCGTTAGTGTTTTGCTTGGAGTTTGGGTTGGAATTGGGTTGGAAATCGCGTGTACGCAGTTGCAGATTTTTTGGGAAAATCCCAGGCAAACGGGCGTCTGCATAAGGGCGGACGGGCGTCCGAGGTAGCGGCAGCTCAGACGAGCGTGTGGAATTTTACGGACGGGCGTTTGAGGGTTCAGTTTAGATACAGGATGGGGCTGACTTTCGCGGACGGGCGTCTGGAGGTTGGTGGACGCACGTTCGAGTCGGACGGGCGTTCACATAGGGTCAGACGGGCGTTCGACTTGTTTGTTCGGTTTTTCACTGTTTTTCTTGTCAGCTTGGTTTCAGGCTTCATAATCATGTTTTTACTGCTTAATCTTGTATGACAAAGCCTTGAATTAGCTTTTGATGCGTTTAGTTCCGGCACCATATGGATTCCCTAAAAAGATGAAGTGTGGGACCGTCGAAAGCTTTGGATTTGCCTTGTGCTTCGATAAGCTAGGGTTTATCGATGTCTGTGTATGGGCTAGGTTTTGTTTGAGTCTAGTGGTCTTAGGAAGAGGGAGTAGACTGATAGGTGAGCCTGTTATGTGAATCAACTTAGGTGGCTATTTAAACATCTAATCAAACATATGTGTTAGATTAAAAATCTTAAACATCATGCAATGCTTGGTAAGGCATAGTACAATATCGCGATGTGTTCTCTGACCAGACAAAGTAGACTGTACACACGCCGGTCAATCGATTGGCTAGATAAAGCGTCTGGTGCATTCTGCCGATTATCACACTATCGGGACTCAGATATTCCCGGGGCTACTAGAGCGTGAATCTAAGTAGGTTGCACCCAGTTGTCCTAGTACATCCTATTAATAGGCATAGTGCCCTTGTTATTCATGATGTAACAAACTTGAGCTAAGCTAGATACCTTTGGAATCTCATTTTTTGCTATGAACATAATATGATAGTTAGCTAGGGTTAATAACGGAATGAATTAATAAAAGACGGCGTTGCTTTTATTTCTTTATGAGACCGATGTTATGCGATCTTCTACGCGTTACTAATACTTATGTACTTACCCCGTTACTTTTGTTTGCCTTTCTCTTTCCCCAAAGAAGATGAACAGGTTGCTAATGCTGATGAGTTCTTTGACGAGGACGTGTGAGATGGAGCTCTTGAAGACTTAGTTTTTTTAGTTTTGATTCTTTCAATAATGTTGTTGACTTAGTTTCAAACAATGTTGTCTTTCTTTTGGATTAGTTCCGTTTAAGTTCTTTTGGATTTAACGTTGGATGGTTCGCATTCTTTATTGGATTTAGTTTTACAGCATTGAAAACCGTGTGTTCGACCTTTTGTCTTCTCGAGTCATTTTATCTTCCGTGTTGTTTTAAGTTCTGATGTATGACGTAAGGCTTACATGTATTATTGAATTTATTTGATAATATTTGTGCCGAGCGCTCTTTCCGGAAAAGGACTCGTGTCCGGAATGGGGCGTTCTATAGCTTGGTATCGAGAGAAAGGTTTTCCTTCTTTGTGTAGGACTTGATTTCTTCTTTAAGATAAGTGTTAGAGCTTTAGTAACCCCTCTCTTTTTTGGTTACGTAATGGTTCTTACTAGAGGAGGAGCTAATACTTAATAACACCGAGGCGGCTAATACCCGGACGGGTAGCACCGAGGCAGGATTTACCGGGTTGTGATCCCGAGAAGGAGAAGAAATGGACCAGCTACCCAGGGCCCTACAGCTTCCTGTTAACACCCCGTCTGTAAGCAACATCATGCGTGGGGTGAACCAAGGACCAAATATCGCCGCTGGGAAGAGAGGAACACAGGGGGTCCTCTCACGGTTTAACCCCAAGATATACCGGTTATCACTACTTCAAAGGGGGGTTACACCAGAGTGTCTGTGTCTCCAATGACCACAAGCTGAGATGTGTTTAGGACTTTCCCATCCACCGGTGAGTACTTGCCCAACCGCTTCTCAGGCAACCTCAACAAGCACCTGTGCCACCGCTAGTCATTTTTTCGATCGTCCCACAGCATCGTTGTTTTCCTCCACACCACTAAGTTTTACACCTCGCCTAACGGTTCTACCTCCACCACCGCTAGATCCGATACTTTTGTAGCACTGGCTACACTGTCCATGACAGACTCACCCCAAAGCAGCGAGTTTCAAGTAGCCTCAACCACAATATCGTAATGTTCCACCGCCTCAAAGAAATTGATAAAGCATCATCAGTTTGGGGGCTACGACAGACAAGTGGATTGGTATGATAAGATGAAGAAGCACAGGGTGTCAGAATTCTTTGGCAATGTTGAGCCAGCAGCAGCAGATTTATGGATTCGTGGGTTTGAGAGGACGTGCAGGAATGTGAAGGCTCCAGAATCTGAGTGGGCTCATTTAGCCATATCCTTGTTGGCAGGGAATGCAGAAAGTTTGATGGAAGCTTATGATCAGGTTAATCCGAGGATCACGGATTGGGCAGTGTTCAAAGATTTGTTCTACAAGGAATACTTTCCCAGAACAGCACAGAATGCAAAGGCTAATGAATTTTTGAGTTTGAAACATGGAAGATACACTACAGTGACTTAGTACTCCCAAAAATTCCATGAGTTGGACAGATTCTACCCTGAAATTATGAGAAGTGAGGAGAAAAAGATTGACAAGTTCATGGAAGGATTGTCACATGAAGTGGCAAAGGGCATGCTAGGAGATAGACCTACCAGCATGGCAAGCGTCATGGAAAGAGCTTTGATTGCGGAGAGATTTGCCAACAGACAGACGGTGGTAGTTGGGGATAAGAGGTCTTTCTCGAATTTTCAGGGAAGTAACAGAGGAGCACCGCAGCAGAATGTTAAGAGGACAAGAAATCCGGCCACGAAGAGTTCAACAAGTGGGACGCCATCGGTTTGAGCTAAGTGTAACAAGACACATACGGGAGAGCGCATGGCAGGTAGCTTGAGTTGCTTCCACTATGGGGAAGTGGGACATTACTCGAGGGTGTGTCCTAAGAAGCTCTCTCAAGGTAATCAAGCAGGGGGACAAGGTAACCAGCAGGGTAATCGTGCCATGGGAAGCAGACCAGTTCGTGTCTTTGCAGCGGATGCAGAACCGGAAGAGTTAGATGACTTTGTGGTGACAGGTACTTTTCAGTGTTTGTGTTTAATATAGATATTTAATATGATATAGCGCGCATATGATATTACATATTTTTACTTAAATTGATTCACTTGTTAGGTACCGTAATCATAGATAATCTAGCGCTTTGAAATTGCTTGATACTGGAGCTTCAGGGACTTTTGTTTCCTCTAAGATAGCTAAGAAGTTGAACCTACCTCTTAAGGAATTTGAGAGACCTTTGAGTATAACTACACTTTTGGGCAGAGTCACTAGATGTGCTCAAGTCACACCCCAAGTCGATATTAGAGTTGGGACTTACAAGTGCCAGTATGCTTTGACGGTGTTGGATTTCTTAGATTTCGATGTTATCCTGGGTATGGACTGGTTGTCCAAGAATTACGTCTACTTGGATTGTAGAGGTAAGAGGGTGATCTTTAAGGCCCCAGGAAAATCAGCTAAGACGTTTCAGGGTAACGTATACAAGCCTAGCAATGGTCGTTATCCGATTATCTCAGCAGTTAAAGCCCTAAGAGCTTTGAAGAGGAGTTGCCAGGGTTTCGTTGTTTATGCATTAGATGAGGAAAAGCATAGGCCCGAGTTAGGAGAGACTCGTGTAGTTAAGGACTTTCCCAAAGTTTTCCCGGAAGATTTGCCAGGACATATGCCTGATAGGGCTATAGAGTTCGAGATCGAATTAATTTCCGGAGCATCACCAGTGGCTAAAGCACCTTACAGGATGGCACCAGCGGAGTTGAAAGAGTTGAAAACTCAGCTTAAGGAGATGCTAGAGAAAAACATCATCCAGCCAAGTACATCACCATGAGGAGCACCGGTCTTGTTTGTGAAGAAGAAAGATGGGAGTATGCGTTTGTGCATCGAGTACAGAGAGTTGAACAAACTGACAATCAAGAATAAGTATCCTTTACCAAGGATTGATGATCTGTTCAGTCAGTTGCAAGTTAAGAAGGTGTTCTCTAAGATTGATTTGAGGTCCGGTTATCATCAGTTGAAGATCAAGGTGTCAGATATACCTAAGATAGCCTTCAGTACGAGATATGGACATTTTGAGTTTTTGGTCATGCCGTTTGGACTCACTAATGCTCCATCAAAGTTCATGGACTTGATGCAAAGAGTTTTCATGCCTTATCTCGATAAGTTTGTGATAGTTTCCATAGACGATATCTAGGTATACTTCAAGGATGAGAAAGAGCATGAAGAACACCTAAGGATGGTTCTACAGACCTTAAAGGAGAACAAATTGTATGCCAAGTTTTCTAAATGTGAGTTTTGGTTGGATCGGGTTAGTTTTCTTGGGCATATAATTTCTGGAGAAGGCATTAAGGTGGATCCAGCAAAGATAGAAGCCGTTTCTAAGTGGCCTAGACCGACGTCAGTAATGGAGATAATAAGTTTCTTGGGTTTAGTTGGCTACTACCGGAAATTTGTAAAGGATTTTTCTAAGATAGCTACACCTCTCACGAGGCTTACTCAAAAGAATGTTAAGTATGAGTGGACCAGTGAATGTGAGGAAGCTTTCCAGACCTTGAAAGAAAAGTTGACCACAGCACCTGTGTTAGCATTACCGGAAGTTTTTGATAACTATGATGTATATACAGATGCATCGGGTCAAGGTTTGGGTTGTGTTTTGATGCAATCAGGAAAGGTAATTTCTTATGCATCTAGGCAGTTAAAGGTGCATGAAAAGAATTACCCTACACACGATTTGGAGTTGGCAGCAATGGTGTTTGCTCTGAAGCTTTGGAGACACTACTTGTATGGTGTCAAGGCAAGGATCTTCACGGATTGTAAGAGTCTTAAGTTTTTCTTTACTCAGGAGAATTTGAACATGAGACAAAGAAGATGGTTAGAGTTCGTGAAAGATTACGACTTGGACATTCAATACCACCCGGGTAAAGCGAATGTTGTAGCCGATACACTTAGCCGGAGAGCGGTTAATGCTATCACTACCTTGCAAGAAGTTGTGGATCGCTTGGATGGGTTGCGATTCAAGTAATTAAAAGGAAGGGTGAAGCTCAGAATTTGGCGCCATTGATGGCAAGGTCAGACTTGCTAGATGAGATTCGGGCTAAGCAAGATAAAGACCCTGTGTTAATTGATTTGAAGCGAGTAGCTCGAGAGAAACCTACAGTGGGTTATCAGTTAGACAAGAGTGGTCATCTTTGGTACGGAGATCGATTGTGTGTGCCCGATGTGGATGGCCTAAGGGAGAAGGTTATGGATGAAGCTCATAAGATTGCTTTTGCGGTACATCCAGGAGCCACTAAGATGTATAGAGATCTCAAGGAAAGATATTGGTGGCCTGGTATGAAGTTAGGGATCGCGGAGTTTGTGGCAAAGTGTGATACATGCCAGAGAGTGAAAGCAGAACACAGAAGGCCAGGAGGTTTGTTGAAACCTTTGGAGGTACCGGAATGGAAATGGGAGAATATCACGATGGATTTCATCACCGGTTTGCATAAGACTAAGGGCGGTCATGACATGATTTGGGTGATTGTGGATAGACTTACGAAATCAGCCCATTTCTTGCCATGTAAAGTGGACAGGCCTATAAAGAAGTTCGCTACTATGTATATCGACAATATAGTGAAGCTTCATGGTGTGCCTTTATCTATTGTATCCGACAGGGATAGCAGATTTATCATTCACTTATGGAAGGGTTTACAGAAATCTTTTAGGATGAAGACTGATTTAAGTACATCGTTTCATCCACAGACGGATGGGTAGTCAGAGAGAACAATTCAGACTCTTGAGGATATGCTTAGAGCTTGTGTTTTGGATGCTGGAGGATCATGGATAGATTACCTCAACTTGGCTGAGTTTGCTTACAACAATAGTTATCATGCAAGTTTGGGAATGCCACCTTTTAAGGCCTTGTACGGCAGGAAGTGTAGAACTCCACTTTATTGGGATGAAGTGGGAGAGAAACATATCACAGGGCCAGAGATGGTTCAGCAAGCCAAGGAGAAGATCGAGGTGAAAAGGAAGAATCTGAAAGCCGCTCAAGATCGTCAGAAGAGTTGGGCTGACGTTAGAAGAAGACCGCTAGAGTTTGAGGTCGGGGATAGAGTTTACCTTCGAGCGTCTCCAATGAAGGGTGTCAAGAGGTTCGGACAGAAAGGAAAGCTAAGTCCAAGGTATGTAGGACCTTTTGATGTCATCGAAAGAGTTGGGAAGTTGGCTTATAGACTTCGGTTACCAGAATCGATGTCTAGAGTCCACAATGTTTTCCATGTATCGATGCTTAGGAAGTGTCTATCTAAAGTGG
Organism: Gentiana macrophylla; assembly: GCA_026214975.1. NCBI lineage: Eukaryota > Viridiplantae > Streptophyta > Magnoliopsida > Gentianales > Gentianaceae > Gentiana > Gentiana macrophylla. The sequence continues at coordinate 84,303,401 of CM047810.1, forward strand.
ACGTGGAATCTGAGATTGATCCGGGAGTGTTGCAAGATAATCTTTCATATGTGGAAAAGCCGATTAAGATTTTGGACAGAAAGGAGAAGATGATAAAGAGGCGAGTGATCCCGTTAGTGTTAGTGCAATGGAGCAATCATGCACCGACTGAAGCCACTTGGGAAGTGGAAGCGGACATGTTCAACGAGTTCCCAGAGTTCCCTCATCTACCAGGTATGATCTAGTTTCGAGGACCAAACTCCTCTTAAGGGGGGAGGAATGTAATATCCCGATTTTTTAAAAAGGGCAATTCGGTCTTTTAGCAAAAATCAGAATATTATGTTATTTAATTAAGGGAATTAAAGAAAAAGGAAAAGGATTAATATGGATTTAATTAAGGAATAATTTGATTTAATTGGGATTACAAAAGGAAAACTAATCCTAAATTTAACCTAGTTGTTGTTTTACGTAAAAAGAGTAATAATCTGAAGAAAGAGGCGCAAGTTTTGGAGAAAAAAGAAAGAAGAGACTTTCGAATTTCGAAGCTAATCCGTTGCTCTTTTCAACAAACATCTCAAGAGAGAAAGGATCACCGCGAGACGAGGATCGTTTTGATATCAACAATTCTTAAATCCGTTAACGTAAGTTTTTCCCTCCTCGCTCTTGATACTGTGGGTTTGTTCATCATCGTGTTAGTCTCAAGTTTTTACGAGTTGAAACATCGTATTGATCGCCTTTCGATTGATCGTTTATAGGTTTGGAGTTAAAGGTTTAACCTTTTTCAAGGCTTTGGTAGTGTGGATCGTAGTAGCTGGCAAATTAAGGTAACGTGGTGTTCTTATCGTATGACTAAGGTGTCGTAAAGATGTAGAGAAATTTGTATGTTTATTCTCATGGTTTTGAATCTGTTTTGGTTGGATTTTGGGTTGGAATTGGGTTGGAAATCGCGTGTACACGGTTCCATATTTTCTGGGAAAATCCCAGGCAGACAGGCGTCTGCATAAGGGCGGACGGGCGTCCGAGGTAGCGGCAGCTCAGACGAGCATTTGGAATTTTACGGACGGGCGTTTGAGGGTTCAGTTTAGGATGGGGCTGAATTTCGAGGACGGGCGTCTGGAGGTTGGTGGACGCACGTTCGAGTCGGACGGGCGTTCGACCTGTTTGTTCGGTTTTTCACTGTTTTTCGTGTCAGCTTGGTTTCAGGCTTCATAATCATGTTTTTACTGCTTAATCTTGTATGACAAAGCCTTGAATTAGCTTTTGATGCGTTTAGTTCCGGCACCATATGGATTCCCTAAAAGATGAAGTGTGGGACCGTCAAAAGCTTTGATTTGCCTTGTGCTTCGATAAGCTAGGGTTTATCGATGTCTGTGTATGTGCTAGGTTTTGTTTGAGTCTAGTGGTCTTAGGAAGAGGGAGTAGACTGATAGGTGAGCCTGTTATGTGAATCAACTTAGGTGGCTAGTTAAACATCTAATCAAACATATGTGTTAGATTAATAATCTTAAACATCATGCAATTCTTGGTAAGGCATAGTACAATACCGCGATGTGTTCTCAGACCAGACAAAGTAGAATGTACCCATGCCGGTCAATCGATTGGCTAGATAAAGCGTCTGGTGCATTCTGCCGGTTATCACACTATCAGGACTCATATATTCCCGGGGCTACTAGAGCGTGTCTCTAAGTAGGTTGCACCCAGTTGTCCTAGTACATCCTATTACTAGGCGTAGTGCCCTTGTTATTCATGATGTAACAAACTTGAGCTAAGCTAGATACCTTTGGAATCTCATGTTATGCTATGAACATAATATGATAGTTAGCTAGGGTTAATAACGGAATGAATTAATAAAAGACGGCATTGCTTTTATTTCTTTATGAGATCGATGTTATGCGATCTTCTACGCGTTACTAAGTACTTATGTACTTACCCCTTTACTTTTGTTTGCCTTTCTCTTTCCCCAAAGAAGATGAACAGGTTGCTAATGCTGATGAGTTCTTTGACGAGGACATGTGAGATGGAGCTCTTGAAGACTTAGTTCTTTTAGTTTTGATTCTTTCAATAATGTTGTTGACTTATGTTAACGGTGATTTTTACGGTTTATATGATTTTATTTCGTGACAATTTCCTTCGTGTTTTACTAATTTTTATAGAAAATTAGGTGTTTAAGTGAAATATTGAAAGAATGCGTATAGAAATCATTAAAGTGCAAAATCGAGCTAATTACGTGGTTTTATTGGTGTTTTCTATCTATATGTATGATTTTACATTTTGCATGTTTTTGCCGTGTTGTAGGTACGCTTGCATGTTATGGAGGAAGCTAAAATGATGTTCACTTGAAGTTTAAATAGAAGGAAGAAGATGCGAGTCATACTTGGAGTGAAGTTCTACCTGGACGAGCGTCAGAAATGCATGGGACGGGCGTCTTGTCCAGCTCGGCTCGACTCGAAGATTTTATGAAGTTTGGACGTGCGTCCAGAGCAGCAAACGGGCGTCCAACCAATCAGATTTGCGTCCAGAAGAAGAGTAAAGGATATACTTGGAATTGTCTTCATTTTATTTTATTAGGGTTTAAGACTTGAACCCTAAGTCGGCTAAACAGGTTATAAAAGGAGGCATGCAGCAGCACAAGAGAACAGGATATCTACACATTATCATACCAGCCGCAAAAACCCTAGAACGCTCGGCTCGGTCGACCGAGTGCTTCTACTCGGTCGACCGAGTGTTACTTTTCTTTTCTTTTTTTTATTTTATTTTGTTTGTTTGCTGAGGATGATCAGAGGCTGAGGCCAGTTCGAGCAAGCATGTGAAACCGTTTCTGCAACATCTTGATCTCAACTTTGGGATTGTTTTGTGAGTTTTATTAAAGCTTGTATCTTTATTATGCTTTTATATTGATTATGCAATTATGTCGATGGATTGTTGCTTATTGATGTTTAACGTTTGATGAGGATCATTGTTAGACTTAGATCACCATAGGAAAGATTAGATTTTTAACCTAAAAATAACGAGAGTTGCTAGGTTAAATCTCTAGGTTGCTAGATTGAGAAATCTTACACCTTGTTATGGAAGCGTTAATCTTTAAGATCGAAAGATAAAAGATTAATGGGCGAATTATCTACGAGAGTAGAAATTCATACCTTTGATAGGTGAACCACATCTTTATTAAATCTTCACTAAACGATCTAGGGTAGAAATTGAGAGTTGCGAGATAGGTGGATCATTGCTTGTTCCCCGTTAGAATTAATTGAAATTATCTTGTGCCTTGTTCTTCATTGTTATCTTAGAAGTTTATTTTCTTTTTAGTGACAATTTCAGAAGAATTAATAAGAACTAGATTAAACAACCTCGATTCCATGTGACCGACTCCGGTATTAATCGCTATACTACGATCCCTACACTTGGGGAATACCGGATTTATAAATATTTATTACTTGTTTATTTTGCTTAGATAAAATCCATGACAACTTAGTTTCAAACAATGTTGTCTTTCTTTTGGATTAGTTCCGTTTAAGTTCTTTTGGATTTAACGTTGGATGTTTGGCATTCTTCTTTATTGGATTTAGTTTTACAGCATTGAAAACCGTGTGTTCGACCTTTTGTCTTCCCGAGTCGTTTTATCTTCCGCGTTGTTTTAAGTTTTGGTGTATGACGTAAGGCTTACATGTATTATTGAATTTATTTGATAATATTTGTGATGAGCGCTCTTTCCGGATAAGGACTCGGTGTCCGGGAATAGGGCGTTACAATAAATCACATGTTAAATAATTATTCAAGAAAACTAATTCCTTAATAATTAAGTAACAACTAATTTCGGCCACCTTAATAAAATATTAGGTCACACGAAATTTTGACACATTGGGCCGAGTCCACGAAAAATTATTTTCCGTGTATTTAATTATCCAGTCCAACTAAACAATTAATCTACATATCAATTAAATAGTCCAATCCAACTATTTAATTACAATTGAGGTGAAACGACGAGAAAACATATGCTATGTTAGGAGCCACGTCGGGGACCATGGATTCATATTCAGTAGTTACAATAAATTAAATAATATCATCCGTCAGACCGAACAATAATATTCAATCTATTAAATCCGGAATTACACCACCATAAACCCGAAACTGAACTCTACCGAATATAGATAACTTATACTCAACTTTGAGTTGATAAGGGTCCACTGATATAATCATTACATACGGATAAATCCTCCATAGACTGTTCACTTTGATTCGGTATATCTCCGTAAACCCTTCTCGAAACATCTTATCATTATTTACCATTAACCCCCTAGTGATCAATTAGTTCATAACTAATATAATATGAACCCAGTGCCATCGATCGCTTTAGGTTAACAAATAAGTGGAATCGTCTGTCTACTTCCGGAGGAAGGAATGGATTCCTTATTCGTGATAGCAGACGAGGCTACTACTCACTCATCCTAAAATAGAGCCAACGAGAAGTGTTGGACCACATACTGCGAAGTGATCCTTACTAACACATCAAACTCTACCTAGTCTAAGCGCTTATCTCAGTGATCACCTCGGGATTGAGATTAATCCATATATGATCATCTTGTGATTCGATAAGACTTCTCGATCAACGAATTATATCGAGAACTCAAACCAAATCGGTCCAACCTGTATGATTATCATCATATATAAATGCCCCACTAGTACCCTATTACCAACAAATCCGGATAAGATCATCACACTTAAATTGTTCTCAAGCGCATTGTTAGCAAATTAATCTTGAGACCCGTGACTCATTAATAAACGCTACGGACTAAGTTAATTTTAAGTACATCTCACTAACTCAATCCTTTTGTGTATAGCCATACACTGAGTTATGTGATTACATAAACGAGATACTTAGGGTTTTGGAAGTGTCTTAATTATAAGCATACATGCATATAATAAGATGAATTATTAATTCTGTCATAAAAACAATTAGATAATTGTCTTTCGGGCACTACACCTAACAGTAACAATAAACATGTTTATAATATTATGTTGTTTAGATTCTGTTTGTATTGATGTTTATTCCATAATTGAATTTACAATTGAAACAATCAACTCATATAAAGATATAATTATTCATTACTATATTATTATTTTATAAGTTAAACACGTGCTTAACAATATAGAATATTAATTTACATTGTCAATTTTCATTTCAATATATCAATTTAACTAACACGTGTAACGACGCAGTATTTTCTTAAGATATATATATCGAGCCTATATGAGCATGATTTCCCATTTTCTTGAACAATGATTTCCCATTTCCTATTTTCTCCTATTGCATGTGCTCTTACGTTCGTTGGGTTAATAAAAATAAATCGTCTAATCTATAATTTATTTATTTTTGGTTAAAAAAATTCGGTATCCAGAACCAACCGATTCGATTAATCCAGAGTTGGGGCCGGGGTAAGGCGTGCGGAATTTAAATTATCTATTCAGAAAAAATCTATAATGGCATGGTCAAACACTGTCGCCCAACTGGTCAATTTACAACTCCTGGAGGACTAATATAAATAAATTACTAATCCATTCATTCTCAAACACTCACTCAGCTCTCTTAATACTCTCTTTTTATTACTACTACTAGTAGTAGTGGAACAATGGCCCCAGCAAACTTTCTTTTAACTACTATTATTCTTCTGTGTGTAACTCTAATCCCTCAATACTTAGCAATAACATCTTCCAGGCTGCCTCATGCCTTATTTCTCAAAATCAAAAAAGATCAATCAACTGGCCAATACATCACTGATATTAAGCAGAGGACACCACTTGTGCCTATATGTCTAACATTTGATCTTAGTGGAGATTCCCTTTGGGTTGATTGTGATCAAGGCTCCTATACCAGCTCAACTTATAAGCATGTCCCATGTGCCTCACATCTATGTCATCTTACTCCATCTGCCTGTGGTAATTGCAATGGCCCTCGAAGACCCGGGTGCACGAATAACACTTGCCAGAAATTCCCCGAGAACTCGGTCCTTCAACTTAGCGATTTTGGCGACGTCGGAAGGGATGTCGTCTCGATTCAATCCACAGATGGATCGAATCCAGGAAAAGTTGTCTCCTTTTCAGGACTTGCCTTCACATGTGTTCGCAAATCTTTCCTCAAAGGATTAGCCAATGGCGTAAAGGGAATTGTTGGTTTTAGTAAAAGCCCATTTGGGTTCCAAACTCAGTTGTCTAATGCCTTTAAACTTCCAAGAATCTTTGCCATTTGTCTAAGCTCTTCAACTGGATTCGCAATCATTGGCGATGGACCTTATAATGTTCTTCCCGGAAGAACAGATCTTTCTCAGTCTCTAACTTACACCCCTCTTATACCAGTATCCAACCCTTTTCCAGGAAATCCTTTTAAAGGAAACCAACAGAAAAATGAATACTACATTAGCGTTACTGGGATCAATGTTAACAACCAACATGTACCAGCTGTGAATGCAACATTGTTGAAACTCAACAAAGTAGGTCAAGGAGGAACAAAAATCAGCACTGTGGTGCCATACACCGTATTGGAGCGTTCCATATACAATGCAATTACTAATGCATTTGTCAATGCCATCTCAAAAGTTCCAAGAGTGAAGCCAGTGGCTCCATTTACTGTATGCTACAAGTCGAGTAGCTTTGGATCGACATCGCTCGGACCTGGGGTTCCTTCAATCGATTTAGTTTTGCATAAGCAGAATGTTTCTTGGAAGATTTTTGGGCCCAATTCCATGGTCCCAGTAAAGAATAATAACGTATTGTGTCTGGGATTTGTGGATGGAGGATTGAATCCCGACACTTCAATTGTAATTGGTGGATATCAGCTTCAAGATGCATTTTTACAATTTGATCTGTCTAGATCTACACTCGGGTTTGCCTCCACAATCATTGGGCAACAAACTACTTGTGCCAACTTCAATTTCACGTCTGTTTTCTGATGATTTTCACATTATTTTGAATCCCCTGACTCCCCTGCTTCAGATTTCGGTTTTTTTTTTTTTTTTTTACGAGTAACGCTGAATTTTGAGGGAAATTCTTAGTCGGAGATTCCAATATGGAGAATAGCCTATGTGGCACATTCTGGACCACACTGTTTTAGGCCCAAACTTCTAGCCCAAGCAGTTTTTCCAGTTCTTGTTGGGCCTTCAATTATCATCGAAAGGGGCGGTTCGGTTTATTCGCTGGGTCCTGCAGGTGAGGGAGAAGATCGATCAGTTTCTAATACGTCTAGCATATTATAAAAACGTTCATTAAGTTCTATATTAGTTACTTCATGTGCCCACTCAACATTTTCTTGGGTCGCATGTTGTCCTACAGAAGTTTGTAGGTTTTGTAAGCTTACCAAAAATAAATTTTGGTGAACCCCGTCTGTTAACTCTTGGGGGATGTTAATAAAGCTTGTCCATCTGGGCTCGTATTGTGGTTGTATTTCAGGCCATCTGGAATTGGCTGCATATTCCATATTTCTTAGCTGTGTAGCCCAGATGAACGGTTGTTCTACCTGCACCCTAGAAAGGAAGTCAGTTTTGGATGTGGACTCATTTATTATTGATGTCCATATGTCATCCCTATTCTTTTTTACTGAACTTCGTTTTTCTTGGTATACACCCCTTTCCTCAAATATCCCCCCTTTAGCTATGTATTCTGCTACGTTCTCATCACTTTTTGGTATTTGAGTATTGGGGTGATATGATCGCGTCCCATTAGGGTCTTTGATGTCAAAGAACCTATTATCCCTAGTATCCAATTTTTTATTAAGTTGTACTAGGCAATGCAAATGAGGCTCCCCATCAGCATGATTTTCAGTACAGACTCTAGCATAAAAAATGTCTAGGTCTTTAAGTAAATTAAACAAAAAATCTAGGCAGAAAAGTGGTATGATTGGGCAATGTGGGTATGTTAAAAATACTGATTTTCCTTGAAGTCTGTATGGGGGAGGTCTGCGAGGCATATTTAGTTTTCTTAGACAGAGAATATTAGATATAGAATCAGAAGGAGAAATAGTGTTTTCGAACTTATTTCTTACAATGGTTTTGCGGAGGGACAGAAGGACATTTATAGTGCCCTCTGATTCTGAATTTTAATCCTGGCCGTTCACGTGGCAAAACCAAATAATATTACAGGTTTTGTCCACGTGTCGGCATATGATTTGGGTTTGGTGGTAGACAGCTGTCCCCACCCACGTGGATACAGTGTCTGAATTTCTGGCATAACTCTCTTTTTACTGTTGTACAATAGTGTTTGTCGGTACTTTTTCACTGCTGAGCAATAGTGAAAACGCGTTTTATTTTTATCTTTTCTGCTTTAGCAACTATCGTCTCTCAGACAATCATTGCTCTTTTTGATTTTTTTGTTTGACTACTATTCATAAAGTGACTTTTTACTGTATCAATTGATCGGAACGAAGAATTTTCTGAGTTTTTCTCCGATTGATTGGTTTTCTGTTGATTTTCTAGGAAAAGCATCTACAACAGAATGGAAATCCCACTTAGCCAAACCGTTTACGTGATTACGAGACCGATTGTACTGATATCAAGTCAGGATCATCTGTTGTATCTGTTAAGTTAAAATACCCTAGTTTTATTGACAGGGCATTCAACAAGATGAAGAATCTGTCAGTGATGATAGATAGTTGTTTGTTGATGTATAGACCTCAATGTCCAATGAATTCTGAAGGTTGTGTTAGGGTTAGAGTTTTTGATAACAGATTATGCGAACCTGATTGCAAACAGGCAGAGTTCGTGTTCCCAGTATCATGTTGTTTGAATATGACCTATTTTGGTAATGCTTATGCCAGTTTGAATGACAAGGAATGTCCTTGGTCAATTACTTATGTTTTGGAAAATGCTAATATTAAGGCCGATGTTAATTACTGCAAGATGAAAGCTTTTCTAAAGCTGTCAACAGTGAAGAGGCCCAATGAATTAGCATTTAGAGGTCCAGTAATAGACATAAAGTCTAAAATATTCAGCAGGGATAATGTTGATGTGTGGCACTGTGGATTTAAAAAGCCCACTTTGAGTCGTTGTCTTAGTGCTCGAGCTGACCACATTGGAATGCCCAAGGCTATAACATGTGGACCTGGAGATGCTTTTTCAGATAGCAGATCGTCTTTTAGTCATTTGGAGAGGCCCAGTATTTGCGACAGGCCCAATAAGGCCACAACCTCTAGTAATGTATTATCTGATACATTTGGGCCTATCAACAGTGTTGGGCTTATCAGCAGTGAAGATCCAGTCAAACTTACAGAGGAAGTTGTTAAGAAGAATCTTTTGGAAGCTAAAAAAAATAAAATTAAATATGGTGTTGCATGCACTGCAAGCAAACACTGTTAATAAGTATACCTTCTTTGACTGTTTAGTCATTCAGTCATTGCATGGAAGAAATCTGTGTAAGTTATAATTTGTGGCTTATTATCTGTTTATTCACAATAGTCTTAAATTTAATAACTATTTTAAATGGGTTCACGTATATACGATGTGGGAGAATATCCCACGAGTTGGGAAGGATCAAGAGCGATGTGCGTAGATCTTTGGATTTCGTCACAATTGGCACACTTAAGGGCCTGTCAAGAGAAAGGGGATAAATTTGTTTGTCAAGGCCCTTTGTTCATGGATCAGAGGAATCAGTTTCTGTTAATGCAAAGGTTGGCTAAATTTCGTGCTATTAATCGCAGATTTAACAGGCAGAAGTGTAAGTATATTATTAAGAAGCAGAGGTAGATGTGCAAAGACCGAGTCATGTCAACTTCGAACAGAAAAATGAGGGATTATCTAGCAAGCAAGCGGAGGAATGTATATGCAAGTTTAAACCGGAATCTGTTTGGTACAGTTCCTAGGTTTTCATACAGGCCACCTGCCAGGAGACCAGCTATATTTTATAAAATAAAAAAAAAAGCCTTTTTTTTAGGCAAAATAAACTTTCAGAGAGGAGATTGTTAACAATTCATGACAAACTTACAATTGAAAATGTAGGTGAATGTAAGTTGTTGAACAATATAAATCAAGGGACTAGTTCTGATCAAAGGCTTGGACATGATATTAATTTATATGGAATTAATATTAAAGGAAAGGTTCATCTTCAGGTGTGCGAGGATTTAACAGGTCTCCATGTGATATGGTTTTTAATTGTTGATAAAAAACCTAAAGCTACTTCATCAGAAACTTTGAAGATGCAGGATGTTTTCGACATTTATGCTGATGAACCTTCTACTGCAATGATTAAAGAGGAGATGACTGACAGCATTTTCATGAATGTTATCAATAGTGCATGTGCATGTGTGGTCCAGAATGTGCCACATGAGACACTCTCTATACGGGAGTCTCCATGATAGAACTTCCTGAATTTTGAATAAAGAATTAATTGTCCTTTTTTCGGATAAAAAAGATTTCTTGTCTTTGTGTTTGGTCAAGAAGGATCAAAACCAAATTTAATATCCATGTGAAGGTGTTAATATCTTCAATGCGAAAAAATATGGTGTATTAAAATTTGATGCTCTTTCAAATGATAAATAGATGCAGTTTCTCGGTCAAAAAAATTGATGCTGTATCAAGAGAGGTATCAAATATGCTAGATTGGTTTTATCGTTCCGTTCCCGGATATCGAATTCTTATTCGGAAAAAAACGCATGGTACGTATACCATTAAACGTATCTAACATTATACGTAAGCATTCACGTCATCGAATAAAAAATAATGCGTCGCGAAAAATAAAATGATTAGGGTAAACAAGCCATGATCTAAAACGAGTAACAAATGCTGTCCAACTAAAGGTAGAAAAAATAACTTACACAACGGAATCTGAATCTTAGAAAATACAAAACGCCTTATAATCCGAAGGGAAACTTAATTTAAATCACATGTCTTAAAATACAACCAAACTGAAATAAAACATGTCTTGAAATAAAAGGAAGTACAAAGTCTCGTAATATAAAAAACAACAATAATAACATAATAAGATCTCCAAGTATTGCCAAGCTCACTCATCATTCTCAAATTCAAAGTCATCCTGCAAATCTTCTCAGGAAGGGAAAACATACAAACATGCAAAGGTGTAAGTACATAGCGTACTTAGCAGAAGGTAGAAACTATTGAACAACGAGTTTTATAATGAAAGGAAAACAATGACATTATTATATATTGAAGGTTATTTTTATGTAACTGACACAACTTCTAAGGATCACTTCACACCCATAACACGCTGTGAGTTTCCTAATTTGTTTCTAGCTTAGTTTATCTTTGTTATATCATTCATTCAAGTGCACCACGCTTGGTTTAGGAGCACCAAGAACTCATCGGGGGTGCAACCTACTAGAGAACTACTTTAGTAGCCCCAGGTTAATCTCGTTATTGTGTATGTTCGGCGGATATTGTCCATTTTTATTGACCATACAACACATTGTGATATTTCCAAATGTCTTACCAAGAATTAACATGATGTTTATGCTTTTATCTAGGCAATTATACAAGTTATTAATCATTAACTAGCCACTTAAGTTGTTTCAAGAAAAAACTCACTTAACAATTATACTCACTCATCTTAGATAACTAGATTCCAGCCAAGTCCTAACACATACACAGACATTGATGAATACAAATCCATCAAAGCACAAGGCCAATTCTAATCTTCCAACGGTCCCAAACTTCAACTTTTCGAGAATTCATCTGGTGCCGGAACTAAACGCATCAAAAGCTTATTCATGGATTTGTCAAGTTATTTCATGTCTTGTAAATTCATTAGAAAGCTATTAGATTCAAACTAGAAGCAAACAATACTTTCAAAAAAAACTGGTCATAGGCGTATATATGCTCTTGCCAGATATTGCTTGAAACCTCCCAGAATCATATTTAAACATTGTTTCAAACCAGACATATACCTACTCTTTCAGGTATGCGCTTAAACCTCCCAGAATCCTATTTGCTCACTATTTTAAACCATGCATGTACCTAACCTCTCCAAGTATACACCTGAGCCCGAAAAACGACCATATATCTGCACAATTCATATAGGCCAAAACCAAGCGATACAGTCACGAAATTCATAAAAACAATACCAAAATGACTATAAATATCAACCAAAGTATTATAAAACATCAACGTTCAATTTGAACACTCTCATACCTTGAATTCAAAGAAATTCTTCAAAGGAAACAACAAAAGTCTTGAATTCTCCACACAAAACCTATATGATCACAATCTAACTAAGAATTAGATATGATTAAAGGTTTCTAACTCATAGCACCCTCAGACCCCGGGTTTGGTAATGCTAAGTGAGCCATATAGGATCCGGTCAACTACTTAAGCCTGTTGTCCTCGCTTGGTCTAAAAGGGCTAACCCGAGGTGACAAGATATTTATGTCTCACATTTATAAGGTGATAATGTGCTTCCCCACATCGAATGTAGGATTTCACATTCTCCCCTCCCCTAGAAGCATTTGGCGTCCTCGCCAGGATTTGTCCCATAATAGTTTCTACCAAAGGACTCTAGAGGTGCCCACACATAGTTTCGTCTGGTAGTCGTCTTTGATACCGATTGTAACGCCCCCAGACCCCAGGTTTGGTAGCGCTAAGTGAGCCATAAAAAATCTAGTCAACTACTTAGACCTGTCGTCCTCGCTTGGTGTATGATTGCTCCATTTCACTAAGACCAAAGAAATCATACGCCTCTTGATCATCTTTTCCTTTCTGTCAAAAATCTTAACTAGTTTATGTTCATAGGAAAGATTGTCTTATAACACTTCCGGATCAACCTCTGTTTCATCAACTGTCTTCGACAAACACTTTTTCAACATCGATACATTAAAAACAACGTGCACCCTTGACATAGATTCCGGCAATCTAAGTCGATAAGCTAAAGGTCCAACTTTCTCTATGATTTCAAACGATCCTACAAAATGTGGACTTAACTTTCCCTTTTGTCCAAATCTTTTACTCCTTCCATCGGTGAGGCTCAAGATACACTCTTTCGCCAACATCAAACTCTAAAAGTCTTCTATCATCGGTCCAACTTTTCACGCTGCCTTGAGCAAATTTCTTCAAATTCTTCTTTATCAAAGCACTTTCTCTTTAGCTTGTTCAACCATTTACGTCCCAGTCACGTGCTTTTCCCTGACTTCATCCCAAAACAACGGTGTCCGGCATCTTCTACCGTACAAAGCTTCAAACTACGACATTCACAAACTTGCATGATAATTGTTATTGTTCGCAAACTCAGCCATAGGTAGGTAATCATCCCATGAGCCACCTACCTCTAATACACAAGCTCGTCACATATCCTCAAGGGTTTGAATTGTCCCCTCAGATTGTCCGTCCATTTGCGGGTGGAAAGTTGTACTCAAATCTAGCTTGGTTCCCAAAGCTTTTTGTAATCCTTTCCAAAAGTGACTGATAAACCTACTATCCTTGTCGGATACAATAGATATAGGCACACCGTGAAGTCTCACAATATTATCCAAATAAAGTGTAATCAACTTCTTCAATAGCATGTCAACCTTGGCCAGTAAGAAATGGGTAGATTTCGTGAGTCTGTCGAAAATCTGTCGACAATCTTTTATGATCCGTGAAAGCCCTGTTCCAAAATAAAGAGTAGTCAACTTCTTCAATGACATGTCAACCTTGGCCGGTAAGAAATGAGCACATTTTGTGAGTCTGTTGACACGGGGTCTCCATCTTGCTTTCACGGATCATAAAAGATTGTCGACAGACTCACGAAATCTGCCCATTTCTTTACCGGCCAAGGTTGACATGTCATTGAAGAAGTTGACTACTCTTTATTTTGGAACAGGGCATGTAAAGGGTAGGTGTTTAGAACAGGGCTATATTTTTCTTCTCATGTTAATTTTGTTGTTTTTGTTGTTGTAAACGACTAGGGGTGTAATCGAGTCGAGTCAAGTCGATACTCTATAGGGTTCGAGCTCGACTCGACTAAAAAAATTCGGGCTCGAAACTCGGCACGAGCTCGATCAAGCCATAAAGAAGCAAGATCGAACTCGACTCACTAAGTACTCGATATAGCTCAACTTCGCTCGTGAGCTCGATTATTTTCCTAAAATTCATTTAATCTTTAACGAAATATGATAAGATCGAGCTGGACTCGTCTAATACTTGACTCGAATAATATTTTTTTAAATATGAAAAATAATAGTTTATAATAAATTTATTAAATTTAATTAATAAAATAATTATTTAAACAAGCTCTATTAAGCTCATGAAATTTCTTTCGATTATTAGATTTTAAAACTCGAACTCATTTTTAGGTTAATTATTCGAGTAGCTCGACTCTTTGAGCTCAAACTCGAAAAAAAACCGAATCGAATTAGTAGTGAAAATTTCATGAGTAAATTTCAACTCATTTATAACCCTATATAACATACAAAAGCAAAAGCAAAAGCAAAAGCAAAAGCAACAGAAATGAACAAGCAACATCAAAAGATTTCCTGCCTTTAGGCCAAGTTGTACAACAAAAGGAGCAACAACTCCCAATAGCCAAGTTACAACAGGCGTATATACATGCGAAACAAAAGAATTACACAAATATGGTGAGTAAACAAAAGAAAATGTAGGGGTGAAGGAATGCACTGATTTGTGCACCAATCGATCTTCCCTCCAGCGCCGTGTGCCTCAGTCAGGAAAAAAATATGGACATATATTTATTTATATATTTTTTTTCACTTTTGAACCGTCATATTTTTACTCGACAGTAATCTCCAATAACGTGGTAAGTCTAGGTTTTCTGTATCTTCTAAGTAGCAAAGAAGAACACACCACACTTACAGACGATAAAGCCATGCATGCACCAGCTAACCAGGGTGGTAACCTTAACTGTGTCCATGGAAAGAAAACCCCAGCAGCCACAGGGATGGCAATGATGTTATAAGCCATGGCAAAAACATAATTCAACCGTATACGTGTGAATGTTTTACGAGCAAGATCAATGGCAGTTATGACGTCTTCCAAATTGTTTCTCATTAAGACAAAGTCAGCAGCCTCTATCGCGATATCTGTCCCGGCCCCTATGGCCATTCCGACATCTGCAGCTGCCAAGGCAGGAGAATCGTTTATTCCGTCACCTACCATTGCAACAACATCACCCCCTTTCTGAAAGGAACGAATAACATCAGCTTTGCCTGCAGGCATAACCTCTGCCCTTACATCTTGGATGTTCACCTGCATAGCATCAACACATTGTTCATTTCCTTTTAAAAGATGAAAGTTTTTAAGGATATTCTTATGGGACTTGAGGGGGAAAAGCATAAATTTTGTACAGACCTCTTTGGCTACAGCTCGAGCAGTTCGCCAGTTATCTCCGGTAACCATAACAGGATGAATACCCATTTTTGTAAGGCCCTCAATAACTACAGCAGCTTCTCTCTTCAGTGGATCTGCTACTCCCAACACACCAATAAGTAAATTATTACATGCAACGAGAATGCCGGTTTTTGCACCTTCTTCCAACTCAACAACAAAATTTTCCGCCTGGATTGGTATATCAACTCCATTTTCAGACAGTAGCTTTCGATTGCCAACCTGCAATGGTTACAAATAAATTGATGTTAAAACAAGCACATCATCTGAAAAATAGCTACTACTTCTGCAACATTAAGCTTCTGTTATAGACGAGAAAATCGGTAAGTTTTGGGAAAACACACCAGAATTTGTTTTCCATCTATAGTGCATTGTACGCCCTTTCCAGGCACAGCCAAAAAATCTGAAACATCAAGAAGCCATCCAGGGTACTTGGAATCTGCACCAGGGTTGTTTCCTTCCTTTTCAGCAGATGTTCCATCAAAGAAATGAAAATGGCGGGCATATTCTAGTATTGCTTTTCCCAATGGGTGTTCACTGCCAGCCTAGACATAAGGAAACAGGAAATGTTTTTAATAAGAGAACATTTTAAAAAAATTTACTGTACATTAAAAAGGTAGAAATATATGCCGTTTTCTAACACCACTTATCACTTAACTCCTTGTTAGAAAAAGATGTGTTTGTTTAGACGAGCAGTTAAGTGTTTCTTCTCTGTTTTTTTTTTTTTGTTTTTTTATTTTTAATAATTACATCCTAGAACGAGTGAAACATTACCCTATATATGTTTATAATCAAAAAATCAATCAATTTTTACCATCACTGTCTTTTTATTTTTCCCAACTGCAAATTGAACATTCAGCTTCAGACATCATTATGTTTTCAGCACTTAAATTATATGTACAGTTGATGAATTTAAGACTTCAGATTTCAAACTTTACTTTTAACAAACAGCGCTAACCTACTACTACGAGACAAGCAATCGAAATGAAATTCTAATAACCAAGGTAAAAATCCACGCTAAAAAAAGGTTATCCTTCCATTCTCATCACCCACCAGCCCAACTCCCAACACACTCATGTTATCCCTCTCTATATTGTCCTCACTTCTTCCATGTCGCTCGGATTAAAATCACATCATTCATACTAGAAAAAACCAATTTACTCTTTTAGGCAAGCCATATAGGTCCTGTATAAGCACATTCAGGAGGCGTTTACAAAGCACCGATTGCAGATACAGCTAATTGGCCATTACAAAGAAATTACCTCTGCAGAGGCTACCAATGTGAGGAATTCGCCACGATCCATTTCACTGAAAAGTTTTGCAGTGGTAACAGTGGCTTTCCCTGAGTTAAGGTGCCTGTCTTGTCAAAGATCACATATTTAATATTCTGTGCCCTCTCCAGCGCATCTCCTCCTTTAATCAGTACTCCATTCGATGCTCCAACACCTGTTGCTACCATAACAGCAGTGGGAGTGGCCAACCCAAGTGCACATGGACATGCTATCACCACAACCGAGATGGAAAACATGAGAGCAAAAACAAAGAAATTTCCATTTTCGGGCAACCATGCTTCAGAATATGCACCAAGGACCCCAAAACCAAACCTGTACGATACATGCAAAAAGACAGTTTCAAGAAATTAGCAAGAAGTGTCATGAGCTAGCTAATCATCAAGACTAATAGAAGTACTGCCAGAAGAATCAGCATTGGAACTCACCAACCCAATAATGTCAATAAGGCCAAAGATATTACTGTAGGAACAAAAATGCTGGCAATCTGCAAATTATTGAAGTATCCCGCATCAGTCAAAAGTTATATACAAGAGAAATCAAAATGAAGCCTATTTGGAAATTTATAAGGAGCAGGTTTCATGCTATTCATTGTATAGATGCTAAACAGCCTTTGAACATCCAAAAGTGAAGAATCACCCTAAAAAGAAAATCAGACAGGAATTTTGAAAAACCTAAAAGCAACTACATGAACATCAGGAAATTATATGTCTAAAGAGCTTGAAGGAGAAATACAAAGAAAGAAATCAAGAAAAAGTGTTCAAAACTACAAAAAGGACTCACATAATCAGCAAACTTCTGGATGGGAGCTTTTGACATCTGGGCTGTCTCAACCAGAGATATGATCTGGCTCAAAACAGTATTGGATCCTACTTTCAAGGCCTGTATGTGAAGCAAACCATGTAAATTTATGGTACCACCAATGACTGGTGAATTGACTTCTTTTGTAACAGGAGCAGATTCACCGTAACCATACTCTCGTTGACATAACTTGAACCCCATACAACTGTGCCATCAACAGGAATCTTAGCACCAGGGAGTACTTTTAAAACATCGCCGAGCTGAATTAATAAAGCATCAATATGCCTTTCTCCCACACTCTTTCCATCTGAAGAACAAGGTTCAACAAAATTAGAATCCTTAACTGTAACTACAGTCAAACCTTGCCATATTTGAAAAATTAACAGATCCATATATGGCCCTTTAACAGCTAAAAACCATTCTAGACAAGAGCAGCTACATACAACTGGAAGCATACAAAGGATCCTTTTGTGCATATGAAGTACCGCATTGAGGAAAAAGTATACCTTGGTCTTTGAGGAGCAGTATAGCAGTTGCTGGGGTAAGTTCAACCAGCTTTCTTATAGCATCTGATGTCTTTCCCTTTGCCAGAGTTTCCAAGTACTTCCCCAGTAAAACAAAGGTGATCAGCATTGCACTTGTTTCAAAGTATGTAGGAGATTCAAACCCAGTGATAGCACCATATAATACTACGTACACAGAGTAGAAGTAGGAAGCTGAGGTTCCCAATGCAACAAGAACATCCATGTTTGTTGAACCATTTCGAAGCGCTCTGCCAGCCGCAACATAAAAGCGCTTACCAATGACAAACTGAATAACAGTTACTAAAGCCCATTTAATCCAATCGCCCATTTGAAAAGGCCCACAACGTCGAAGTAACAAGGAGTATAGCAAAGGTATGTGAGGGCAGACTACCCGCATAAAAATGACAGGAACCTGGAGTAATTGACTGAAGAGTTAAAAAGGGATTTTAATAAGCGGGAAAGTGAAAAGGCATGTGCTCAATGTATGGTACTGACAGTTCTCCCATAACCTAATTCTTTTAAAACAAAAAAAACTCCCCCAATGAACAAAATATGCACCATAATTAAAAAAAAATTAAAAAATCAAATATGCGAAACATGTTTTGCTTTAATTTGAATGTTCTAATGAATTCAGATGCATTTGTTAACTGTAACATGTCGCGTTTACTGTTTTTGCATAATTCCATTGTTCACAGGCAAAATAAAGCGTGCTTTAAGCCAAGGGAGTTGAATTATTATCCATAGAATCAAACGAAAGTAAAGTTGTAGGGTCGCACTTCATCCATGCACTTCATCCATGATAATTTACCATCCCTTTTAACAGTTTAAGGTGTTGGGGAATAACAGAGATACATACATGTGAACATTTTGAAACGCCTTCTCACGTGTGGACTTACCAACACATGGACAAGAAACCGTAGAACTAGAGTAGAGGCAATGTCAGTTTTTTCTTTCTTTTTAAGAGAATGGATTCGCACTGAGGTTTGCATTCAAGACTTCCATCTCTTATAGAATGAGAAATTCCCATCCACCATGAAGTTTAAGTTATTACGAAGAAGCATAACTAAAACATGTATACATTTCAACAACCTGTTTTGCAAATTCATTTAGTAAAGCACGAGCAAATGGGGTTACAAATTGGGTTACAGGAAAGAATACTATATTCAAGCTGACCAGAATAACATAGATGCCTTGTAAGTCCTATCCATCCCAACCCCACCTAGTCTTAGAACACATTATGTATAATTAATATAACAAGGACGATAGTAAAAATTAAAATAAAAATCAACAACTGCCAAAAAAATTATGTGCCGGTATAGTTTAAGTTTGTGTAGCCCCAGCAACAATAAAATTTAAAAATTTGAGATGGTGGGAGCAATCAATCAGAAGTAGATATCAATTAGGATACAGTAGAAAAATAATTTTAAAAAAATACTGCTGAAGTTAAATAACATGAAAATGAACAATATCCGATCTTCAGAAGTAACCAAATCTAGTTAATGGCAAATAGCATTCAAAAATATTCATTCAGACACAAACATAGAGAGAATAAAATAACTCACACTGAGAAACAAGCTGGCAGTGAAAAGCCGAAACATTTTGGATGACTCCTGTAAATCTTTGGAAGCCATTCTTGCGTAAGGGTTCTTCACAACTAACTTCAGTTTTCCCCAGCTTTCTCCTCGATTGCATCAACCAGGATCTGGAACCAAGAACCTCAGGATCAAAAAGAACATCCAATTCTTTTGTTATTCTGTCAAATTGGAATTGTCTCACTCCCTTTAACTTGGTAAGTATTCCCTCTAAATGTTCTACATCTACAACACTTTTTATGCCAACAACCGTGAGCAATATTTTATCTTGGTCACTGCTCTGTATAAATGAACCTTCGAAACCAGCATCTTCAATAGCATTAATTATGTCATCCTTGCTAATGATACTAGGATCATATTCCACCTCTCCCAGAGAAGTAGCTAAAGCAACTACTGCTTTCTTGACGCCATGAAGCTCTCTCAAAATACCTTCAACAGAATTTACACAAGCTGCACACGTCATACCACCAATTGTAAACTGTCCAACAAGTGTCCTATGTAGCTTTGCACTAGATGTAGTGGGTTCATCAATAATTTCTGCCTCGAATCCTGCATCTTCTATAGCATCTTTTATATCAACATCCTGAAGCAAAGGAAACAAAGGTTATTGTACATCCAACTTTCACAACCCATCTAAAAAAGCTATGTTATGATGCTGCAAAACAGAATATGACACACAAACCCTCATAATTAAGGGAGTTGAATACATTGGGTGTAAAAGAGCATACAAGCTTTGCAACATAGATGTAGAATATGAAAAGTGATTCCCATACAGATCTTTAGAAGGGAAAAAAAAAAAAATACAAGATAACGTCACCTAACAAATGTCAAACAGTTTTTGTACATTCAAGCCTATGGATCAAATTGCTTCAGCAGGAATAGTAATTTGCACTTCTATTACTGGATACATGCTTTTAGTTTTAGATTGCACCATTCACTAAATAACAGAGCACTTTCCAAACATTTATCATTTTTCCCCATTTCTGTTTCAGAGAATGACAAAAAAGCAATGACAAGCACAATCACAGTGTCACCTGTATGTAAGGACTGAATCCAATTGGGAGGGGAAACTAGGCATCTAAATTCAAAATCAAAGATCATGGGAGAAAAATCAACTAGAACGGTCAAGGAGTTGAATTTTTTGATAATTATGCAACTCACCCACTTCACCTAACAGAAACAACAACTCCACCTAACAGAAACAGGGATGAAACCAAACCAAACCACCCAGAGTCAATCAACAACAAGAAATAAGCAAAAACAAAATGAAGCATCGTTGACCTTGAGCAGAAGAGGATCAAAGGTGACGTCAGCCTTGTTTTGGAGCAAGGCAACGGAAGCTTTAGCAACACCGTCAAGAGACAAGAGAGCTGCCTCGATCGAATTGGAGCAAGCAGCACAGGTCATCCCAGCTACTCTCACCTGAATTGTCTTCAAACTCCCCGGAATTTTCCCTCCCTCCTCCGAATACTGATGATCTAACAGCCTCACATCCTCCCCTGGCCCTTCCCCGTCGTCCGCCGGTAACGCCGACGTTAGCTGCACGTCCCTTCTAGTCAGACCCATACTTTAACCAGAAAATTTTGAGATTCTAAACAAATAGCTGAATAAGAAAAACTGTATCTCTTTCAATATGGGGATTTTAATAATTTCCTATATGAGAAACCAGTTAGTATATATATTAGCGGAGAAGGGAAGGAAAAGTGAGGATAGTCAAAAGAAGGAAGAAGTCTTCTAAAAGAAAAAACGATAAAAAGGAAAAAGAAGAGGAAGGAGATTGGGAAAAGGAGAATGAATTTTTATCTATTTATTTTATTTTATTTTTACGAATTTAATCTATTTATTTTAAAATGTATTGTTTTTCTCCTTTAAAAAAAGGAAAATATATTGTTTATTTAGTAGCACTTGCAGTTGGATCATGGATGTGGGAAGAGAGAGAATTTAGTGAAATTGACGAAAAGGGGCTTAGGAGTTTGATCTAGAGCTGATCAAAATAATCAGTAAACCAATTCAAACTGTAAATCGATTCGAATCAATCCGATCTAACCAAACCAATAACAAATCAAATGAATTTGTTTGGTTTGGTACCAAACCGAACTGCATTGCATTGGTTTCAGATATTTTTAATTATACTTAATCCAATCTAATCTAAACCAAATCAAATTTTTTATACATTACTTATATATATTATACCATTACCCAACCGACCCAATATAACACAAATTTTTTCAATATAATCCATTATATAACAATTTTAGATTATCGGACCACTTAGCCCAATAGTAGAGTTTAGTTCAGTCTTTTGCTATTTCGATGTAAATATGTAAATCGATAAATGCGTGTATGTAAATATGCAATTATGGAGGATTGATCGTAATTTGAATTATATTGTAATGCCATTATTACTTGTTAGTTGTATTAAGTTTTTTTATCATTTTGGTTTGTAATTTATTTTAGTTTGGATATAGCTATTTAGAGTTTATGTAAAAAATGTTGGTTTTACATGTTTTTTTTTTGTTGAGATTAGGCTTGTTAAACCGAAACCAACCCAATCCAAAACGAAACCAATTCGAACCAAACCATTGGAGTTGACTTTGTTTTGTTTTGGTTTGGTTTGGGGAACGAATTATGGCGCCCAAACCGTCCCGAGTCTTTCAAAATCAACTCAAACTCATCCAAATCAATCCAAGATCAGCTCTAGTTTGTTGTAGTATCAAAATGATTATTACAACATTTACTCTCTCATTTCGACTCTTATTAATAAATATGGTTGTTAATAATTGTACTATCATTTTCAAAATAATATTTATTGTCATTTTCTTTCTTTCTTGTTATTTATAACAATGTGATGAAAAACTGTATTAATTATATTTAAGAATTTTTTTTAGTCATTCCATTGTTAATATCAATGCATAAACTTATTTTTTTAGTATATGTGATTATGACAATGACGATGTCTGAAACCGTCCAAATTTTATCTAACTCTCGAAACTGCAATGTAGAGCTTGGGGGGATGAATATTGGTTGAATATTGCTACAATGGTTCCTATTAAACACACAAATCGTTAGGGGTCATAGAGTTTAACATTCGGGAAAATCCTCTGACGCTCAAGTCAGTGATTTGATAATGAGGGAATATTTCAAGTATAACATTTAGTATAGTGAAAATCAGTAAAAACTTAATTACCCTACATGTGTAAAAGACGATATCTTTATATAGTGTATCTTGGTGTAGCTGAAGGTCCAATCAATGATCATAGCGTGAATGAGGAGTTCCTTCAGTTTGTTGTGAATTGATGCCCAATGCATGTAGAACATGAGGTTGCTTGATGAAGAGGACGACATGTGTCATGCCTGCTGTAAGATGTATAAGGGGTGACTACGTAAGGTCTTCTAACAGAGGACTCTTTATGTCGAGCTGAAGATGGACTAGCCCGGGCTTCGATGTCGAGCTCTAGACAAGGGCGACAAGCTCTAAATACTTGGACAAAAATAAGGGCGGATGACTCTGGAAGATCAACTAAAATTGTGCTCAGAGTGTTGGAGTAGTGCCCGAAAAGACAATATTGTATTTTTTAATTGAATAAAAGTAATGTTTTCATATTAATATTTTATTTAATCCTATGCATATATAAGTGACAATGCAAGAAAATCTATAGGGTTCATTATGTAACCATAAAATTCAGTACACAAGTGTTGTATATAGTATTGAGTTTATGGTACTACCTTAAATAATTAGTCTGTGGTAAGTTGATCAAAATCATAATTGACTAGAGTTTGGGATATCACGGTCAAATTAGCATTAGTGCCCCTGAACACTTAGAGTGTGACTACCTGATCCGGCCCGTCGGTGTTGAACACCTTTGTGGTTGCACTTATACGTGGAATGGTTTACGTATGACTTAACCAATTCGATATGATGATCTCGTACTAAGTCCGTAACGAGAGATTCTAATTGAATCATAAAGATGACCATTTATGGATTAATCTTAATTCGATTTGATCATAAACTCATGCCTTTTAAGGGCAACGCTTTTGACTTGGCGATATGGTTGGCCAAGTGGTGTATTCCTTAATCCCCACCATCTCAAAGATCACTCAGGATCGATAACTATGAATGCAAGTCACAAAGAATGAAGTCCACCCTTTCTCCGATTTATAGCCCATCGGTGTTGATCTTGGAATTGATCGATTGTGCACACCTTTGATATGATCGAATAGATATTGGTCACTAGTAGATCAATGGTAGTTCGATGATAAGAAGTTATGGAGAGGACTTACAGACGATACCTTGCTCCGTATACGAACTGTCTGTGGAGGGTTATCTACAGGAAATGGTTATATTTGTGGCGCTTGGTAACTACTATGAGTAAGTGGAGTAAAGATGTTCTATATACTGAAAGAGTGCAATCTCGGTTCTATAGTGATAAGACACTGTGATTAATGAAGCGAGTGATTATGATAAAGAGTTTATTCGGTAACTCGGATCACTAGATCTTCTAAATACAGGCCCATGGTCCCCGACTTATCTCGCGTAATTCGTATTTGTAAGCACTTCTAGAATAAATGTAAAAACTACTTTTCCTGATTTTTCTCCAATACACATTAATATGATGAATTGGAGCATTTGGAAAATGAGTTTTTCCCATGACTAAGTATTTTATTTTAAAGTGTATGTAAGAAATAGTTTTCTACATGACACAAAATAGTTAAGGATTATTTATAAGATAAATAATATACTAAATTCATTGAATAAGATTTATTTAATTTAATGTGACTATTCATGTGGCTAAATGATAAATTAATTAGATAATACATTTTGCTAATCATTTAAGTAGATTAAATGAGAGACTACTTTATTATCCTCACTTAATATGATTAAGTAACATTTTCATTACTTAAAGTATTTAAGCCCAATATATCATTAAACCTTTTTTTGTAAATTTTCTATTACCTAATGCCCTAAGCTATGCCCTGATTTTTTTAATATGAGGAAGAATTCATGAGATGAAACCTAATTTTCCTATCTAAGATGAGGCGCCACTTTTAGAACAAAAATTAGGGTTCTTGGTTCATCACTAAATACTCAAATATTCAAAGTAAAGATTGATCTTTTCTTGGCTCTAGCATCTTGGATTCTTGGTTGGATTTGGGATCACCACCAAGTGTTGTGAAGATCAAAACGGAAGATCTTGGATTCTACTATCTTATCTTTATTATCTTCTTCTACAAGTATTGGTATAAATTCTAAACACCATTATGCATTTGGATTATGTTATTTAGATTATACATGTGTTTTTCTGCTCTGTTTTTGAGTAGTTTTCGTTTTTCTTCTCTTGAGATGAATCGATTCATCTGGAATGTCCTAAACATATTTTTGAAATCTAGAGCTGGAGAGACGCCCATTGCGGCGCGGGTTACTCCCGCTGCGGCGCAGTCGAGTTTAGCTTTCAGGTCCTAACAGAGTTATTCTGGTTCGGACCAGGTCATTCGATTTCCAACACGAAGGTGGGATTATACTTGTAGCCTGGGCTGGGTGAGTGCCACGTGTCACGGTGGTCGGTCTAGCCCATGTCAAATGTCCTCATACCGAGCTAGATATGCGGATCGCAGATTATGTCTCGCTCATCGATGACGTGGCATGATCTAAAAGGCTTGACTCAAACTATATATGACGTTCGTGACGTATTTGGGCGTACGCCAGCCTACCCTTTCTCAAATTCTGAAATGCCGGTTGCATCTTCTAGACATGACTCATTCCTTTGCTGTAATTAATGTGATTGATGACACTCAAAATGATACACCTTACGGCATCAATATTTCACCAATTCTAAGCTAAAAGTAGTAGTTTTTGACCATTTATATGAGCCATTTGAGTTGAATGTCATAAGTCGGGTTCATGAGTCGAGTAATTTGCATTTAACGTTTATTTCCCCAATTTAATATTATTTAATGCATTATTGGACTATTTTCAGATTATGAAGATTGGGCCAAGTGTTAGAGATCGATTGTGGGCCGAGCTAGATGAAGAAACGGACCTAGGGTGTTCCAAAACCTTCAGTTAAGTCGGTAGAGTGGAAAAAGACAAAAATGCCCTGGAAGCTGCTTGAAGCCTTGCCACAGCCGTGGGATCCAGAACCTTCGAAAACCGCATTTGGACAAGGGGTAAATCTAGGTGTCATTAAGTCGGTTTATAGAACTATAAATAAGTGGCACCATCCATGAATTTCAATGTACAATTTTCCATAAGACAAATACATTATATTAAATAAAAGTTCTCTTTTTTATTTTTCTCTATGAATTCTAGTCACCGATCCGACGGATTCACCGCCTATGGAGCGATCTGAGGAGGATCTGCACTCGTCTTCGAGGGTGTGATTTTCCGGCTTTCTAGATATAGATCTGTCATTATTTTCCTTGTGATTTAGTATGGTTTGAATGTTTATATTAGTTCTGCTATATAGTAGTTAGTTATTTTACCCCATGAATGTTTAGATCTGAATTGTTGGTGAAGAAATCATGAATAAAAGGTTGTGTTCTTTGGAGCCCGTGACGGTCTTTATCACGGCTGCGAATACTTATTAAACCCTAATTTATTATAATCGGTTCCAGCTACGTCTGATCGATAGATTTAATTTTCATTTTTTTAGCCTGATCAACTATATGCATGTTTTCGTAAATTAACATGATGGACTTGCAAGGTGAAGTGTTAGTTCGGACGATGTCTTGATCGATCCTTAGGAACGTGCTAGTCAATCCACGATAGCTGCTTAGGGAGGTCCTCGGTCTTGAACTGGCTAGTCCTAGTTCTTATTGCTTGTGAATTAATACCTACTGTCCTTTCAATGGAAGTAGCGTAACATTAGGGATTAACACCCGTAGTTGTTAAAGATCTAAAATTTGCCAACAGGGATGATTGATGCATGATGTGAGGGGAATAACTAATCACTCATAGTTTGAACTAATCTTTATAAAACTCATAAGGATATACTTGTGTTTGATCTTGGGCGTTATTGTCACCGGTTTTACTTCTCTGTTCTATAGTTGATCGTAGACCGTAATCGTGACAGTTCAATCAAGGTTAACTTGTGTTTTTATGAGTCTTTGTGGGATTCGACCTTGATCTCCAGTACTCTGCTACAATTGACCTAGTCCTATTGCTAGTAGCAGTCCGTTTGGCTGACGATCAGCAATCAGTTTATAGTTTACAATGATTCTTCTGCTTATCATCCTTTAATCTATATATGGAGATAGGTTTTCTCTGTTAATACTTTATGACTCCTCAAAACCCTTTATGCATTTTGACATGAGAAACTAACTCATTATTCCCTATGCTTCCCTTACCAATTTTCTTGTGATAAGCATGTCCGGAACCTGTGAACTTGTTATAGCATCTGGATAACAGCCAACAAAGGTTCTCCCTAACCCCATTGTGGAATAGGCTTTTGCGGGTCATATCCTTTGTATTCTGATGAAGGAGCAGGTAGCAGTGCTCTGCAGAAGTACGAGATCTCAGCAGAAGTTCTCACCCCTACACCTGACAGAGGGCTAAAGCACCCCCTCATAGGTACTGCACCATATACGCAAAGCAACTTGAGGTTGACATTTGTTTTCCTATTGTATCTGCCATTCTCTATCTCTTGAAAGCCTACAAGTAGGCTTAGGCGGATAGCGCTAATGGGATTAGGGATCATTATTGGTTTTCGATCTTCTTTTGCCGGTTGCTTTTTCGACACATCATTGTTCTCTCATTCATGTTCTTATACTCCTTCAAGAAGATCACTCCCCACGGCTGGTATTATTTTCTGTGCTGTACTAGTAAGATTATTGGAAGAGATCTTTGGTTCGTGACCGATGGAACACTGTTGTTCTCAGAGAATGGGATGAGGGGAATAAAACCCCTGACAAATTCCTCAAGGGTGGAGACAAATGGACCGTGAGGTCTCTACTTCCAGGGAGTTCACATCGCATCCTCTTCCTTCAAAATGAAGATCTTGCCTATAATCTGGCTAGAGCATGATGGTCCAGTGAACAATATTCCCTCGCCCTTGGAAAGAAATGATGAATGTAAGATCTAACATCTTACACTTATGTATTTCTTTGTGAGACTGTTGGACTAACAAATTCCTTGTTTCTCTTGCAAAGAACACCACTGGTGACTAAGATGAAAGAGGTTGATAGGGCTTTTGATAATGGTGTTTCGAGAGACCGATGAGGGTTATTCTTCTGTTGAGAGATCCTTTCATGTCCTTAAAAAATGGAAGGAGGTTCCTGGTTCCGAGACGTCATATTGTCCCAGTAAAAAGAAAGGTGTTTTGACTGCCGTGAAGACTGAAGTTCTACCGTCCTGAAGTGCCAATCCTCCTGAGAGAATTTCCATCAATGTTGCCCAGACATTGGCTTCGATACCGGCCGAGGATAAATGAGAAAATGTTGCCTCGAGATGCTCCTAAGACTCTCACCGATTCTTGGATGGACATTGATTTTGAATTTGACATGACGGTCTATCTCAAATCACCCCTCCGATCCAAGCTTCATTACCGCCCCTAGTGCAGTTTGGAACTTTCCGATCGAATTAACAATCCTAGGGAGGCCATAAGTTTGGTGAGGGACTGTGTTCTCTCATGGGATGTCTCAATGACGAGCGAGCTTAGCTATCCCGAGCTAGTCTGGCAGGCTTATACTAACATGGCTAAGGTACATGTTGTGGGAGATATATAGTATCCATATTTCGTATAATTTTCACTTTGTTGACTCTTGCTTTATTTGCAAAATTTTCTCTTAGAGAGAGCTTTGCCTCCGTGCAACCTGTGTGTTCCCAAATCATCAAAGAGTTGGAACACAAGTCGTCTTCTTGAAGATAGGATTATCGTGTAGGATGGGGTCTTTGAAGTCGTTGGATGAGGCCAAGGCACACCACCAACATATCCGACAATAGAGTCAAACTTTGAAGACTCATCGTATCCTAAACTAAAAAGTCTTCATATGAAATGA
The DNA here is from genome assembly GCA_026214975.1 of Gentiana macrophylla. Taxonomy (NCBI): domain Eukaryota; kingdom Viridiplantae; phylum Streptophyta; class Magnoliopsida; order Gentianales; family Gentianaceae; genus Gentiana; species Gentiana macrophylla. The sequence continues at coordinate 84,331,888 of CM047810.1, forward strand.
TGCATCAACAAGCACTTCATATTTTTGGTTGTGATTGTTGGCCTACTCTCTACCCTTATAAAACCCACATAACCGGATTCATTCTGAAACATGCATTTTCCTTGCACCTATGTCTCCAAAGAGACCGCATTTATGTCTCCCAACATGTTGTTTTTGACGATAATACATTTCCTTGCACCTAGTATTCCAATTCACCCTTACCTGATCTTCTTCAAACCATTCCCTTACCCCTAAATCTCAACACTACCGAAACTCCTCCTGCATCTACAACTCCACACCACCTATTGAACTCCCGCCCCACTTTCTACCGACCTCTTACCACCTCCTTCCTCGTCATCTCATCAAACATCCCTTGCCTCACGATCTCTCAGAATCCTCCTCCATGCACGACTCTCTACCCTTACCGTATACCCACTCGCTCTCACACAAACATCTTAAAACCAAAAACTCTCATTCCATACTTTGTCTCGTATCATTTTCCTAAATCACTCCTTGCCGAATCCCCATCACTGAACCTACCAAAGCCTCTAAATCTCATGTTTGGTGTTACTCCATGAGGAATGAATTCAAAGTGTTAGTCTCTAATGATACCTGCGAATCGATGCTTTTTAGTCTCAACATATACATCGTTGGAAACAAATGGGTCTACCACGTCAAATTCCATGTAGATGGTCATATTGAACATTACAAATCCCGGTTGGTTGCACCCGGTTGGTTGCAAAAGGCTATCATCAAAATGAGGGAATTGATTATTTTGATGCATTTAGTCATGTTGTAAAACCTGTCACCATACGCTTACTTTTATCTCTTGCCACTGCCAAGCATTGGCCAATCACTCAGTAAAGTCGACATAAGAGATGCATTTCTCCGTAGTTGTCTACAAGAAACTATCACATGCAATAACCTCAGGGTTTTATTCATCATGACTACCCATCTCATGTCTGCAAACACAACAAAAGTCTATATGATCTTCTTCAAGCTCATCGAGCTTGGTTCTCATGCTTCACTTCCGTGCTACAATCTTATGGCTTTCAATCATTATTGGCTGGTACCTCACCTTATTATCTTTTTAAGGGGTCTTGATAAGAGGATTTTCTACGGTCCGGTTAAACAAGTAAAAACTCGAAACCTTAGCAAAATCTACTTTCTAACCGGCAGTGGACCGGGTCGATTGTAGGATAGTGCTTTAGGAGTCCGAGGTCGAACCCATAGAGATTTGTTTTTGAGTACCACGCAGCTTGACTTAGCACTCGCCTCGAGTCAAACAGATAGATATGAAGTTATACTACTGCATAAAAGAAAGATTACACTACTCGGAATTTTAAACAATTAAAAGAGGTATGGCCGAACTATGATCCAACGGATTACTTTACCCTCGTAAAGATTACCCCGGGAGTGTGCCTTACTCTACCATGCCGTCTAACGAAAACTCATAGGTCAAACCCCGTATTGGAACTGGACTTGATGACTAGGGCGTCAACCTAGTACACGGGTAGGTGTCAGACTACCTTTCAAACCCAAAACTTCTACGGTCCCGAAACCCCGTTCCCACACGTCACCGCAACATACATTTATAAGCTAACGTGTGTGCAACAATGAACAATGTTGTCAATATCATTCAAAGCTATTAAAACAATCAAAACAAGTTTCGTGATATGGATTATCGATTAAAACGTTAAATTACGCGCTCCACTACCTCCCGGTTCATCTCTCCAATGGTGTTTCACCCGCATTCACGTGGTTCGACCATACGACAAATCTAGCTACTCATAATCAAATGTAAACAATACAAACAAGAGAAAAACATCACAACAACAATAAAATAACAAGAAAACATACTTACTTTACTCAACTTGAAGGAGGTGGCAAATGTGCTTACAAAAGATCGAATCTTGACAATCGAAATGTTAGAGATCGAAGATTTAAGTTGTACAATCAAAGAGAGGATCGAAAGAGGATTCTAATGATATATAGCACTAATTCTAACTCCTAAGGATGAAGAAAATCGCCTCAAATCGCCTAAAACCTACTCCCCCCTCCTTTTTTCTGCGGCTGTGAAGAAATGAGCTGCTTTTTATAGGCTGACAGTTCAAACGCACGTTTGGAATGGTTCAAACGTGCGTTTCGCTTCATTTTTGGGCAGGATCTGACTGTCCTTCACTTTGGAACGCACGTTTGGAAAGTCAAACGTGCGTTTGGATTGCTTGGAACGCACGTTTGGAAAGTCAAACGTGCGTTTGGATTGCTTGGAACGCACGTTTGGAGGAGTTTTAAACCAGCGTTTGGAAGGCTGAAACTCTGTTCGACTCTGGCAATTATGGAACGCTGGTTTGGGCCTAGAACGCCAGTTTGGGACATGGAACGCACGTTGGAAGGGTCCAAACGTGCGTTTGGATCCCTGTGGCCCCAAAACTTCATTCTTTTCCTCCTTTGACCTCTGTTCTTGCCCCGAGCACATCTAACCTCAATAATTCTCGTCTTCCGGGCTCTCGAGACACCCTAGTCCTGCATCCATATGGAAACAACAAACAAGCGTGTAACCCGCGCAAACTACGGGTGCTCGGAAAACGCAGTATGAAATGCTAAAATACGATCGAGTTTACGGAAAACCGACAGTCACTCGACGTGCAATAAAAACCTCATTTCATACTCCAAATAGGGTCTAAACTAACCCGAATCATGCCAGAAATGTGATAATCGTGGGCTAAACTGTACATAAATGTACAGTAAAGTTGGTTCCTATCACCACCCCACACTTAGCCTTTACTCGCCTCGAGTAAAATAGGCGCTCAAACAATACCAAGGAATCAACTTTACGGTACATGCATGTGTTTCAAAATATCGAGGTAAAAGGAATTTAACTAAGTGAATGTATTACCTTGACTCTACCAGATCGTGACACGGAGTGAGTGTGTGTTGAATGACGACGACTTGTGCTTAATACGATTTCCGGCTTGGAATACCGGACAAATGACTTTACACAATCCTGCCCTTCCTAGAATCTCCACTAATCGGGATTAACCAAAGTTAAACACGGTCCAAAGAGACTTGAATGGTTATAACGTTAGGCTCGGGAGAGGCTAACCGAAAGGATAATTTGGGAACCGGAGAAGAAAACATACGAGTGAACCAAATCAACAAGTGTATCTCCTCCTTGCAACCATACAAATCAACACCAAACTCCTCCGATCATCAAACAAATCAAAACAACTTCCAAACTCAACATTATATGGACAAACAATACACGTCCGCACAAGGCTTTTTTGTTTTTGACTCAACACTTATTCACTTTATTCAAACTTTTATTTCACTTCATCTTTTTTTTTTTGAACCAAAGGCCTAAAAAGATCACTCGAGCTCCTCCCCTTCTTATAGCTCTAAACTGAGGAAACAACAACCCGACTCAAAAAACAACATCTCCCCCCACCCCACACTTGCCTTGGCAAGTGTGGTTTAACAAGAGACTAAGTCCACTCGTAGGGTCAAATGAAGGGAATGTGACCAAAATAAGGCTCAAGGGTAGGTTTCTGACTAAGTAACGAAATGGCTATAAAGCGAATGGTGGTCGGACCATTCTATCAAGGCCGAGAGGGCTACGAAGGTCAAACATTCGGCTCAGCTTATTTGGCTAAAGTAGGTAAAAAGAACGCCAGAATCTGTCATCCCGTGTTCCTACCAAGGCCAATCCTTCTATTTCGCCTCGAAACTAGGGGTATAAGTGTGTAAAGTAATCGTGATAAGCAAAACGTCGTCAAACGTGTACTAAAAAGTGTTCCGTATCATGACAATATAGACTCACCGTGAGACATTCACAAAACTAAAGACCTTTCACCACTCAATTGTGAACAAAGATGCATATAACGTGGTGTTAAAATCTTGGAAAAATTTGAAAAAAAATTTAAAAATCGACTCGGAAACGAGTAAAAACCAAGTTTATCACATCACGGCATAATACTTTTAAGAACAAGCGAATAAGCTAAGTCGTCTCCCCCCCTTTTTTTTTAAGTGAAGCACCGTCCTCGGTGTGTGAACGAGAAGGAAAAAGAAAGACTTAGCTTATGAGCCCGGCAAAACGGCGCGATCAAGTCCCGTAACGGTCGTGAAAGTAGTCCATCCCGAATCCCTAGTCATTGAAAAACATCCAAGAAATACATGCATGGGACATGGTCCACGTGCCAAAGCAAATACTATAGGGGAATTCCGGGGGTAATAAAAAGAACGACCTCGTCACGTCAGAAAACTTGAACAAGTATGTCACAAAGATAGTTAAATATGATTCAAACATACAAAAACAACCAATCACGTCCAAACGTGCCCAACACAAAATCCACAAATCCAAGACAAGTCACATGAGGCATGAAAAGATGAAAAGTACGTGCCTTATGGCTAAAACAGCAGGGCAAAAGAAAGTAGCAATAAAACCACCGCAAAACAAGCAAAACGGAGAAACGGGTGGGTTGCCTCCCACCAAGCGCCTTTGTTTTACGTCATTGGCTCGACAAAGATGACTTATACTATATCGGTTTTTTCAAAATTATACCACCGATACGGGCGAGGAAAACGAGGTGTAGAAAGAGAAACGAACGGTGAGTTATAAGGTGAAAATGTCATGCATTGGAGTCCATGACGGGACTAAACACTTGGCTTCCTCTATCTTAGGATCCTCCAAAATCACCACTTCGAGAGCTTCATCAAACGGTAACTTTTCATACTTCTTCAAACGAAGGCCATTTGTGATTGAAGTCCCATGCTTGGGGTGCTTTATTTCTACACCCCTCGAGTCAAAAATCCTCTCAATCGTAAGGTCCCGACCATCGAGACTTCAACTTTCCCGGAAAAGATGCAAGCGAGTATCATACAACAGTAACCTCATCTCCTACCTCAAACTTCTTTGGCTTTATCAATTGATCGTGGAGAAGCTTGGTTTTCTCTTTGTATCTTGCCGAACAATCATAGGCTCGTAGTCGAAACTCCTCCAATTCAACTAACTGAGCCTTCCTTCTCTCTCCACTAAGAGTCTCGTCCATATTTAACTCTTTAATAGCCCAATGTGCTCTATGCTCAACTTCCACTGGTAAATGACACGTTTTTCCAAAGACGATCATGTACGGCGACATACCAATTGGAGTCTTGAATGCGGTTCTGTGAGCCCAAAGAGCGTCATCCAACTTTTTAGACCAACTCTTAGAATTTCTATCAACAGTTCGTTCAAGAATCCTTTTAATACCTCGGTTTGAAACCTCCACTTGGCCACTCGTTTGAGGGTGATAGGCCGTTCCCAACTTATGAGTCACCCCATACTTAAGAAGTAGCTTATCTAAGTCTCTATTCGCAAAATGAGTGCCATTGTCAGAAATGATAGTTCTAGGTACTCCAAACCGTGTGAAAATGAACTTTTTTAGAAACTTAATGACCACGTGTCTGTCATTAGTGGGGGTTGCAATCGCTTCTACCCACTTCGAGACGTAATCACAAGCTACCAAAATGAACTTGTTGCCAAAAGAAGAAGGATAGGGTCCCACAAAGTCTATTCCCCAAACGTCGAAAACCTCACAAACAATGATAGGTCGTTGAGGCATCTCATTTTTCTTAGAAATTCTCCCCGAACGTTGACACGCGTCACAGGTTTTTACATAAGCATAGGCATCCTTAAAAATTGTCGGCCAATAAAGCCCGCTTTGCAAAACCTTCAATGCGGTCCTTTGTCCCGAGAAATGGCCCCCGGCCTCTCTATCATGGCAAAATGATAACACGCTCAATCTCTCGCCCTCAGTTATACATCTCCTCAGAACGCCATCAGCACACAATCGAAACAAGTAGGGATCCTCCCAAACGAAGTATCTAGCCTCACTCACTAACTTCCTCCTCTGATTCTCGTCTAACTCCGTCTCGATAAATCCACTTTCCAAGTAATTCACTATCGGTGCAAACCACGGAGCTCCCTCCTTTCCTTTCTTCAGAAAATTCCCTCGTTTTTCCGGTAACATAGTGTCTACAACAAAAAGTCGCTCATCCGGGAACGAGTCATCTATTTCAACCCTTTCTGATTCGTCACCCTCAACTGGCTCAATCCGACTAAGATGATCGGCTACCACATTCTCACAACCTTTACGGTTTCTAATTTCCACATCAAACTCTTGAAGGAGCAAGATCCATCTCAACAAACGCGGTTTCACATCCTTCTTAGCGAACAAATATTGCAATGCGGAGTGGTCCGTATGGACGATCACTTTAGACCCCACCAGATAGGATCTAAACTTGTCGAAAGCAAAAACTACTGCCAACAATTCTTTCTCAGTCGTGGTGTAGTTCTGTTGAGCCGGATTCAAGGTGTGACTTGCATAGTAAATCGGTCGAAACAACTTATCCACCTTTGTCCTAACACCGCCCTACCGCCAAATCGCTAGCATCGCACATGACCTCAAACTCTTGCTCCCAATTTGGAGCTATCAAAATCGGAGCCTCAGTCAAAAGCTTCTTAATCTCCTCGAAAGCTTCCACACACTCGTCATCAAAAGTCACATTTACTCCCTTCTTCAATCTAGAGGTAAGAGGTGTAGCCTTTTGGGCAAACTTAGGGATAAATCTACGATAAAACCCCGCATGTCCCAAGAAAGATCTTAACGATTTCAAATTAGTAGGCATAGGCAACTTAGAAATAGCATCTACCTTAGCCCTATCAACCTCTATTCCCTCAGCTGAAACCTTATGACCTAGGACAATTCCCTCAGTCACCATAAAATGACACTTCTCCCAGTTCAAAATCAAATCGGTCTCCTCACACCTAGCGAGTACCCTATCTATATTAGCCAAGCATGCATCAAAACTGTCCCCAAAGACTGTAAAATCATCCATAAACACCGCCATACACTTATCAATCAAATCAGCAAAAATGGCAAGCATGCATCTCTGGAATGTCGCGGGTGCGTTACACAACCCGAAAGGCATTCTTCGAAATGCAAAAGTGCCATAGGGACAAGTAAACGTGGTCTTTTCTTGGTCATTGACATCGATGTGAATCTGATAATAACCACTAAATCCATCGAGAAAACAATAAAATGCATGACCAGCAAGCTTATCTAACTCTTGATCAACAAGCGGGAGTGGAAATGATCCTTCCTAGTCTTTTCATTCAACATCACGAAAATCAATGCAGACTCGATGACCCGAGAATGCAGGCGTCTGAGAAAAAAGACTCGCCTTGCTCATTTGTTAGCACCGTAATGCCGCCTTTCTTAGGTACCACACATGTGGGACTCACCCTCCTCCGTCCGAGATGGGGTAGATGATGCCCAACGTCAACATTTTCACCACTTCCTTTCTTACCACTTCCAAGAAATGCGGGTTCGGTCTCGCTGCGGTTGACGCCTCGTCGGTCGCCCCATCCTCGAGGATGATTTTGTGCTTACATATGTCGGCACTAATCCCCTTGATATCCACCATTTTCCATCCAAAAGCTCGTTTCCTCTTCTTCAATACTTGAACTAGCTTTACTTCCTGCAAGGCTGTTAGTGAAGCAGATATAATAACTGGAAGTAAATCACTACCTTCAAGGAAAACATATTTGAGGTGTTGAGGAAGCGGTTTCAACTCCAAATCTGTCGGTGGTTCCTCGATGGATGGCCTTGGCATATCCTCTGGCGAACCGAGATCCAGTTTCTTAGTCCAGCTGGCTTCTATGAACTCTCCCGCCTCGAGATGCATGGCATAAACTCGCATCACCCGGCTGTCGTCAGTCACCTTGCATGATTTCATCAAACATTTCTCCAGTGGTTCCTTGTGCCCCTGCAAATTCACATTCTCCACAACACACGGGTGGATAACATCTATCGAGAAACAATCATTCATCTCATTCTCAGGGTGTTTCATGGTTTTGTAAACATTAATCTTAACACTATCTTGACCAACTCTTAAAATTATATCCCCCCTCTTAACGTCTATCAAGGTCTCCCCAGTATTTAGGAAAGGCCGACCTAACAAAAGAGGTGTCTTAGAATCAGAGTCCATATCAAGAACCACGAAATCAACTGGAAACACAAATTTATCGACTTGAACCAACACATCCTCGGCTACTCTGGCGGTGTCCTAACTCGACCTATCCGCCATTTGCAAAGTCATGCCCGTTGGTTCTAATCTCCTAGGCCCAGCTTATCATAGATCGACTTTGGCATCAAACTAACCGATGCCCCAAAATCGCAAAGCACATTTTTGAAAACAGTCTCTCCTATGGTTATTGGGATAGTAAAACCGCCTATCTTGAATTTTGGGAGGATTTTATTCTCAAAAATGGCGGAACATTCATAACTCAACTGGACCATCTGTTGCATTTTCTCTTTACTTGAAAGCATATTCTTTAAAAACTTGAAATATGATGGGATGTTAGCAATGATATCCAACATTGGCATGGTCACTTCAAATTTCCTCAACATTTCCAAAAATTTGGCTTGACTTTGGGTCAAGACCTCCTTTTAGTTGTTTTGGGAGGAAATGGTAAAGTGGTCACGTCAAAACCCGGGAGGAGGAGGGAATTTTACCTTTACTACCTTTAGGCCTCGAGTGGTGGCGATGGCTCTTCTTCCTTCACATCAATGATTATCGTATCCGACTTTGGCCTCGCCGCTTCTTCCCACTTTCGCTTGTATTCTTCCACTTCCTTTCCAACCTCGAGATTCTCTCTTTTTCAGCCCTTTTCTCAACATCCTCATCAAAACCTTCTTGCTCACCCAACGGCCCTTTGTAATCACAAAATTTCTCTTTCTCGGAGTTTGGCACCATCTTCTCAAGTTCTCGACCTTGTTGACCCGTCTCTTTACCACTCCGGTGACTACCGCACAAACATCTTTAGATTCCTTAGGGTTCCTCTCCGTGTTACTAGGTAGCCCCGTACTCAAAGGCGGTTGAGATCTATTCTCGGTCAACTGGCCCATCTGAATCTCCAAATTCCGTATGGCCGCTCTCTGTTCAATCACAAGCTTATTCAACTGATCAAGGCCTTCTTCCGAAGACTTCCTTTGACTTCCCGGACTACCCCCTTGTTGATTATTGGAGCTGTTTTGCTTATGGGCATTCGGATGTTGGTAAGTCTCGAATTTTGATTTCCAAATTGTTGAGTATTCTCTTTGTTCTGTCGCCTTGTTGCCCTTGCTCTCGACTCCCATTATCTCTATTCTGATTATTGCCCCATTGTCCTTGTCGATTCTGACCCCAACTCTGATTACTTGAATTTTGATTTTGGCTTTCATAACCTTGGTTGTTGGAGTTTTGATGTTGTCGACCCCAACTACCTTGATTATTCTCTCTCAACCACCTTGGAAATTCGATGGTTCCTTGCTCTCTATTCGATTCCAACCTCGGTTGCCTTGGCCTTGATTATTTTGGTTCCACCTCGGTTGCCTCGGTCCCAATTCCCTTGGCCACCTTGATTTCCTTGGTTCCAATTTTGGCCTTTGTTGGTTGTTGTTCCATGAATTCCCAAAATTCTGGTTCCTTCCATTATTCCAGAAATTGTTGTGATTCCACTTCCTTGGTTGTTGTTGCCACGATTCCAATTCCTCCGAAATTATTTCCAATGTAACTTACATCATTCGGTTGCATCTCTTCTTCCATGCCAAGTCCCATTGATGATTCAAAATCTTGATAGTATGGTGGAGCCTGCGAGCTTGGATTATTACCCCACTGATTATTTGGATTCGCTGGCCCACCAAAACTCTGCTGTTGCCCAAACTGAGGGTTCTTCCCGGGACTTTGTTGACTACTACCACTTGAGCTTCCCACTCCCAATCTGTTGAGTCGGGCTACCAACTCTTCCACCACCGCAATGGTTGTGGCCGAGACACACTTGCTATAGGTTGTTGAGGAATCGGTGTGGGGCCGGTGTGTGGTGTCTCGCCGAGGTAATCTGTTGAGGACAAACCGACCTACTCGGATTCGAACAAAATCGAAAGTGAATGATTACCTCCACATAATCCGACAAACTGTAATGCTTCTTCCATTTTCTTCACCTTGGTTTGCAGCGCCAACAACTCATTGTGTGCAGCTGTCTCTTTGTCCAACTGTTCTTCAAGTGCCTTGACAGTTTGGTGAGACTCATTCGGGTTGTCTCGTCACTGAACTTGAGACCCATTCATCATCCCTTTCAATTGCATCATTGATATGTTGCATAGCCAACTCGGGATCAATCCTTGTCAAACCCTTTCCACTTGCCGCATCCAAAAGATTTCTATCCGATTTATCCAAGGCTCGATAGATTTTGATAACTTGCTCAACCGTACTCAAATTGTGGGGAGGGCACTTCTTCAACAAAGCCCTAAACCTCTCAACGGTCTCTTTCATTGTTTCTCTTTTTTCTTCCACTTGAAATTATGAATTTCACGCTTCAAATCTTCAATCTTTGCCGAGGAAAATATTTTTCGAGAAAAACATCGGCGACTTCCGCCCAAGTAGATAGAGAGCCATGTGGTAGGGTATTAAACCATGTCTTTGCAGCCCTCTCAAAGCAAATCTGAAACATCATCAACTTGAGTGCCTCCTCGGTCACTCCATTATACTTCAATGTCGAGATTATTTGTAAGTAATTGTCCGAAAACTCATTAGGATCCTCATTCCTTTGCCCATAGAAAACCGCATTCTCACCGATAAGATTTATGACATTTTGCTTCCGGTTCCATGTTGTTAGCATGGATAGCGGGAATTGATCGGATTGTGGCGATCCCTTGGTATGGAGTAACCACATAATCTCTCAAAAACAAACCCTTGGTTGGCGGTGGGTCATTCATTCTTTGTTGATTCGCGTTATTACGATTAGCTTGAAGAAGGCGATTACGTGCCGCTAATTGTTGAACCAAGCCAAGTAAGTGCTGATTGTCCTGACCCAGTGCTTGTTGTTGAAGCTGTACATTCCCTTCCAAGGCGGGATCGAACAAATTTCTCCCATCTGTCCTTGCAACCAAAGGAGGATTTCTTTCACGTGGAGGAGGGTGTTTAGATGGCCCAATCCTCCAACTTGAGATGTATCATCACCATTCAACCTATCTCTTCCATTTGGTTGTCATACTTTCTTCCTCTCGAAGAAGAATCAAGCTTCTTGTCCGTCCACGATGTATCAAAACCGAGGTAGACGATCTCTTCCTCAATTGGCTTGCGTGCTATCAATCTCCGGGTAAAAAGGCTCTAGAGGAGTCCCAGAACTCCGGGTCATACACTGCAAGTCAAATCAAACAACAAGAAAACAATAAAAGAAAACGACCTAAGCCCAAGCTTTCGGTCAACTTTTGTGATATCAAAGCGTTACCAATCCCCGGCAACGGCGCCAACTTGATAAGCGGATTTTCTACGGTCCGGTTAAACAAGTAAAAACTCGAAACCTTAGCAAAATCTACTTTCTAACCGGCAGTGGACCGGGTCGATTGTAGGATAGTGCTTTAGAGTCCGAGTCGAACCCACAGAGATTGGTTTTTGAGTACCACAGCTTGACTTAGCACTCGATTCGGGTCAAGCAGATAGATATGAAGTTATACTACCGCATAAAAGAAAGATTACACTACTCGAATTTTAAACAATTAAAGAGGTATGGCGAACTACGATCCAACGGATTACTTTACCCTCGTAAAGATTACCCGGGAGTGTGCCTTACTCTACCATGCCGTCTAACGAAAACTCATAGGTCAAACCCGTATTGGAACTGGACTTGATGACTAGGGCGTCAACCTAGTACACGGGTAGGTGTCAGACTACCTTTCAAACCCAAAACTTCTACGGTCCCGAAACCCCGTTCCCACACGTCACCGCAACATACATTTATAAGCTAACGTGTGTGCAACAATGAACAATGTTGTCAATATCATTCAAAGCTATTAAAACAATCAAAACAAGTTTCGTGATATGGATTATCGATTAAAACGTTAAATTACGCGCTCCCACTACCTCCGGTTCATCTCTCCAATGGTGTTTCACCCGCATTCACGTGGTTCGACCATACGACAAATCTAGCTACTCATAATCAAATGTAAACAATACAAACAAGAGAAAACATCACAACAACAATAAAATAACAAGAAAACATACTTACTTTACTCAACTTGAAGGAGGTGGCAAATGTGCTTACAAAAGATCGAATCTTGACAATCGAAATGTTAGAGATCGAAGATTTAAGTTGTACAATCAAAGAGAGGATCGAAAGAGGATTCTAATGATATATAGCACTAATTCTAACTCTTAAGGATGAAGAAAATCGCCTCAAATCGCCTAAAACCTACTCCCCCCTCCTTTTTTCAAGGGCCGTGAAGAAATGAGCCGCTTTTATAGGTCGACGAGTTCAAACGCACGTTTGGAATGGTTCAAACGTCGCGTTTCGCTTCATTTCTGGCGAGATCATTGTCGCCCTTCACTTTGGAACGCGACGTTTGGAAAGTCAAACGTCGCTTGGATTGCTTGAACGCATACGTTTGGAAAGTCAAACGTGCGTTTGGATTGCTTGGAACGCACGCGTTTGGAGGAGTTTTAAACCGGCGTTTGGAAGGCTGAAACTCTATTCGACTCGCAATTATGGAACGCCGGTTTGGGCCTAGAAACGCCATTTGGGACATGGAACGCACGTTGGAAGGGTCCAAACGTGCGTTTGGATCCCTGTGGCCCCAAAACTTCATTCTTTTCCTCCTTTGACCTCTGTTCTTGCCCCGAGCACATCTAACCTCAATAATTCTCGTCTTCCGGGCTCTCGAGACACCCTAGTCCTGCATCCATATGGAAACAACAAACAAACGTGTAACCCCGCAAACTACGGGTGCTCAGGAAAAACGAGTATGAAATGCTAAAATACGATCGAGTTTACGGAAAACCGACAGTCACTCGACATGCAATAAAAACCTCATTTCATACTCCAAATAGGGTCTAAACTAACCCGAATCATGCCAGAAATGTGATAATCGTGGGCTAAACTGTACATAAATGTACAGTAAAGTTGGTTCCTATCACCACCCCACACTTAGCCTTTACTCGCCCTCGAGTAAAATAGGCGTTCAAACAATACCAAGGAATCAACTTTACGGTACATGCATGTGTTTCAAAATATCGAGGTAAAAGGAATTTAACTAAGTGAATGTATTACCTTGACTCTACCAGATCGTGACACGGAGTGAGTGTGTGTTGAATGACGACGACTTGTGCTTAATACGATTTCCGGCTTGGAATACCGGACAAATGACTTTACACAATCTCGCACTTCCTAGAATCTCCACTAATCGGGATTAACCAAAGTTAAACACGGTCCAGCAGGACTTGAATGGTTATAACGTTAGGCTCGGGAGAGGGCTAACCGAAAGGATAATTTGGGAACTGGAGAAGAAAACATACGAGTGAACCAAATCAACAAGTGTATCTCCTCCTTGCAACCATACAAATCAACACCAAACTCCTCCGATCATCAAACAAATCAAAACAACTTCCAAACTCAACATTATATGGACAAACAATACACGTCCGCACAAGGCTTTTTTGTTTTTGACTCAACACTTATTCACTTTATTCAAACTTTTATTTCACTTCATTTTTTTTTTGAACCAAAGGCCTAAAAAGATCACTCGAGCTCCTCCCCTTCTTATAGCTCTAAACTGAGGAAACAACAACCCGACTCAAAAAACAACATCTCCCCCCACCCCACACTTGCCTTGGCAAGTGTGGTTTAACAAGAGACTAGAACGCCAGTTTGGGACATGGAACGCACGTTGGAAGGGTCCAAACGTGCGTTTGCATCCCTGTGGCCCCAAAACTTCATTCTTTTCCTCCTTTGACCTCTGTTCTTGCCCCGAGCACATCTAACCTCAATAATTCTCGTCTTCCGGGCTCTCGAGACACCCTAGTCCTGCATCCATATGGAAACAACAAACAAGCGTGTAACCCGCAAAACTACGGGTGCTCGGGAAAACGCAGTATGAAATGCTAAAATACGATCGAGTTTACGGAAAACCGGCGAGTCACTTCGGCGTGCAATAAAACCTCATTTCATACTCCAAATAGGTCTAAACTAACCCGAATCATGCCGTAAATGTGATAATCGTGGGCTAAACTGTACATAAATTTACAGTAAAGTTGGTTCCTATCAGGTCTCATCATATTTACATGTTAATCTATGTTCATGACATTATTATTTTGATGCATTTAGTCATGTTGTCAAACCTGTCACCTTACACTTAATTTTATCACTTGCCATTGCCAAGCATTGGCCAATCAGTAAAGTCGACATAAGAAATGCATTTCTTCGTAGTTGTCTACAAGAAGCTATCTCCTGTTTGGAAATCAATCGAGTAGCGCAGCGGAATTTAAAAATTGATTTCCCGATCCAGGATCGTCTCGGTTTAAACAGTAAACATATAAGAGAGGGGACGGTACTATTACCTTGGTTGATCTAAATGATCGACGATTTGACCGTCCGGCAGGAGTAGATGTGCACGAGCCATCCAAGCGTCCGGCCTCTACCAGTTATCCACACGAGCACCTCGTCGGAATCCCGTCAAGGATTGCTACTAGAAAACCTCGACTTCTAGGTCGACCTTTTCTCTCTCTATAATCTCTCTCTAAGAATCTCTCTTATTTTTCACAAGAACAATTAGCTCTTGGAATTATGGTGTACTATGCAAGAGCTTGGCAAGCCCTTGCTTATATAGGCATATGGGGCGCCCCTTGTATTACCAAAATCCTTGGGGAACAAGTCTTGAATAGAGTGGAGAGAAAGAAAACATTTTCCAAATAAAATAAGGAAAATCTCTTAGATTGATTTATCTCATAAATTTAATATCTTATATTAAATATTTCCAAGATATTGTCAATATCTTATATTGAATATCTTTATCTTATTACCATAAATCTATTTTCAAAAAATCAATTAATATCCAAGATTAATATTATGGTAATCTTATTAATTAAATTGCATAATTCAAATGTATCATATACACAAAAGAATTGTCGCCACATTATTAGCAAAATCATGCGCCATATATATATATATATATATATATATATATATATATATATATATATATATATATAAAATTAATATAATTAATAGCTAGTATTATATTTATTCATAATAAATAAATACCACCATATTAATTTACAACTATAACTTTTATATTATGAGATAAACTTTCCTTTTTAGGTTATCAATAATAACCACATTTTAATCCTACTCGATGTTCTTATGTATGTGACCCGATAGGCTTCCGAATATATTGGCCGTAGACATAAGGCGCAATTACGAAAATGCCCTTCATATATAACTATCACGGATACCGTCTAGCAACACGTCCGTGACCCCCAATCATCGGAAGAGTCAATACGCAATGACTACTAACTTTCATGTGCTCGGTTAGCGTGAAATAGAATCCCATCGCTGTAATAATATCCACACAGTCGTACGTCGAGTGTCAAGCATTGACGACCGTATCTTATAATCTGGATATCATGCTCTCTCGAAGTAACTCATTTACTTCCACTTTGCAAAGATTCATGAGAGTAAGACATTCCTATAAGAAGGCCCTTTCGGATATTCACCCCTACTATTAGGGTACGCGATTCCCAGACGACCAAACATGTATACTCCGCATGCTTCAGTATCACACCCGATCACTACCGTATGATCGCCCCATGGTTAGGGGAAACCTCAATAGTGTCAAAGCATGACAATCCACAACGTGATGCCATGTAGACTCCAGTCCTAAGGATAATTACACAACCGTCACATAGCATGACACTTAACAGTGTAAGTGGGTCAGTCTAATGTACACATTCTCTAATACACGTCCACGTACAGTCCAAGTGTCTCCACACTTCGATAGACGAGATCTATCCTTGCCCTCAAAGACAGAAGACATCCAATACGTGCTAGTCTATACGTACTATCAATGCCTTGTTTACTAGTACATCAGCCTAGAGACATTTAAGTATCAAACTCATTAAAGTGATTAGAGATCTCATCAATCATAATCGCCTATCATGGTTTCTTTACCACAGTTTAATACTAAGGACGTTATCATATAACAATTCATAACCGGTTCTTTAAAAGAACAAATACATGACAACATAAAAGCCATTTATTATATATGTATAATCATAGAGAAATAGCAGAAATGATCCGACCCGGTCGTATCCGGTGCAACCTGATTGGGTTTAAGACACTATTTCAACAATCTCCCACTTGGGCTAAAACCAATCACTCGCATACACAAGACCAAGTTGAAACACAAGAATCTCATGCAATACTCGCAACCGGCCCTAGCCGTGAACGGATCGCTATCCGTCAGGACTCAGACTATCTTCACATCATGCTCCAAATGATCAAGTCAAAGGAACCGCCTCAACACACATAAATCTCTGATGAGACCCTGGTCCTTGCTCCAAGAAATGAATCCACAACTATATCAGCTATATAGAAAATGTGGAAGAACTGTACAAGGTTCAGGAATGAACCTTCTAGAACCATGTACTTCTTCCACTACGCCTCCAATGCGCATACTGTGTTTTGGCATAGCTGTAGAATTTACAGTGATCTTCAGCTAAGAACATTTCCAGCTCACTGTATCACTTAATCAAAGTGACCGCAAACACAGACTGTAGCTCCCACTCGCTTTCATAAAACCCAGACCGCAAACCTGGTTGTCCCTGATGGAATCTAATTCAGAGATTATGGCTCCTGTCCATTCTCTCAATCTTGCCTCTCAAACATTCCTTCATAAGTCGTGAGATATTCATTCTTCAAGATGAACACATCAGCAGCCTTTATCAGGCCACAGACTTATAGAACATTTGTGTATACTGAGCAGTATTCTACACCTTATTACTATGTGGCGTCTGCTCACGTTCCTACGGTTGAATCTCTCTTTGTGGCTCTCAAACTCTTTTGAGATCTCACTTACTCCCACTATCTCTTTTGGAAGAAATACCTCTTCTAGAAGACAGCATGTTTGGAGACAAACATTTTGTTCCACGGGAAAGTAGACGATATCTAGCATACTTGCTAAGATATTCCACAAAGTTGCATATATCGTACGAGGTTCCAAGCCTTTCTGACTTTGCCTATGACAACTTCAAATCATTGCTTAAGATAGATTCGACATTATCCCCTTCCATATCTGATATGGAATTTATTCAACATTTTTCTTTGGAACTCGGTTAAGTATGTGTTTTGATTAAGGGCACTATCCCAAACCGGGTAAGGGATTCTTTGCATGGCTCACGTCACAACTTTATCGTATAAAGTGTCGCTTACATTTCGGAGCCGCAATCCAATCGTGCATCTCAAAATGATATCCTCTTAAGGAGAATCTGATTCCTTTTCAGATGTCTTTTGAAACACCCTCCAGTTATTAATTGCTTCAATCCAATTGAAGATTAATTCCTAAATTTCATTTATCTCATATTCGTACTAGCTCGAACTTTTCGGGCTTTTAGAATTTTCGTACTTCAATAAGTACATTCAACTATTTCTAAAATAGTCCAAGAGAGATAAACAATTATTTATGGTATAAATTGTCGTAAGCCAACAACTATCGGTATGATTAGGCTTTATACAACTTTCTAGATTTTATAACCCTCTCATAAAAGGTTATCTTGGTCCTCTTTGGATAAGATAAGTATAACCTATATGATTCATAATCATATGGTTCAGCATCATCAGAATGACGTTTGATCACACAATTCCCCTCCATAGAGACCATCTCTAGAACATCCACAAAATTTTAAGGATAACAGCCATACAAATACTTAGTTGAGATTTCATCACCAATATCAACTATATGGTGACACTAATCTAGTATGTTAGATTCAGTGACCGTCCAACCTTATCGGAATAACATTTATTCCTTACAATTGAATATGTCTATTAAATCCTAACAAGTAACCGAAATTCGTGTTCTTCATAAGAACGAACATAATAACATTTATTTAGCCCTAATCAGTTTACTAGATTCGAGAATATGGTAAGTGTTTCAACGTTTGCTTTACCTTCCAAATCAGATTTAATCTTTCTAAATCACCTCGTAGGATATCATATATCCGAGAGTTGACTTAAACTTAGATAGATTTATCTCAACTTACTTGCTTGGGGTAGAGACTTCGATAAGTTCTCTTACTCAAGCACTTGCAATAACTTTCCATTTTAATCCTTTAAGCTCTTGTAAATATTTCTTAAATTGATCTTCATAAGACTTAAGAAAATCCACACGAATCGTGTCTTCAATTTTCTTTCATAAAGAAAATCCAACGTTTGTTAAGTAGTCTATTTAACCTTTTGAATCATATTCAAAACATGAACTATTTAATTTACTTTCAAGCAATGATTAAAGAATTAAGTCGATGCTTAAATCTCACAATTTTGAAAACAACCTTTCGAAATTCGACATGGTCATCCTTATCCAATCCATCTAATGTTTGAATAATTGTCATCGTGTGACGGAGTGACCCATTGGATATCGTTATGTCCAATATGAGCTTCCGTTTAATAATTAACGTCTTAGAGGCTCCATCAAATATGTAGCCTCCTTGTCTTCAACTACGAAAACGTGATTGCTCGTGTCATTGCTTATTTTAAAAGGATTAAAATTACTTAACCAACTTGAGAACGTTTCTCAAAAGGTAACAGTCATAATTTTGTTTTACTAATCGAGAATTAAAAAACATAAATATAATTTGCTAAAACTACAACATAAAATAAAGATAAAATAGTGTTGTTGATTATACATGCAAAAATCAAAGATGGTCTTTGTGATTATGATTTTGCTCCCACTAGCCAACTACTCCCAATTGAGTTTCAAGAATTTTCCAAAATTCTTTAGTGGCTGGAATCCTATCTAGTTGACTCGATCCCCAACGTGGGATGATTGAATGGGTCAATTTTGACGGGTAGGTACTTCTTACCAATCGCGTTCAACGCGACTTCCAGTGGTTTGACTAGTCAACTCTTTGACAATTCACATCGTCTATGTGATAGTCAACCTCATGTCTCTAAAATCGCATGATCCTGACGTGGGCCAATCACCGCAAGATTCTTAGTCGAGTCGTAACCCAAGTATTCAAGAGATCTAATAACGATCATATCTCGATAATGACAATATACCCGAGGTAGGTCAACTCCCGACGTGGGTCGATCAGTTGGATCCGAACAAGGGCTCTTCACCGTCACTATAATATTGGGAGACATATTTTGACTCGATTTTTGTCGTGGGAGTAATTTTAAATTAATTCACTTAATTAATTTTATTTAACTACGGTCTTATCTATTACGTGCATATTACTACAATATTATATGAAGTAAAACATACACAACATTGCGTGCGCAAAATTAACCGGTATGATCATGGACTTTTCCTAGGTGCAATTTCGAATACAAACTGACGAAACCGAGGGCCACAACTAAGGGTAGCCGCAACCACCAATAGATCTTTGTGGGCGCCATCTCCATTGATCTTTATCGCCTTTCTTTTGGTCTTCATCATTGTCTTCCATTTATTTTACATAAAAAATCTATCTAATAAATTTTACACCCGCCGTACACGGGGGGAGGGGGGGGGGGGGAGCTAACGGGAGTGGGATAATGCAGAAATTAAACTAGGTCACGTTCTTCATAACGGCCTAGGACAACAATAAAAACCAACAGAAAATAAAGCATTCACATATATCCTATTGCTCGAGTCAATGATCAATCGAGTCCATATAATCATATTATATCTACTATCTAATCCATACATTCAATATCTTATGAAAAAGATAAAATTAAATTTTAACTACTTGCGTCTTTATAACATCCAATCAATTAATTAATCAACGTTTAATTAATTAATAGTTTTAATCGAAATAATATTAACCATTAATAATAAATCGATTTTTAATTTTAATTTTCTAATTTAAAACTATTTTAAATAAAATTAAAATCAAGTGGGTCTCTTTTGGTTCTTTACTTTTGATTCTTAATCAAAAAGATGCCTTTGGTTTGGTCCAAACCAAATTTAAAGGCATCCTGGACTTTTCCAAAAATCAAATATTTTTGGAGAAGGCCTAGGTCCTTAGGGCACTCCAGCAGAAACCCTATATGGTGCCATATCCCTAAAATGAAGATAAAAAATAGAGTTTACCCCAAAATAGCTTCCAAAGCAGAGTCTCTATCTCTATTTATTTTTAGGGATATGAACAGTGCATCCCTACTTGTGGGGATGCACTATTCAAGCCCTAAACATATTTAATTATTAAAAATTATAAGGATAGGGGTAGGGATGCTGCTGGAGTGAAATAATAAATATTTAATGTTTATAAATATGGTTGTGAGGTAGAATATGTATTATTTAATATTATTTGAAATGTTATAGGGATAAGGATATGGATGATGTTGTGGAGATTTTTGGATTGAGATGTTGTAAAATAGGGATATGTATTATTTTATATTATTTTAGGGATAAAATTTGGTGCTTTTACTGGGAGTGCCCTTAGTCTTTTTCCAAAATCAAATAGTTTGGAAGAGGCCTAGGCCTATTCCAAAAATTTGGAAATAGCCAAGAATTGGTTCCTAACCAAATCATATTTCTTCCCAACAAATTGGGTGAGGCCACATTGCTTCCCAATGGTCAAACTATTTGAATCATTGGTTAGTCACATGACATCAACTAAACAAAAGAGAAATTACAACCATGGACCATATTGAATAATTAAAGATACACAAAACAAAATTAAAAGGGAAAGAGGGACAGCTCGGCCGACAGCCGGCGGCAGCGGCGGCGTTTCCTCTTCTTTGTTTTTTTCTCTTTCTGTGCACTAATTACGAATCAATATTATACATGTTTTAATCTATTGGATCTAATTTACTACGCGAATAAAAGATGCTTATTGATTAAGCTCGAAGACCGCTCTGATACCACTATTAGGAAATCAATCGAGTAGCGCAGCGGAATTTAAAATTAATTTCCTGATCCAGGATTGTCTCCGTTTAAACAATAAACATATAAGAGAGGGGACGGTACTATTACCTTGGTTGATCTAAAAGATCGACGCTTTGACCATCCGGTAGGAGCAGATGTGCGCCAGCCGTCCAAGCGTCCGGCCTCTACCGGTTATCCACACGAGCACCTCGCCGGAATCCCGTCAAGGATTGCTACTAGAAAAACTCGACTGCTAAGTCGATATTTTCTCTCTCTAAGAAGCTCTCTTATTTGTCACAAGAACAATTAGCTTTTGGAATTATGGTGTACTATGCAAGAGTTTGGCAACCCCTTGCTTATATAGGCATATGGGGCGCCTTTGTATTCCCAAAATCCTTGGGAACAAATCTTGAGTAGAGTGGAGAGAAAAAAACCATTTCTAATAAAATAAGGAAAATCTCTTAGATTAATTTATCTCATTAAATTTAATATATTATATTAAATATTTCCAAGATATTGTCAATATCTTTATCTTATTACTATAAATCTATTTTCCAAAAATCAATTAATATCCAATATTAATATTATGGTAATCTTATTAATTAAATTTCACAATTCAAATGTATCCTAAACACAAAAAGAATTGGCGCCACATTATTAGCAAAATCGTGTGACCATATATATATATATATATATAATATTTTTATTTAATTAATATAATTAATATATTGTATTATATTTATTCATAATAAATAAATACCACCATATTAATTTACCACTATAACCTTTATAGTATGAGATAAACTTTCCTTATTTGGTTATCAAATATAACCACATTTTAATCCGACTCGATGTTCATATGTTTGTGACTCGATAGGCTTCCGAATATGTTGGCTGTAGACATATGGCAAAATTACGAAAATTCCCTTCACATCTAATGATCACGGATAGCGTCTAGCAACACATCCGTGACCCCCAATCATCAGAAGAGTCAATACGCAATGACTACTCCCTGTCATGTGCTCGGTTAGCGTGTAAATAGAATCTCATCGCTGGTAATAATATCCATACGGTCGTACGTCGAGTGTCAAGCATTGACGACCGTATCTTATAATTTGATATCATGCTCTCTCGAAGTAACTCATTTACTTCCACTTTGCAAAGATTCACGAGTAAGACATTCCTTATAAGAAGGCCATTTCGGATATTCACCCTACTACTATTAGGTACGCGATTCCCGCAGACGACCAAACATGTATACTCCGCGATGCTTCATAGATCACACCCGATCACTACCGTATGATCGCCCCATGGTTGTGGAAACCTCAATAGTGTCAAAGCATGACAATCCACAACGTGATGCCATGTAGACTCCGGTCCTAAGGATAATTGCACAACCGTTACATAGCATGACACTTAACAGTGTAAGTGGGTCAGTCTAACGTACGCATTCTCTAATACACGTCCACGTACAGTCCAAGTGTCTCCACACTTCGATAGACGAGATCTATCATTGCCCTCAAAGACAGAAGACATCTAATACGTGCTAGTCTATACGTACTATCAATGCCCTGTTTAATAGTACATCAGCCTAGAGACATTTAAGTATCAAACTCATTAAAGTGATTAGAGATCTCATCAACCATAATCGCCTATCATGGTTTCTCTACCACAGTTTAATACTAAGGACGTTATCATATAACAATTCATAACCGGTTCTTTAAAAGAACAAATACATGACAACATAAAAGCCATTTATTATATATGTATAATCATAAAGAAATAGCAGAAATGATCCGACCCGGTCAGATCCAGTCCAACCTAATTGGTTTTAGGACACTATTTCAACAATATCCCACTTTGCCTAAAACCAATCTCTCGCATATATAAGACCAAGTTGAAACACAAGAATCTTATGCAATACTCACAACCGGCCCTAGCCGTGAACGGATCGCTATCCATGGGGACTTAGACAATCTTCATATCATGCTCCAAATGATCAAGTCAAAGGAACCGCCTCAACACACATGAATCTCTGATGAGATCCTTGTCCTTGTTCCAAGCAATGAATCCACAACTATATCAGCTATATTGAAAATATGGAAGAACCGTACAAGGTTCAAGATTGAACCTTCTAGATCCATGTATTGCTTCCGCTGCACCTCCAAGACGCATACTGTGTTTTGGCATACCTGTAGAATTTACAGTGATCTTCAGCTAAGAACATTTCCAGCTCACTGTATCACTTAATCAAAGTGACTGCAAAACCAGATTGTTGCTCCCACTCGCTTTCATATAACTCAGGATACATGTCTGTATATCCGATTCAAGTTTCGATAAACTAAGAAGCCACCCTTAACTTGCTTAAGGATATTCTCGACATTCACCAGATTTACTTTCATTGTTGCTCATGACTCTTCATGGACTATGAACATATGGCATTACTTTTATGATGGTTCCTATCGCAGAAGCAAATGAGACTTCCATAAGCATCATCTTTCACCTTATCTTTAGGACTAACGTTCTAACATAGATAGATCTTGAGAACACCGGATAGAAGTATCTCCTGTCTATGCTAAACTTTTTAAGCATCACATATTATATAGGTAAATTATAATTTAACAACAGTCAAATCTATCACTATAGACTCTTATTTCTAAAAATAAGAACTGCTAATCCAGGTCTTTCGTAAAGTCCTTGAACTACCAAACATTAATTGACTGTGACATGGGGTGATAATTCCCGAGAGAGATATCCAATACCTTACTCAGAAATTGTAACACACCGCCACTACATTGGGCATATCCCTTCTTTTGACTAAATTCAATCTCTTTTGACTATCAAACAAAGAGATCGTCTAGAGAAACTTGTTTGAGTCCATAAATGGATCTCGCGGGCTCATATATCATGTTGTCATCTATGAACATCGGGACGTTTGCCCAACATCTTCAACACTATCATACAGCCATGATACGAAGTTATAACAAGCATGGTCTGAATAAAACTGGGCTCAGCTGGCAGCATAAAGATAATTACAAGGTTTACACCCGGTACCCTTCAGCCGTCACTATAGCCTTATGGTAATCATATTACTATCCATGTCAGCCTTTCAGGGGACATTCCTCCGGTAAGGCGAACTAGGTTCACAACCTGGTTGTCACCGATGGAAACTAATTCGAGATATTATGGCTCTGTCCATTTCTCTCAATCTTGCCTCTCAAACATTCCTTCATAAGTCGTGAGATATTCAATCTTCAAGATGAACACATCAGCACCCTTTATTAGGCTACAGACTTATAGAACATTTGTGTATACTGAGCAGTATTCTACTCCTCATTACTATATGGTGTCTGCTCATGTTCTTATGGTTGAATCTCTCTTTGTAGTTCTCAAACTCTTTTGAGAGCTCACTTACTCCCAATATCTCTTTTGGAAGAAATACCTCCTCTAGAAGACAACATGTTTGGAGACAAACATTTTTTTCCACGGGAAAGTAGACGATATCTAGCGTACTTGCTAAGATATTCCACAAAGTTGCATATGTCGTACTAGGCTCCAAGCCTTTATGACTTTGCCTATGACAACTTCAAATCATTGGTTAAGATAGATTCGACATTATCCCCTTCCATATCTGATATGGAATTTATTCAATATTTTTCTTTGGAACTCGGTTAAGTATGTGTTTTGATTAAGAGCACTATCCCAAATCGGGTAAGGGATTCTTTGCATGGCTCACGTCACAACTTTATCGTAAAAAATGTCGCTTATATTTCGGAGCCGCAATCCGATCGCGCATCTCAAAATGATATCCTCTTAGGGAGAATCTGATCGTGCGGTAGTGATTGAGTATGATCTGATCGTGCGGTAGTGATTGAGTATGATATTGAGCCATACGAAGGATTTATGTAGCTTGTCCGGAAATCGCGTATCCTAATAGTAAAAGTAAATATCTAAAAGGGCCTTCTTATAAGGAATGTATTTTTTTCGAAAGTCTTTGCAAAACGGAAGCAATGTGTTAATTCGAGAGAGTAGGATATCCAGATTATAAGATACGGTCATTAATGTTTTGACACTCGAGCTACGACTATATGGATATTATAACAAGGATAGGATTCTATTTACACAGTAACAGTTTCACATGAAAGGTAGTAGTCATTGCACTTGATTCTTCCGATGATTGAGGGTCATGACGTGTTGCTAGACACTGATCATGATTGTTAGGTGTGAAGGGCACTTTAGTAAATGTACTTTATGCTTACGACTAACATATTCGGAAGGCTATCGGGTCACACATGTGGACAACAAGCCGGAATTAAATTGTGGTTGTTGTGATAACCGAATGAGGAATTATTTATCCCAACTATAAAGTGTTATAATGATAAATTAATATAGTAGTATTTATTTATTATGAATAAATAATATAAGATATTAATTATGCAGATTAATTAAATATCCACTATGTATATGATACATGTGACAACAACAATATATATATATATATATATATATATATATATATATATATATATATATATATATATATATATATATATATATATATATATATATATATATACACACACACACATGATTGATATATATATTTAGTAATATAATAAAGATATATTTAACAATATATATCATGTATATATATATATATTTAATATTAACAATATATATCATGAAAATATTTAATATAAGCTATTAGATATTAATGGTATAAATTAATTAAATGGATTTATTTCCTTAATCCTTATTTTATTGGGAATTAGTTTCTTAATTCCTACTCAAAGCAAGAAGCTGATCCCAAGCCAATTGCGAGAAGTAAAGTGGCATCTCATCTCTTTATAAAAGGGGAGTTGTGCCAACTCTTTTGTAACACAATATTCTTGCAATATTTTAGAGAGATTAAATAGAGCTTCTTGAGAGAGAGAGTATTATGGGAGAAATTTATAGAAAAGACGACTGCGAATCAACTTTTTCCGGTAGCAATCCTATGGGGATTCCGGGCGGTTGTTCGCGTGGATCAACGGTGGAAGCCAAACTACAATCGTAGAGAAAGAGACGATCTTTCTAAGATCAATTTGGTATGAAATCTTGTCTACTTTCTCTTTGTTTATTACTTAAACGAAGTCGATCTTGGATGAAAGGTAAATAAAAATTTACTTCTGCCGCATTCTCGCGTTGATTTCCTAACATTTCCCTGGAATTGAGGCCTTACATATCTCTGATGGTCTTCGTCAACGAAAATACATAGTTCAACTTCTAAACCGTCCATGCATGGAAAATACAAAACATTGTCACACACTTATGTCATCTACATGCCAGCCCTCTAAATATGACGTCCAAGCCTTTGCAATTGCATCATTATATCGCAACAATGTGGGTGGTCTCCAATAAACTTTACACGCTGAGATATTTCCATTGCATGTCACATTGTCAGCAAGTTTATGCATTCTCCTCATGACACTCACTTGATTGCCGTCAAACGCATCTTTCACAACCTCAAATACACCATCTCCGAAGGACACCTACTCCTGCGCCGTTCAAAAAATATATTGTAGGCTTACTACAATGCTGATTAGGGTACCGACACGGATGATCATCGTTCCATTACAGCTTACTATGTTGTCTTAGGATCCAATCTCATTAGCTGGCGATGCAAACAACAAATCATGCTTGCAAGAAACAGTATGAAGGCTGAACATAAAGCCCTATCTAATGTGGTTGCTGAATTACAAATGGCTCAAATGACATTTTAAGGATCTTGATATCTTTGTCCAAGATGTTCCAATTCTTTGGTGCGACAATATTGGCACCACCTATCTATTAGCAAATCTTTTTTTTCCATGCCCAAACCAAGCATATCGAGATCGGCTATCACCATGTCTGAGAACTAGTTGCATCTTATCAACAAAAAAGCTCCTTCATTATGTCCAAAGATCAAGTTGTGGATATTCTAACCAAACCATTGAGTTCCATACGCTTTTTGGATCTGAAGACCAATCACCATATCTATTTGATTCTCATGGGATTGCGGATGCGATTGCATAAAATAATAATATTCCATTTGATTCTAGAAAACTCTAGATTCTATGCTTTAATGAGAAATTTTATGATGGTCAATGACTACCAAACTCAATGGACACAAGTCAATATGTCATTACATAGGTTATTGCGATCATATGTGTTAATTCTCAACCAAAGTGAATCTAAAATTGAGTTTGGTGATCATTGACCAACATAAAATTTGTCTATCTTAATAGCCTTGTATATTCATTGTAATCTATTCAATTGTTATCTATTCAAGGAGAATGAATCACTCTGTAACTTATTCCAAAATCGGTGACAATATATTACATTACAATTCAATATTTATGCTCAACCGTCAGATTACTTTGGTCGGAAAATACTATTGTATTATCTCATGTAATAAGAATATGTATAAAACATAAGCCATTATAATACATTTTCTTCTAGTAACAGATTAATACATGTGAAAAGGAAGAAAAAATTCAGCGATTTGCTCTATAGCATTTGGTATCGGAGAAATTCAATTCATCATGGAACTACTGAAACTCATTCTCCCTTACATGTGATGATTTCGAAGTCGGAGTCTCGTGTTTGAAACCTGAGACAAGCTTGAAATTTAGATACTTTTTGACATTGTTTTTTCTTGTTTAAATTTTGAATTTGTATTCTGTGGATATCTATTTTTTGTTTATCAATAAAATGATCGTTTTTATAAAATAAAGTAAAAAGGAAGAACAAATTTGTTCCTTTACATAACATAATATTCCTATAAAAAAATATTACATTGGTTTCTAAATAACTGAGTCATTTGTAAAAAATTATATAATACAAAATATATATTTATATTAAACATCATTAGTTTTTAGTTTTTCTTTTGAGCAATGACAGAGACACAATCAAAATTACACAACGTGATCTTCACCCTTGATATTGATGAATACATCACAATCAATCCTTTATTGCTCTTATTTATTACTCTAAGTAAGAGATTAAGAGTAAACCATATAAATTGTATTTAAGGATTTTCATTAGTTAAAAAATAATTATTTTTTGAAGTAAATAAATTATTTTCTAAAAATGAGTAATTTGATTATCTTATTTATTTAAATAGCCGTTGGAGTTGTTATTTGAGTGGATTCAGCATCATCTTGTACTACCATATAGAATTGTGTACTACCAATGAAATTTGGTGGGGTTGTTGTACCACTTTGATTTTGGATAATCTGAATGGGAAATGAGTTAGTCAGAAGTTACAACAAGACTTTTCACGTAATTATATTATTATTAATTTTTATTTTGAGGGGGCATTCCAATATATATATATATATATATATAATTTTTTTTTTTTTTTTGAAGAATGAGGGAGAAGTAAACAAACATTTCATCAAATAAGGAGAAATTTTTATTTTTTTAATTTTTTTTTTTTGAGACTTTCACATAAATAACAAAACTATTTTATTTATTTATTTTTCAATTTCTGGAGCATTTTTTTTTAAAATATAAAATAAAAAATCAACTCACACTTTCTCTCTCATCCATATTTTTTAAACACTCATATCTCTCGATCTAGAACTCAAAATTAGAAAATTCTTTCACCGAATTTTTTATTTTGTCATGTTATTTATTTTGAGACCACATTCAATATATTCCGATGTGATTTTAGAAAATCCGCTCTCAAAATTCACTATTATTCGAAAATTCGATTATCGATTCACCGATTTTTTGGGATTCACCGGGATATTCACTGAGTAAATTTCGACAGTGAATCTCATGAAAAACGATGTAATTATATCGAACCATGTCTCAAAACGAAGAGCATAAAAAATAAAAAAATCAATGAAACTTTTATCGCGTTTGGATTTCTACATCAAAAGATATTAGCGTCGAAAATGGGGGAGGATGAGAAAAACAAATTCCCAGAATCCCAGGTATGAAGCGCGCAAATTTTTTAATTTTTTTTTGATTTTGTCTTTCAAGCTATAAAAAATATAAAATTTATCTTTCTACCAATAAAAAATATATAAATGTTCTGTTAATAAAAAATATTTCAAATAGTTTTGGAAAGACTTTTAATGTATTGATGAGTCAAAACGCGGTGATTTGGAGTCCACAAGGCCTTTCTTTTATTTTGTTTAATATGGAGTATAAGGTTGACAGTGTTCATGTCATTATTCTTCTTGTTTTCCTATTGACCCAGCCCCGGTCATCAATTTTATACAAAAAAAAAAAGAAAAAAAGAAGAAAAAAAAAGTTTGACACTAATTATAAGAATTTCCCCTCTTTTTCACCATTTCAATCATGATATCCAAATGTTGCTATTCACACAAAATTTTGATAAATATATACCTTTTTGGGACTTCTTTTTCCTCTCTTTCGGTCCCTCTCTCTTCCTCCCTTACCATTTGTGTGTGGAGTGCCATGACTTCACTCTCTCCCTCTTGACTAGTGGAGGTGTTTCTTCTTGGCGTCGACCCGTTGTACATAGTTTTTCTGTTTTTAGTTTTCTCTTTCGCTCTTGATCTGTGAAGCTTCACGACTTGCGATTGTCATTCACCTCCTTATGGATCTAGTTCTTTCTACGCCTAGATTGTTTTGGTGGGATGTGGATCATGGATTGCTTTGTTTCCTCCTTCTTGGAGTTTCATCGATCCATGACTTTATGTCCAATCGGTGGTTTATCCGGGTTGCCGTTGGGTTCTCCGGTGATGGATTAAACACGCTTCGGTAGTGCCTTTTGTTGGAGAAAATAGCTCACATCGAACATTATATAAAGTGACGAGTAGTCCACTTCGGTATTACAAATTACACAGTAGTATTATGGTATATATAATGTATTTTTGATGTATCATGTATTTATTTTATTAAGGGTACTTTGATGATTATACGGAGAGGGTGTAGCCCTAGAAATCGCTAAATAATGTAACTTTGAGACTGATGAATGACAAGGAAAATTTGTTCCGCATATCTTTTCATGATATCAGAGCGACGAAAAAAAACCCAAATAATTCCCTGTTAGAATTCACGACTTCTGCAACTTGCGATTTCTTCAACCCGAAACCCAAGGTTGGGACCTACAAGTCGGCGTTCATGGTGGTATGATCATAGCTCTTCACCCGTGATTCTATGCCAAGTCTTGATAAATATTATCATATGCTGATTCAGGAAGAAAGGTTACGAGCAGCCTCAATTAAAGATGATCTGGAAAAGCTGATGGGTTTTGAGTTCATTCCGACGAGAAATCGGGGAAATAGGTGATAATTCCGACAAGTCGTGTTCTTATTGTAACAGAGAAGAAGAATCGGAGAAGGAGATGGACGCGGCGGTGATATCTCAATTACTTAGCCGTGATCCATTACCAAGTTTGGATAGAGCTTATCAAACTTTGGTTCAGAAGAACGATTGTGGTCGCTCGGTGAAGGATGTTGAGATACAAGAATGAGAAGAGCAAGTGTTTGGAGTTCATTGAGGCATACATCAAACACCTTGGTGTCAAGTTGGTTAGAAGTGACGGTTAATGCAAGCACAACCGAATTGAAGTTAGCCGCATTATAAAAGCCCGACACCTAAACATAGTGTGCAATCTTAATGATCCAATTACGATTTTACATTCTTTGATTTTACAGTACAAAAACCGATTTTCCTTTTTCCCCGCTAAATCAGTATTTTCAAATTCATCAAGAACACTTGAATGTTCTTAGAGATAGAATTTTAGATCTACAACAAAATATAAATAAGGATCGTACCTCTAGTCATAGTATCCGATTGATGTGTTGATATACACCACCCGCCGCCGCCTATGAAACCCCTGGAATAGAAGAAATCCCATAAGTAGTGGTAGCGGCATATGGTGCTTTTAGGTCTTACAGTCTATGCCTAATTTTCGAAAATGATAACCAACCGATGGTACACATGCAAATAATATATAGGCAAGACCAGGGGACTTAAAGCATTATGGAATATTCGAATGAAAACCTTAACCATCATAGGATTTTCCATAATACCCTTAGTTAAATAATAAACCAATAATATATTTACCAACATAATTATTAATGAAGGATGCAGGTTCTTAGATCTAAACGAGTTAGATCTACGCGCAGCGGATGGATCACGACTTATATATCACAATACATAATTAAAGGACTTAAACTTCTACAAGGGGTTAAGATCATGTTACCAATAGTAGGAAGAGAAGCCAAGATCTTCCGATGTGTTCTCCAAACGGCGGTTGGTGGACACCCTTCTTGATACACGAACCTCCTTGATATGCTTCCAAGAAAAACTCCAAGTTTTTCTCCAACCGAGTGGAGCTAAAGATCGAACTCCTTAGCCTTTTTCTCTATAAATTTCGTGGCCCTCTCTTCACCTAGGGCTTGGGAGAACTCTCTTTTTATAGGCAAAATCCAAGAGAGAAAACCTATACCCAATCGGTTTAACAAAATAAAAGAGATAATTCTAATTATTATTATCCAATAAAAATAAGAGATAATTACAATCTTATAATAAGAAAATATAATTATCCTTATAGTTAAGAGATAAATAATAAATAAATTATTTTCTTTTATTTATCCAATTAATTATTTAACAAATAAATAACTAATTACACAATATGTCATTATCCAGAAAACTAATTTCTTGGAAAATCCAAGACATATTGGCGCCACACTAAGCCCACCAGCCCACGTAAAATGTATTATATGTGTATTATATTATTTAAATTAACTAAATAATATTCATGCATATCAATTAATTAGCCCACCAATTAATTATCAATGAGGCCCAAATAACAAGATTATTAGTCCGAATTACGAAGCCACATCGGGGACCATGGACTATAACCAGAGTAGCTCCAATAATTAATTATTCATCGAACCGAATAAGTACATTAATTATTAATTCCGGGATTACGCCACCATAAACCCGAAATCGAACTCTACCGATTATAGATGTATACTTATACTCAACCCATGTGAGTGAATAAGTGTCCATTGATATAATCACTACATACGGATTAACCTCCATAGACTATCCATTCTCGAGGTGGGAAGTCTCCGTGAACCCGACTCGAGAATATTTTATCCTTATTTACCATTAACCCCTGATGATCAATTAGCACACATATCGACTAGTAGCTAATTAGTCAAATGTGAACTCCGGGATCGATCACTTTCTTAGGGCTAACAAATAAGGGATCTGTCTCTCTACTTCCGAGGAAGGAATGGATTCCATGTCTGTGAAAATCGTAACTACTCACTCATCCGGAGATAGTGCCAATGAGAAGTGGCTTGGAACACATATTAAAGTGAACCGTAACTAACACATCAAACACTATCCCGGGACAAGCGGCATCCTGTGATCACCTCGAGGATTAAGGTTGATCCATATATGATCATCTAATGATTTAATAAGATTCCTCGATTACGGAATTATACCGAGAAATTCAGATTAAATCGGTCCAAATTATATGAATGCCATCATATATAAATGCCCCACGTAGGTACCCTCTCTACCGACAATCCGGATAAGACTATCACACCCTAAGGTGTTCAGGCGCATTATTGGTGTTTTAATCAAGAGACCCTAAACTCGATTAAGTTCACCACGGACTAACGATTTAAGCATATCTCCACTAACTCAATCCTCACGTGTAATCCATACACCGAGTTAAGTGGTTACATCTGAGATATACTTAGGGTTTGCGGCGTGTATTACTTTACAAGCACAAAGCAAGTAATAAGGTGAGATAAATTACATCATTCATTATTAAAAACAATTACACAAATTGTCTTTCGGCACTTACACCTAACAATCTCCCACTTGCACGAAATGACAAGCAACGATTGTTTTAGAGCACACCCTTTCTCATCTTATTCACAACACTCTCCCACTTGCTCTAAAAGCGGTTGAGATATATCCTCAATGCCGTACCCTCCAAGCACTCGACTTGGTACATTGATCGATTAGGTTGTCGACTCGAGACGATCTTTAGGATTGAAACGTCGCGGTCCTTCCAATCAGCGGTACTCTCTCTCAATATGCTTTTGACCTCTGGTGACCGAGAAGATCCTTCTAAGCTATCTCTTCACTTGTTTTCACAATGAAGTGATATCGGCTTATCGAGACACGGAATTACTCCTGACCAAAAGGAAATTCTAAGCACTATGAGTAAACACCGAGCCCGAGATCAACGCAATGATCATCCTTAATCGACTACAAGTCGAATCGGTGTAGTCAACCATATTCAAGTTTGCACCTGAATATACAAGCATATGTTTCCTCATTCTCTAACGATACTTGAGGACGTACTAAACCGCTATTCAATGCTCGAATCCGAGATTTGATTGCAATTGACTCGTGTTAAGTCGATTTGCCCTTATCCCGGAGAGACTCTATCCCATTTTCTCTTTATCCGAAGATTTGGAGAATCATTCCGAGAGGTAGGGTAGGACAACTCTCGATGAATCTTTGCAACCATATATGCATAATCATCTTATTCAATAAGATCGGTGGGATAGCCAATGACTCATTCTCGTGAATTTGACCGAATCGATTCTTAGAACATAGTCAATTCTCTCATCCAGAGAATCTTGGCGTGTCGATTTACGACTTGAGATAGCACACACATGTTGTTTCCAACTGTTTCAGTGTTATCATTTATGAACACTAATACTACTACTACATTACCAATATTGATATCCAGTCTACGAAAAACTTATCAATATTTTGGTCAAGTCCACATATTTTAAAACATGTGACTTTAAATGACCGAGAGGTTCTCTTAAATCCACAAAGGATATAAGCCATGGCAGGCTTCCTACCAATGGTTCTTTCTGAATAAATTAAGATATCGTTAGTCTTGCAAAAAGGTATTAGGAATCACCCTATCTTACGCTTTGTAACGAATCCGTTATTCATTCTTAGCTAAAACCCTTCTATTCTGAATGAATTCAGATTCCGTTGTTCGGCAAGAAAGTCTCGAGGAATCACCCCTATTTTCTACGCTTTCTAACGAATCTAGCAAGACGAGTGGTGAGAGAGTTCAAGGTCCAGTTAACTCTCTACTTGTCGTGGAATCACCCCTATACCACTCAACTTTGCTGTGAAAGTTTAAACTTTCCTATTCATTCGACTCTTTTCCGTGTAGATCCAATTGCTCCCACTGGGCCTGAGGTACTCAGGTGGTTCTACAAGTGGTCGAACAGTTTGGAATACCAAAACTCCATTCACAGGGTTAAGGTTTTCAAACCAACCTCTATGATCGAAATCTATACACAACCCACCAAGAGCCATAGGTTATCAATCACCCAAATGATTGTAAAGTCCACATAACCACAATGGGTCAATGGTTAAACCATACTCCCACTTGTGTCTTGGGTGGATTGATATTACGATCTAGTAGTATTTATCGATGTACTCACCAACAACCGATGTTGGGCGTGGTCCGATTAAATCGGATAGTAACTACCTTTGGGTAACCGTACTCGAAGTTTAAAGGTCATTAGTTATAGATTCTATCGGAAGGCTTGTGATAGTTCAACCGTCACTTTCGATCTCAAGAATCTTATAATCAACCTTCACTCGTCTCATTAAGATATTTCACGAACAAATCACAATCGAATGTATCGCGCAAAATCTCCATCCTACCTTCAAGCATTAAATGCTAAATGCCTACATTTATGGAAGTGGTGTGAACCGAATTCACTCATTATCCATAAATTCACCGGCATCTTCTAGGTAGACTTCTCGGTTTACATAATAATGTTAACCGTTATTTTGCAACCAATTATCTCGAATCGAGTTTAACGGTGTATTGTAGCACATTAATAACTATATCGAGGCAAGTCTATGGTTTCTTCCTTAGTGAGAAACATTCCACTGTGAGGCGGGCCGAGCATCATCCCAAGACTATCGATAGCCTATTTCTACGAGAATGGAATACTCTATTCTCTCGCTAAAATCGAGAGACACCTCCTCGTATTCTTTTGATAAACTAAATCACGTTTGAGTAGTTATCGGACAAAATGTCACCATTCAAAAACTCCCACTAGCTTGTATCTCTCACTAGACCCGAAGGTCATGGTGAACAAGCTATGTTACCCTTCAAATCTATTACCCTTTCCCGATTGAAAGGAAACTTAGTCATTGTTCCTTTGAGATAGTGTTCCAAGACTGGGAGATAGGAATCACCCTTAGCCAGTCAGCAGGTCTTGTCTCTAGGATATATGCACTAATTAATAGATATTGAAAGGTCGTTTATCTAAATACGGAAATCTTTTACCTTTAATAGTTTTAGATGTGTTACACATACTTATTCAGCTGTTTTTAAGTGGTTCTGACTTTATCAAACAAAATTCCGAGTCTCGGATTCATACTACAAATGTCATATTCACTTTCTATGAGGCAACAATATATCGAGTTGAAAGTGAATCCAATTGATTCAACGAATCATAAACGTAAAAATAAATTTTTCTGTGATATTCAAGGATAGAATCCGAAATTCATTTCCTTATATCACTCCCACTATTATAGCTGAAATAACTGCCCGTTGTCTACTTTATTAATTGTTAATGCACAGCTTCCTTGTTCTTTCAAAGAACTAAGCTACCGAGTCAAGTTACTCGGTTAAGAAAGTCGCTAAGGATTCATTGGTTAGTGATTCGAAATCACTTTCCTTATCCTATACTTTCTTTAATTAATGTTTCGGTTTAGCCTCAAAACATTAGTTAAGATGATTAACACTTATAGACATTCTTTCCCATTCTTAACTTTCTTTAAAAGGAAATAGTCTTGAACTAGCAGTTCGTTTGAGTAGACACTACTCGTGAACTGTGGGATGTCTAATGAAAGTGTTACCTCAAGTGGGATCGATTTTCTAATAAATTAGAAAAACATAATATAAAAGCTCCCACTAGTTTGTCGGTTCCAAATACCGCCTAACTAGCGACACTTTAATTTATGATTCTCCAATTTTTCTATCGAAAAAATTTCTCGTGTGTAGACACTACATAATTCACTAGAAGAATTTTATCGTCCCAATCATCTTTCAAACTAACTACGGTTGTCTCTCGCTCGCAC
Organism: Gentiana macrophylla; assembly: GCA_026214975.1. Classification (NCBI taxonomy): domain Eukaryota; kingdom Viridiplantae; phylum Streptophyta; class Magnoliopsida; order Gentianales; family Gentianaceae; genus Gentiana; species Gentiana macrophylla. Next base: position 84,367,890 of record CM047810.1, read on the forward strand.
GAGTGACACAGCGATCATTATGCTATTTACGTCACATAAGTTTTGAAGGCTTCAAGAGAAATATCTCTTCCGAAAAATTAATCGCATGTGAGATTAATAAATACAACGTTCTAGTTACTTACCACTTTTTAACGAAGTCATTACTAGTCAATTTTACACTAGCGATCTAGCACATTAGAGAGATGTATATAACAATTTGTAAATAAAATTGATGAAAAATAAATCCAAATCATACACTACTAAAATTTTAGGAACATAAACTAAGTACTTATAGTCTATCCTACCGTTCCAAGGATTTAATCTAATGCCTCAGTTGTGCCGCCTTAGGGTAGGTCAAAGAGGTTTCGATTAATATTGAAGATCGATTGAGAATCGAACATCTCATTTGTGATCGTCAATCACCTTTCCTTTTTCACCCAAGGTACTACCAAAAATACCTTTATGAGTGTGACCTCTGTCTCGATTTTTAGGTAGACCCCATTAATGCCGCCTTAGGGTCGGTCGGTGACCCGACGAGTACCCAAAATCCTATCCTTTCGGAGACCAAGCCTTGAATTTTGATAGCGGTGAAGGCCTTCCTTGGGGCGAAATCAAAGCCGCACGAGGCGTCACCATTCTCTCACGTCGCTTGTGTCAACAAGTAGAGGCCGTGGGGTCGGCCGTCGCCTCTCCGCTCTCACTCAATATTTTGAAAAAGTGGTGGGTTTATCGATCACGTTTTGGACTTGATGTTACATTAAGGAACAATAAATCATAGGCCCGAATGTTGTCGGTTATGTGGGCTAGCCCACCCGACCTATTCGTTAGAACATATGTGGCCGTCGGACGGGTCAAGGCTAGGAGAGCTCCGTTGAGCCGTAGTGGCTCTTCGGATTGCTCAGTATTGCCAGACCCCCGTGCAAACGCCACACTTGGAGGGTGAAGTCGATCGAGCCGTAGCTACTGTTGACCACCCAACCGTGGTTAAACCACTTTCGAACCATGTTTGCCCGTGATTATCCAATCCTTAAACATCAAACTTTCACGTAGACACTACGGAACAAAAACGTAATCTCGTTTTAGGTAAGGTGGAATTCACCGAGAATCCAACACCTTAACCACGAGGTTTCGGGATTTTACTCCTTATGCTTTCGCAAAGTGGGATTCACCGAGAATCCATCACCCAACCTCGACGATTGAAAAAACCCGTGTTCCTCGGTTTTTACCCTAATTAGTTTCTAATTAATATCAAACAATTAATTAAAACTAATCGTGTGTTTTATACATGCCTAACTAATTCCTCGAATTAATTTCTACATGTATGCATATGGAGTGGAATTGATGATATGATGCATGTCATGGCAATTTTCCGGTTCTACTCATACAATCTACACATGTATACTAGTGCGGAAAATAAACACCGAGATGGACCGTTGGCACTTCCGTAACTAATCTATTCAAAAAAAATTAAAACCCTAATCTGCAGCTGTTAAGAATCTTCGACGATCGGCATATCAAACGAACTTGGATCGGGATGAAACTTTCCAGATCTGATCTTCATTCTTCGGACTTCAAGATGGACGGTCGGATCGGAGCTTTGACTTGTCAATCTTACTCAGTGAGCCGCCCAACTTCCTGCTGAAACAGACTCTTACAGCAGCGCATCATATACTTCCCGAGGCCGATCGGGGATCAAGATGAATCCCGATCGTCCTAAAAATTTTATCTCACGTCCAAAACTCCATGATTTGCGATCTGAACGGTCGGAGTTTAATTTGAACGGTCCAATTGTTCCCAGAAAATCGAAGAAGTCACAGTTAGGGTTTCTGTGAATCCTGCGTTTTTCTGTTACAGCAGCCACTTCGCAGCAACGAACGGATACACAAACGGACTCTGATCGACGCCAAAATTTGTAGGATTGTTCATCAACTTCTAATCTTAATTCTGACCGGATGGATCTTCGTTTTAACGGCTCAAACAACGGAAAAAACGAAAACACTATACAGCTGCTAAACAGATCTATTTACAGGAAATTAAACTTGCAATAATAAATAAATTACATAATTTCCTATACTCATATGAACGAATTTTCATCGTTTATATGAGTTTACAATAGATCTAACAGGAAAACGGTGCCAACCCCAATCCATCTCTTCAACCATAGCAATTTAAAAGTTATTAATGCATAATAATAAGTAAAATATCACCTACATGCAATTCCACTCCTTTAAGTCGTTTAATTACGATTATGATTATATAAATCGTGGAACCTGACTCTGCTACCACATGAAGGATGCAGGTTCTTAGATCTAAACGAGTTAGATCTACGCGCAGCGGATGGATCACGACTTATATATCACAATACATAATTAAAGGACTTAAACTTCTACAAGGGGTTAAGATCATGTTACCAATAGTAGGAAGAGAAGCCAAGATCTTCCGATGTGTTCTCCAAACGGTTGGTGGACACCCTTCTTGATACACGAACCTCCTTGATATGCTTCCAAGAAAAACTCCAAGTTTTTCTCCAACCGGTGGAGCTAAAGATCGAACTCCTTAGCCTTTTTCTCTATAAATTTCGTGGCCCTCTCTTCACTTGCAGAGCAGGGGCTTCTCTTTTTATAAGAAAATCCAAGAGAGAAAACCTATACCCAATCGGTTTAACAAAATAAAAGAGATAATTCTAATTATTATTATCCAATAAAAATAAGAGATAATTACAATCTTATAATAAGAAAATATAATTATCCTTATAGTTAAGAGATAAATAATAAATAAATTATTTTCTTTTATTTATCCAATTAATTATTTAACAAATAAATAACTAATTACACAATATGTCATTATCCAGGAAAACTAATTTCTTGGAAAATTCAAGACATATTGGCGCCACACTAAGCTCACCAGCCTATGAAAATGCTTTTATACAGATTATATTATTTAAATTTCAACTAAATAATATTCATGCATATCAATTAATTAAATGAAATTAATTAATTATCAATGAGGCCCAAATAACAAGATTATTAGTCCGAATTACGAAGCGCATCGGGGACCATGACCTATAACCAAAGAAATGCTCCAATAATTAATTATTCATCGAACCGAATAAGTACATTAATTATTAATTCCGGGATTACGCCACCATAAACCCGAAATCAACTCTACCGATTATAGATGTATACTTATACTCAACCCATGAGTGAATAAGTGTCCATTGATATAATCACTACATACATGAATTAACCCTCCATAGATCGTCCATTCGAGTGGGAAGTCTCCGTGAACCCGACTCGAATATCTTATCCTTATTTACCATTAACCCCTGATGATCAATTAGCACACATATCCGACTAGTAGCTAATTAGTCAAATGTGAACTCCGGGATCGATCACTTTCTTAGGGCTAACAAATAAGGGGATCGGCTCTCTACTTCCCGCAGGAAGGAATGGATTCCATGTCTGTGAAAATCGAACTACTCACTCATCCGGAGATAGTGCCAATGAGAAGTGGCTTGGAACACATATTTAAGTGAACCGTAACTAACACATCAAACACTACCCGGGACAAGCGGATCCTCGTGATCACCTCGGGATTAAGGTTGATCCATATATGATCATCTAATGATTTAATAAGATTCCTCGATTACGGAATTATACCGAGAAATTCAGATTAAATCGGTCCATCCTATATGAATGCCATCATATATAAATGCCCCACGTAGTACCCACTACCGACAAATCGGATAAGACTATCACACCCTAAGGTGTTCAGGCGCATTATTGGTGTTTTAATCAAGAGACCCTAAACTCTGATTAAGTTCACCACGGACTAACAGTTTAAGCATATCTCCACTAACTCAATCCTCACGTGTAATCCATACACTGAGTTAAGTGGTTACATACAGATATACTTAGGGTTTGTAGCAGTGTATTACTTTACAAGCACAAAGCAAGTAATAAGGTGAGATAAATTCTGTCATTCATTATTAAAAACAATTACACAAATTGTCTTTCGGGCACTACACCTAACAATTAAATACCTTAAGGCCCACATATATTATCTTTTTACTAAATGATAATTCTTACATTCTCCCACTTGGCCCGAAAAGTTATACCGGCACAACATTAATGAGTGACAACAAAATTTGCATGCTCAAAACGTCACTTTCTGGTTTATTAACACAACTTCAACTGATCAATAATAACACAAGAATTATGGAGGTAATGCTCAATAAAAACAAACACTCCCTTCCAAAATTACAATGTGCAATATCAACCAGTCAAGTAAATCTTTTGTGAATGAACTAATCAAAATGTCATTCAGGTTCCCATAATCCAAATGGATTCACTCATACATGAACTCGGTGCACTTTCATGTAATTGCTGCATCAATATGATGTCTTTTGACAATTTTCAGAGAATTCAGACGAAACGTCTTTATGTGTCAATAGGTCAAATATGAGTACAATATGATTGTGAGATAACATAAGCCGGTAAAAGTTCACAATCCATAATCTCATATTATTCTACTTATTAGGCATTCCGTCTTATAGCTAGCATACCTCTGACAAAGTGTCTCACAAATGTCGATTTGCTATTTTGACATACAAAACATTCCTTATATAAAGGACAGTGCAGTCTATCCGAAATTTGGCTAAATGCAACATCGACTAATGTCCATAAGCCAAAACTCATAAAGTCTGTGACTTAACATAAAATATTCGGTCATTCAATAAATGAGCTACTCTAATCAATACACAAGTTCACCTTTAAAGGTAGTTGATGCAAGCTTAACGAGATCCTGACATAGATGATCTCATTGAACATCTTATATCGATACGAGATTCACCAAAATCATACAACATATCCTTTTAAGGAAACTCATTTATCATAAGTATAGCTCTAACAAAAAATGCAAGTGTACAATTCTAAAATGGTCGAGAACATCATTACAATGTAAACCAGTATAACAAAATTAGAAACTTACAAAATCCATATACATACTTGCAAACCGAAAACAAATGTTCAGCACATGTTGTGTGCATTTTCATGGCTCGTGTCACAAATGAGAACCACTATAAAGGTCAAATAAACCATAATTCTATCATGAGCTACAATCAACAAAATTGGGCACACAATTCTTCATCAACTATATAAAAGAATTGACAATCTTAAGTGCCTCTTTGAGAAAATTCTCATCAACAAATCTAGCATTATTTTGCTCATCATAACAATAATAAGCTCCCAAGTGATTTATCAAATCATCAATATGGGACTTTATAATGAACAACAAAGTACTAGTACAAACATGAATTTTCTTAGGATGTAACAATGCAACTCATGCTCATAATGTTCAAAAGAACTAATTCATGCACACAATTCAAAATAGAATCATGTTTTAATAATTGAGAAATTTACTCCCACTATTTTACGTAATTAGTGGTTTAGAAATAAGTAGATATCATATGTGATTTTTCTCAACATGTGATCAATCTATAATTGACGCTCTTAATTTGAAATACAACGTACTCCATTTAGAATCAACTAAATTTCTTCAATGAAAAGCAGAATGATGCAATTCACCTTATGATTAATCACTTAGAACAATCACTATCACTCAAGTAGCATTTCTGAAATCCTTATGGTTTATAACTTCACATTATGTTAGAACATGTGATCAACCTCTTGCGATTCCAATGAATCAATCGAAATATCTATTTACACATGAACATTGCATTTGACCAAAAGTAAGGTTTAGTCTCACTAAGGTCAAACCTGGATGTATAATATTTCATCATGATTCTTTCCATAACACAATGTTGTCAAAATGACAACTTTGAAGAGAATCTAACAATATTACACAATGTTCAAATATATTCTAATCCTTAGGATACTATGGGATTCTTCCACTCAATCACACGATGGTACAAACATGTGATTGGATAATTCAAGGAGAAAATGACACATATATTTCCTTCCATAAATATCTTTTGTTCTACATAAATAGCCTACTCTATCCTGAAGTATAAAAGCTTGGTGAACAATATAAGCTTTAATAAGGATAAGAATCCATAATAATGGATGATGTCAAAATATGAGACAAATTATCAAACCATCCAATTACTGAGCAAAAGACACTTATACAATATCATGATCTCATCTAATCATTCGACATAATGAGTGAACTTAATGGTTTGTCATATACTAACCCCACAAACTTAAGTCATGGTGATAAATAAAGCTATTAAACCCTACAACCCACCATAACTTTAGTTTACTTTAAAGAAGTATATCGCAACTTCATATGTCAAAATAGTGATATATTCATTGATGTCAACTATCTAATGTAGGTTAGACATAACTTAAGAGGCTATCATGCTCCACAGAATAAAGATTTGAAATCTTAAGTTGAGCATGAGATATTCACTATCCAAAAATTGATAGCCTCATATTTTCATCTAATGATGATATTTTTACCCACGTACGATTGACAATGTGAAGTAAATATCTAAAACACTTCACCTTATATCACAACTAAATATGAGATCTAACACATAGCAATTTCCGTACCAATGAGATAACATACTTTCATGTCCCTAACCAAATTAAGATGACATTTGACTAATGGGAACAAGATTACCTCCAAGTGTAATTTCTTAAAATGAGACAATACGATATTCCTTATATGTCTCACAAAATTCACTCATCATGCCAGAGTACAAATGATCAAATACACTATAGACCACATGTTTCTCTATGTTCATAAAATTATGAACACTCTGAACATGACAAATGTATTTAATTACACTATAACAAATAGAAATCACCCAAAACCATAGGAAAATCATAATATTAGTAATCCAAAAATGATCTACAAACGAACACTAATAACCCAATTTCTATTATGAGGAGTACGTACTGAACAAATTTTATTATATGTAATTGAGGACAACTCTAACATTATGGTGGTCAAAATAAATTTTTATCCTTAATGGAAATGCATATCTAAAATGGTTTAATTTTATTTTAAGCGCACCAACAGAAACGATTGATTTGCTAAAATGCTCATATCAACCCATCAGTTGATAAGTGTGATTCCGTAGTGGGTGGTGGAGCACCCATACGAATTACAAGATCCTAAACATTGCATTCCAAAATTAATCATATGAGTTGTCTTAGACAGAATCAACCAATGTTAATTATTTTAAAAGTAAATTCACGCCCTTCCTGTCGGTAGAGGCTGTAAACACTACATAGAATTTACTATAAAAATAATAAGATCAGAATTAATCAGATAGAGTGAGACCATCTATACCTGTGGGCATAAGATAAATCCCCTCATATTTATGCTAATTTTCATCTTATTTCGATTAGTCTCAAAACGATAATTGCCTCTCTGTGGGGCCGGGCATTATCTAAATGAACTAATTGGTCAAAACGTATATGTCACTCATGTAATCACTAAACATTAAGTGGTTAATAGCAGCATTACTTGACATGCCTTTTGGATGCTGTGGCTACTCCAAGAGATGCAAGAGAAGTAATATCTTAATGTGACACATACGGTTTGATTATAGAGTCTCTCCATTTAATACAAACAATCAAATTATGTATATTGATAAGGAAAAACTACAACCTTAATTAATCAAACCAGTTTATTATTAGGTTCCACCAAATGCACAAACAAGATATGGTTCACTCATATATGTCAATCAAACCTTTAATTCTAGCTAAAACATGCATTAAATTGATCCCAAAACATGATGCAATCAATTATCGTCAATTTAATAACCAACAATATGTGATTAAGTCTTTCGTCAATCATTGAGATGCTATGGCTACACTCAAAATCGACCATATGACAAGTCATATTTTAGAAGTTTCTAAATAAGGGTAAATACATATGTATTTCTTATACCGACACACCATTTAATTGAATCTTATGTCAATTCAACTGAACATCGATGAATTTTCAATCACTCCACATAATGTGATCAAAACTTTTATGCATCATCATGTCAGGCTGTTGTGGCTACACCCAACATTTGACACCATTGACATTCAAAATATGGACAACTTTACATAAGCCAACTAGATCTAATGTTGACATAAACAAGTGCAATTTAATACTTAAATATGGTTCAAGTATGCATATTTATTTCCACACTAAAATTATTACAACATTAATATGTCATGATTTGATCACTAAACATAATGCGATCAATGTCCATAATTTGAGCCGCAGTGTGTAAACTCTAAACTTGACACAACTATAAGACATGTGTCTAATCGTTGTAAGAATCAATAATAAGGGCAAAACTTTATGACATGTTCAAAGACCTTTATATGAACCAAATACCAAATTAAACTTGTCACTTTAGTCATATATGACTATGTACATTGCATGTCATAACTTAATCATTAACAAAATTTATTAAAGTCGTTACATATGGCAACTAAGATAGCTTAAAGGAATAGTCTCTTCAATTTATCAAAAATTAAGTACATAAAGTACACAAAACCAAAGTACAAGCAAAATTAAATTGCTGTAATAAAGAAGTGCCAATATTACTAGTCGTTGAATTCTATACGACTAATCCTTTATGTATGACAATTTATCACCCACCAAAATGAGATAAATAACTATTTGCCCAAAACACATTTGATCAATATATCTTTCTTAATTACAAAATTATGTACACGCACAAAGTAGTACAACAACAAATATACATAATTTTAAATCTACTAAATGGAAGATTAATAATTACAAAATGAGTTCCACCCAAAACTTATATCGAATTCACTACAAATACGCCACTACTTAACTAAATGTGACATTTAAGATTTGATTAATAGTCTCATTTGATGTACACATAATAACAAATAGTGTGTACCAGTAACAATATATCATGACATAAAACAATCAAATATTGGTTCTGAATAAGTTCGTTAATAGGCTGTTGACTAATAATACATATCGGATTAAACTAAGGAAATTGAGGGTTTTTATTTTATTTTTATAAAGGGGGTAAAAATGTCCTAGCACAAGGGCCGGCCCTCATGTGAGGCCGGAGAGACGGCCGTCTTAAGCGGCAATGATGCACGGGCGACCAACTATATATGTTTATTTAAAAAAAAAAAAAAACTTTCCGTGTAGATTCAATCCGGTCCGACCTAATATAATATGTTTTTTTTTTGATAAAGACCCAATTTTTTTTTACTCCAATCGATAAATGTCCTCATAAAAAAATTTACTTGGCCCAAAAAAAGATTAGATATACAAACAAGTTTTATTAATTTTTTGTTTGGAAAATTATAGAAATTAAAAAAAATAATATTAATTTATATTATTATATATCTATATAAAAAAATCACACAAAGGAAAATAAAACAAACAAACAAAAATAAATAGAATTTTGTATTTACGGATATTAAAAACGCGATAAGTATATTTTTCAAAAAAATCAACTTCAACTAAAAGCGCCTCGGGGCTTTGCCTAAGTTCATAAAATACCAGGGCCGACCCTGTATTCTGTCATAAAGATAGCACTCTCAACAGGAACTAAAGTGACTTCAATTGAGATGCCAATTGCATCGGTACATGTGCAAGAGATGAAAATGGCTGCGGTGATCTCGGAGTGCAACGCAATAGAGAATCCACTTGAATGGTTATTGGACACTTGAGCCACACGCCACGTTTGTGCAAATAAAGCCATGTTTTCTGACATCAAACTGTAGAAGAAGAACAATTGTACATGGGAAATTTTGCGGTTTAAAAAGTTGAGGGTAAAGGAAAGATAGTTCTGAAGTGTTAGGAACATTTTATTATGTTTTGATGATGGTCATACTAGCTGTTATAGCAAGCCCGAAAATAAGTTAGAATTATCTGTATAAGTCTTTACTTAGAGTCTGACATGTTGTATAAGTTGAGTCAGACAAGTATTGTACTAGTTAGTAGGACGGCAAAGTAAAAACACACTTTCGGCAGAGTGAAGCCAGCCAAGTACAAGCAGAGAAGCAATGAAGACATTATGGTCTGACTTATAACCAAGGAAGTCTGTGATGACCTTGGATAAGTCTAAGTTATGTTTCAAGAAATGAAACTTAATGTTTAAATATGGTGTACACTTCAAATATAAGTCACAAGCATTCCTACCTATAAATAGAGGACTTCTAACTCAGAAAAAGATGATGAAAATTAAGGAAAAACAAGAGATAATTCTGAGCTGCATTTTCTTATGAAGAAAAACACCCTGTTGAACTTTCTGAGCTTAAAGCTACTGATCCAGAGAAAATCTTCAAGTGTAATCTGCATTCAAGCTACATCAAGTTTACACACTTGAAGACAGCAAGCTGTTGATCATTCCTGATCAAGTTGCTGCAACTGAATCATTTACTTGATTCAATCTTTCTCTTACAAGAATCTACTGAAGACAGTGAAGCATCTTTGGGGTGTGAAAGAGTGTTGTTTGTGGTGGAGCTGGTGAAGAGGCAATTCTACCCTTCAAGGACCAGTGGAAGACTTTGGAGCAAAGAATCCTACCTGCTCCAAGTGTTCGGTTTGGCAAGCCATAGTTATTGGTGAAGGACAAGCAACATAGGAATCTTTGTAATGCTACATCAAAGATCTCTAGTGAATTACCTCCAACATCACAGAGAAGAGTGGACTGACAGGATTACACCACCTGGAACCACTATAAAATCTGCCACTTACTTTCACGCACTTACATTCTCATTTAGTTTATTACACACATCAACCTATTGAATCTAGCAAATCAAATCACACACATACACTAATGAGTATCTAATACTTAGTATCATATTTTACAACAAGTAATAAGGCTTAATTTTTGATATAATTCCGCTGCACAAATTCAGTAAGTTTAATAGTCAGAGACTATCAAGGTCACAGACTCATCGAGGTATCGCAAGAAGCTCACAAGTTCTTGAGTTTGTTAACTCCAAAAGTTTTAAGTGTTAAGTTTATTCACCCCCCCTCAAAACTTAACCAAAGCCTTATCAAGGGACCAACAACTAGGGATGCCGATATTGACTATATTCCTCACCCAGGCAACATTCCTGTGGTTAGGCGTACTTCCTAAGTGATCGCATCAGTCTCCGTCCCATTAACACTAACTTCGTAGGTATCATGTTAATCTATGATTTACGTATAATTAGGTGCGCACAATTCTCAAATACAACACAGATCTAGATCTCGTTGAAAGTCCCGGAAGATCAATTCATGAGCCGACCTAGGAGCACTATATTGGTATTTCCTAACTACATGTTTTAATTAAAACAGACGAGCAACGTAGCTGTAGCTACTAAGAGAAGAAATTCTAGGTGGACAATCACACCATAAAGACGTGGCTAGATTGACGCGGTGAAAACCTAAATCTTAGCGTTTCTACATACGTAACGGATAAAATAGAGATTCATAAAGCAATTATATAGATCTACTAGAAACATGATTGTCGATCATATCAAAGTCATCTATAGATCACCGGATAACAGATCTAGGCGTGTGGATCCTTATTGACAAGGAATCCCCACTGCCTCATATTGTACCCTTAGATCTACATCGTTTGGTGAAGAACGAGCAACCTCAAACGATAAACAATAATTGTGTGAACTTAATTACGAAGAAAAAAGAACAAATTACTACAACAACTCACATAATTGCTGCTGGCTTGTATAAAAACTGCTCTGAAAAACTGAGGATTTGTGCTATGAAAAGTTGTATTAAATTGTATTGTGTTGTTTTATGTTTTGCTATGAAACAATGTATTTATAAGCTGTAGAAACTGACTTAAAATCGTATTTCCTAAACCCTAATAGAGTCTAAAACACATCGAGATAACTCTGAGCCGATCCGTTGATTTTGCCCAACTCGCTCCCAGTGAGCTCCTGCTTCGCTGCCAGCGAGTCCACCAGCCTCTGATTGGCTCACTGGCTTTTCTTGTTCGTTACTTCACTCCTCGTGCTGATTTGATGTTTATCTTTAATGCGATCCGATTCTACTCCGATTTATCTTGAGATTTACTTCCTTATGTCGGTAGATATCCTCCCGATTTACCGTAATCTGTAAAATCAATAATTATCACATACTAAATCATATTTTAATAATAAAAATAGATAAATACCAAATTATATTCTATCATTCACATAACATTAAATAATCAGTATAAACATGTGATTTAATATAAAATATATATTATTAAGCTCGATTCAAGGATAACGTTGGTGACTTTTACATGTATAATTTGACCGTCATCAGTACTTCAGGCACATGTCCGTTAGTAGGAAATAGACATGTGTCTTGGTTCAGCAAGAAGCAAAACTCTATTTCGACATCAACAGCTGAAGCTGAGTATATAGCAGCTGGAAGCCTTTGTGCTCAAGTGTTGCGGACCAGACAACAGTTGAGAGATTATGGGATAGAAGAATGACGGATTCCTATAATATGTGATAATACAAGTGCAATAGCTATTACTGACAATCCAGTTTTGCACTCAAGAACTAAGCACATTGATGTGAGATATCATTTTATAAGGGATCACATGGAGAAAAAGGACGTTGCAGTTCTCTTTATCCCAACTAAAGATCAGTTGGCTGACATTTTTACAAAACCACTGGACAAAAAAAGGTTTGCTAATCTGAGAACTGTATCAGGGATTATCAAAGTCAGCTAAGTCAATTTAAGCTCAGAGATTCGTCAAGGGGATTGATCTTTGTCATGCTGGGTGCGCTCACTTGACAGATTAGTCATTCACATCAACAATCTCAAACTGACTCACTAAACTAAAGAATTGACGGAACTGAACATATTTTGGAACTGATCTCAGTCAGTATATATCCAGTCAAAGAAAGTCAAAGGTTGAAAAGATAATACCGACAAAAGTTACATCGCATTTAATTACCGCCGTTTATGTCAGAATTTGTTGCGTGTACACCCCCACTACTGTCATATAGTACATGCATTGGACATACAAACCATCATGGAATTTGAAATGTTGGTACAAAATCTTCAGAGATCATGTCCTCAGATCACCAGCTGTCAATCTCTTCACCCCTCTATATAATTTATCTTTACACCTCATTTTCTTCCTCACCCAAAAATTCAAACACACACTCTCTCTCTCTCTCAGAAATTCAGAAAATGCCTAAAAAATCATTTTGTTCTACAATGGCTACATCCAAACAAACACAAGAAGAAAGATTTATTATTGAGTTGGACAACTAAAGAACTCCCTAGTGACAGAAGTTCGAGGAGAAAGGATAATCGTTACTGAAGAAATCATAAGGCAGCTATTTGATTTCAAGAAACCACTTGTGAAATCAATAGACTTGGCTTGTTGCCGCTTAAAAGAGAAGCCTTTCTTACTCAAATCTCCAAAGCAAAGGAACCAGCAACTGTTGATACACCTATTCTCAGCCTTAAACCTGAGTTTGAACTCCTCAGCAGATGGTTAAGCAGACACGTTATTGGTCGATACAAAGGACTCAGCAGATTGTCTGAAGATGGGATTTATCCTATGAATATCATATGGGATGAACTTGAATTCAATTGGGCCAGATATATATTCAATCAGATCAAGCAGCAACACTTGGCTGAAATAGCAAGTGTCAGCAAAGCCCAAGCTGAAGGTAGACAAACTGAAGGAAGATTTCGACTGAAGAAGACACTCAGTGGAATTGTTCAACACTATTTGGAGAGCTTCTGCAATGAGAAGAAGAGAAAACAAACTTAAAAGGCCAAAAGCAGATTCTGCAGACTTCCATGCATGGAGACAGTGTGACACAATGGTGAGATCATGGATCTTAAATTTTGTTGAAAACACCATTGCAAATAGTTTGATGTATTTCAAGAATGCACATGCAGTTTGGAAGAATCTTGCAGCAAGATTTCCAAATGTTGATGCCTTAAGACTTTCAGATATTCGTGAAGAGATGCATCTACTGAAGCAAGGCACAAATTCTGTCACTCAATATTTCACAAAGTTAATGATTCTTTGGGAAGAAATCAAGACCATTGGGCTTGTAACAGTCTGTTCTTGTGATCCTCAATGTCCCTGCAATGAAATTAGCACTCTTATGGATCATATAGAGGCTAAACATGTCATGAAACTCCTTAAAGGTTTGAGGGATGTATTTGAGCCAATGGTCTCACAGGCAATGTTGATGGTGCCCTTTCTAGAAATTCATGATGCCTTTGTATCAAATTTGAAAGACAGAAGTTGTATGTGGATAACAAGGCCAAGGATAAAGATTCCATGGTTCTCTTGTCATAAAAGAATGGACAGGGAATAAATCAGATTGTCAGCAGACCTAACTCTGTTGCAAACCCCAAACGCAAAAATCCCAAAAAAAAGTAATGTAGTTTTTGTGGATTTAATGGTCATATTGAGGAGACTTGCTACAAAAATCATGGCTTTCCTCCTAGTTTCAAGTCAAAAAGAGCCAATATGGTAGAAGAGGAACAATCAGCAGAAGAAGATCAGGCACTAAGTAGGTCTGCATGACTGAGGTTTCCCAATCTTACTGCACGGCAACTTGACAAGTTGATGGCTCTGCTGAATGATCCTCCTAGACATGCAGGATTTGCTGTTGGTCAGCCTGTTGCTATTGTCACACACTACACCTGCTACAGGAACAGGTGATCTAAATTTAGTAATATCAATTCAATGGATCATGGAGTCTGGTGCCATAGATCACATTGTAGGATCATTAGATCTATTAAGCAATCCCAAACCTTCATTTGGTATAAAAATAGGATTGCCTAATGGAAATAATGTCTCTGTCACTCAAATAGGACAAGTAAGGGTGAACCCTCAGTTGGTCCTACATGATGTGTTTTGCATCCTTGGTTTTGAATATAACCTTTTATTCTTACCCTCTTTTATTAATCATACAAAAGGTGCAGCTGTCTTTTCTGCTAACAAGTGTGTTTTGCAGGACAAAAACCAGAAAATGATTGGTTTAGCTGAGTTACACAGAGGACTTTATGTCATGGATCAACCAATAAGACTTTATGTTACCAATGCTGTAGAAACTCACACCTTATCTGATAGATTAGATGATGCACTTTTATGGCAATGCAGACTTGGGCACTTGCCATATAAAAGGCTGTAAGTCATTAGTTCACAGTCTGCTGATGTCAAATTTTGTAATCATGATCTTTGTTATGCCTACCCTATGGCTAAACTGAAGAAAAATCTTTTTCCTTTAAGTACTACTGTTGTAAATACTATTTTTGACCTTGTTCATATGGATATCTAGGGTCCTTTGAGACGGTATACTGTAAATGGACAACAATATTTTCTTACTGTTGTATATGATTTTCTAGATTTACTTGGGTTTTTCCTATGAGGTACAAATCTGAAGCCTCTGTCCTTGGTAAATATTTTGTTAAATTTGTTTCTACTAAGTTTCACAAGATTACTAAAGTAATTAGATCTGACCATGGTGCAGAATTTCAACTCACTGACTTTTATGCTCAGCAGGATATCATACATTGACATCTTGTGTAAGTACACCTGAGCAAAATGGTATTGTTGAAAGGAAACATCAGGATCTGCTGAATGATGCAAGAGGTTTGAGGTTCCAGAGCAATCTACCCATTGAATATTGGGATTTCTGCCTTTTACATATTGTAAAGTTGATTAATGCTACACCTATACCACTGCTGAAGGAAAGCACTCCACATGAAGTGCTTTATGGCACAAAACCAGACTATTCTGTGTTTAACATTTTTGGTTGCTTAGTCTTTTTTTGCACACTTCAGCAGTATAGGACAAAATTTGACTCAAGCTGTAGGACTTGTGTCTAGTTTGGGAATTCAAATACATCTAAGGGTGTTATTCTCTTAGTCATTACTAACAGAGATATCTTTGTTGCTAGAAATACTCAATTTCATGATACTTATTTTCCTTTATTTCAATAGATGTTGGGAAAGGCTAGATATGTTACTGGCATGCCTGTTCCTTTACCAGTAATGGACACTTTTGATGATCTACTGAATCAATCAAAGCCAGACCATACCATATATGGTCACCATGGTGAGGCATCTAATGAAGAGAATGCACCAAGAAGCCGTGCACCGAACTCTACACAACTAAGAAGATCCACCGAACAAGAAAATCACCAACCTTTTATCAAGGGGTGCTCACACTGCTCAAATGAGACTCCACACTGGCCGAGTGCGGGTCAGAGTCTTTACAATCGCTCAGCCGACTATGCCAGATTCATTAATGCCATTGATGTTGTTAAAAACCTAAGACTTACAATAAAACCATGAATCATGATGAATTGAAGCAAGAAATGCAACAAGAGATTGAAGCTCTACAAAAGACTCATACATGGGAAAGATTTGATCTGCCCCCACGCAAGAAACCCATTAGGTGCAAATGGGTGTACATAATCAAACACAACCCTGATGGTTCAATAGAAAGATACAAAGATAGACTAGTATCAAAAGGCTACACTCAAACATATATGATTGATTATCAAGAAATCTTTTCCCCTGTTGTCAAAATCACAACAGTTAAAACCTTACTTGCAGCAGCAGCTGCCAATAATTGGCATCTACATCAAATGGATGTCAACACTGCCTTTCTACATGGTGATTTACATGAAGAAGTATATATGTAGTTACCCCCAGGTTGTGCAGCAACCAAACCAAATCAAGTTTGCAGACTTACTAAGTCCTTATATGGCCTCAAGCAAGCCAAAAGACAATGGAACTGCAATTTAACTGAATCTTTGGAGGCTCAAGGATTCATTCAATCCAAAAATGATCACAGCCTCTTCACAAAAGGATCAGGACAATCTTTCATTGCCTTATTGGTATATGTGGATGACATCATAGCTGCTAGCCCTAGTGAAAAGTTGATTCGGCAAGTCAATGATGCTCTACATCAGCAGTTCACCATCAACGATCTTGGAAAATTAAGATATTTCCTAGGCATTGAGGTTGCTTGATGTCCTAAAGGTATAACCATTTCACAAAGGAAATACACCATTAACCATCTAGAAGAGTATGAATTTTTTGGAGCCAAACCTGCTAAGACACCTATGGAGTTTAAGAAGACTTTACAACATGGTGATTCACCACTTCTAGAAGACAACACTGCATACAGATCACTAGTGGGCAAATTGATTTACCTCACTTTTACCAGACCAGATATTTCTTTTGAAGTACAACAACTAAGTCAATTTCTAGACACTCCTACAGAAAATCATATGAAGGCAGCTTACAGGCTGCTGAGAAATTGGAAGACTAACCCTGTCAAGGAATCTTATTCCTAATATACAACAACCTTGTACTCAAAGGTTTTACAGATAGTGATTGGGCTAGTTGTCCTAAAACAAGAATATCAGTATCAAGTTATATGATGTTACTATGACACGCTCCAATCTCTTGGAAGGCCAAGAAACAAACAACTATAGCTAGAAGCTTATCTGAGGCTGAGTACAGGGCCATGGCAAATGCAGTTAGTGAAATTCAGTGGCTGATTTATATACTCCAAGATTTGCAGGTTACTGTTCAGTTGCCTGCTGTGTTATTTTGTGACAATGCCAGTGCAGTGCACATTGCTAATAATCCAGTCTTTCATGAAAGAACAAAGCATATTGAAATTGATTGCCATGTTGTGAGAGACAAAGTCAAATCCGGACTTGTCAAACTTCTTCCAGTCAACACAAAATTATAAGTAGCAGACATTCTTACCAAGGCCTTAGATGCACCTATTTTCTCCTTTCTACTAGAAAAATTGGGAATTGCAAAGATCTTCCAAAATTCAAGTAGCTGAAGGGAATGCTGAGTGCAAGCTGTTCATGCACCACTCTCAGCTTGAAGGGGTGTTATAGTATAAAGGCTGAAGGGAATGCTGAGTGCAGTCAGCTGATGTACTCTGCTGATAATATGAAGACACGAGCAGCCTGCTGACAGTATTGAAGCCCAGCAGCCTGCTGATCAATTTAGTATGATGTAATCTAGAAAACGGTTATTTTGTTATAGTTTGTTATAACCGTTTGTAACTTACTTCTGACTGATTTATGAGGTGTATGAAGCTAAAAATACCCCCATGATCAGCTGCATTGTAACTAAACTTGTAACTTTTAGTTCATCAATAATAATTCTGCATTTTGTTTTTCAGTTTATGATTCTATAAACTTCTTCAATAACAGCTTCTTCCAGCACTTCGTCAATAGGGTTAAAAACAAACAAACAAACATAAGATGAAAATCATCATAAAATATAATTTTATTTCTTATAATTTCCCCCTTTAAAGATTTAAAGATAAAAACAAACGAAAACAAAAACTGGGTTTTTCATTGATTGTCAAAAGATCAATACTGATTACAAAAGATATTCTATTACAATTTTCTGCACTTAAAGATTTCTATTTTTGTTGAACTGGATTTTTCTCTTCAGCATATTTTTAACGTAAATCAAATAATACATCATTATTATATACTCTACATTTCTCAGTGAAATTTCTATCTTCAGCTGCAAACAGCTTGTTGTAATCAACTTGATTTGTCTCCTTCCATCTTCTCCATTCTATAAGTTTAGGAAGATCACAATTGTTTTTTTAGAAGGTTTCAAATTTTTTAATGTCAAACTTCATTTCCTCCTTCTTGTCTTTAATAACAAACATGTTCTCCCTCCTTCTTTCTTGTTTGTAATCTTTCATCCTATTGTCATATAACTTGTCAAGTAGAAAATTAGCTAGAGCTTTCTCTATATTTTTATCCTTGTATCTCATTTTCGTTAAATAATAATCCTTTTCAAAAGTAGCCCACAACTTCTTTTGTAAGATTCATTCTTCCTTCAGCAGGTTCAAGGAAGTTATCATAAATATCTGACGTACTGAGTTCCTTGAATTCTCTGTACATTGGCTGACTTGGTTGAAACCTTTTTAGCTCTTATTTCAGATACTTGATCTCCTCTTCTAGTTCAAACCTTTTCTTTTCTCCTTCCTCATTTTTGGCATCATTAAGCTTAAGAACTAGTTCATGAGTTAGATTTTGTTCATTTGCAATGCCTTGTTGAGAGGTGTGTAGGTCTTCCAACTAGTTTCCAAGACCAAAAATCCTCTAACCTAAGTTCCATTCGACTTGAGTAATGTTCTCCACATCTTCAGCTGTTGTCACTTCGAACTTACTCTTCACTTGACATAACTCAATAGCTGAGTCTGCAGTGACTTGAGTTATTTTCTCCAAGTGGTTGTGTACGACTTCATCTGTATTCTTCCGGTAATCGAAGTAATCAGACATTTTGATTAATACCTCAGAGTAGTTATCCCTTTGACTGAGTAAAACATCCATCGTCTTCTGAATCTTACTCATATCGTCAGCTATCATAAATTTTACTGGATCATCAGCTATCTTGATGGTAGACTGATTCTTTGGGTCAAAAAACATGAGAAATTTTCCACTATATTCAGACTGCTTATGAATTTCAGTTGTCTGTGACCCAGCTGGTAATTCAGCATCCTGAGCAACTGACTTTCCATCCTTGACGGATATGTCAGTAGTTTTCTCTCCTTGAACTGAGTCAACTTTGATTTCAGATTTCTCAGTTGCAGTAGGTATTTGATCTTCCTCTGTCAACTTCTTATCATCATTTTTAGGATCATCATCCTTCTGTTGTGGTTTCTCCTTTTGTTCTGATGATTTAGTGATCTTCTTCTTCTTTTTCTTTTCTTGTAAAAATTTATAACATATGGTCAAGAATTGTTCCACAGGAATAAATCATACGAATTCTCTAATTTAAACATATCAAGAATCCATTTTTATTCTGGTATCATCTCTTTCTTGAATGGTTCTTGATTATCCATTGCATTGAGTTTCCACTTCATGAATTTGACAAGTCTCTTAGGTTCAATGGATATCTCATCCTCTATCATCAAATCTTCTTCAGAGGGTTGCACTGCTTGATGTGAAAGTTAAGCAAGTAAAATCTCTGGAACTTGAGATGATTTTGAGAGGTCACCTTCCTTGCTAACTTCAGTTTATGGTGCTAACTTGTCAATTGTACGTTCTATCATCATCACTAGATTTTAGTTTCACTTCCTCCTTAAATGATGCTTTGTCATATAGTTTATGTCTTTTCTCAGGGAGTCTGAAAATAGTTGTCTCTCTACAACCTTCTTTGCTTGAGAGTCGGCTTTGTGCTTGGTTCCGTTTTGTTCATCTATATGTTCAGATACAGTCTTCTTGGAAACTTCAGTTTTCTTGGGCTCTACTCTAACCACTATCTTCCCCATTGGTATGTCAGTAGGTGCTGAGGATCTATCAGTTGAAGTCTTACTGATATTTTTAGCATTCCCAGCATCTGTAAAATTTTCTTACTTCTCGATGTTGACTATCCCTTTTTATATCCACCTATGGGATAGCTGAGCCTTCAGTATTCTTAGCCTCATTTCCATGACTAAGAATCTCCAAATAATGTTGAATAAGAATTCCAAAGGACTTATTTGTATGAAGTCCATCTCTCTTTTCGGATCTAGCTTTCTTTGCTTGGATTGCCTTCTTTCTTCGTCATAAAATTGCTCCTCCTTTATTTGGTCGAAGATTTACAAAACCCAATTAAAATCAATCTCATCACAGATAATAGCGATAAGATCTGCTTCTACACTTGATAAGATTTCCAATCCTTGAAATTTTCCCATCACACATCTTGATAACAATTTTCATAAGGTTGCAAATTCTAGATTTAGCTCATTTATATTCGAACATATATGTGCTGGTTCTTCTTTTGAAGATATCTGCTTCATAAAATCTTGTCAATTCTGTAGTACTTTACTGAGATCGAGAGATTTCTCTCTTGGTTTCTTGAATCCGAAAAGCTTCCTCAAGACTTCTTCATTTATACTCACTTTTCCTCCAAGACTTGAGTTGTGAGAAAATTTGGATGAATATTCATATTCTCCCAAAATTGACACATTGCATTGTAGTCATTAAATTTTTACCAAATTGATGTTGAGAAAATCTTCCAAACCCTGAGTTTTCTTTATTTTCTCACTGATTTGGATTGACAATAAGGTTCCTTAGCATCCTTTTTCATAATCATCAAGGGATAACGCTAAACCAACATCAATGAGTCTTGAAGATTTTGTTGAGATATTTTGTGAAGACATTTCTAAAGAGATGATTTATGAGAGATTTCTAGTGGTGTCTCTTCAAAATGATCGAGTAAAATATTTTATAGATATGATGGTACCGTTTGAACTTTTCAGTTTATGAATTTTTATATTCGATGCATGTACTTTTGTCGTTATCCGAGTACAAGCATAACAGCTTTTATGACACTTACGGCGGTAATTAATGTGATGTAATGATAGTGGTATAAATTCCCTTAACCAATTGACTTATGTTGACTCTTCCGTAACCTAGCAAGAGAATTCCAGCTGTTTGTTCAAAGTCAGTAACCCATCTTCAGCTTTTGCAAATATCAGTTTTTCGAATGTTAGTTTGATGAACAAGAAGAAATTGTTGATACCAAAGACTGATCTGTCATGTGAGCTCACCTAGCATGACAAAGATCATTCCCCTTGGTGGATTCCACTACTCAACTGACCTGGATAACTCCCAACTCAGTTCTCAGCTTGGCATACCTTTCAGAATCTAAAGGCTTGGTAAAAATATCAGCAAGCTGATCTTCAGTTTGTATATAAAGCACTGTGACATATTTCTTTTCAACATGATCCCTTATAAAATGTTGGCTAACGTCAATGTGCTTTGTCATTGAGTGCAATACTAGATTCTCAGTTGTAGCAATTGCATTTGTTTTGTCACACATTATGGGAATTTCACTTTCTTCTATCCCATAATCTCTGAGCTTTTGTCTGAGCCATAAAATTTGATCACAACAACTTCCAGTTGCAATATATTCAGCTTCAACTGTAGGATTTGAAATTGAGTTTTGCTTTTTACTAAACTAAGACACGAGTTTATTTCCCATTAACTGACATATGTCTGATATGCTCTTTCTATCCACCTTGCATCCAGCATAATCAGAATCTGAATATGATATCATCTTGAATCCACCTTCTTTTGAATACCATATTCCAACTTCCGTAGTTTCCTTTAAATACTTCGAAATCCTTTTGACTGCAGCAAGATGACTTTCTTTATGCTTAGATTGAAATCTTGCACAGACTCTTACGGCAAATGATATATCTGGGCTGCTTGCACTTAGGTAAAGTAAGCTTCCAATCATTCTTCTGTAGAGAGTTTTATCAACATATTTCCCATCTTTGTCTTCATCCATTCAGATTCTAGTTCCCATTGGAGTTGAAGTTCTTGACCTATTTTCCATTCCAAACTCCAGTTCTCCCATCATACTCATCTATAATTTAGTTTTCATCAGATTAACAAACTTTTTATTCATCTCTTCATTTTCTGATCCATAAATAATGTCATAAACATAGATTTGTACAAGCAAAGTCTTTTCCCCATATTTGATTCTGAAAAGAGTCTTGTCAATGGTTCCTTTGGTAAAACCATTATTTACTAAGAATTGTGACAGAGTCTCATACCATGCTCTGGGTGCTTGTTTAAATCCATACAAGGCTTTCTCCAGTCTATAAACCTTGTCTTCTTGACCTTTAATTTCAAATCCTGGTGGTTGTTGTACATATACTTCCTCTTCCAAAATTCCATTCAGAAAATTACTTTTAACATCCATTGATATACTTTATAGTTCTTGAATGTTGCATGTGCAAGAAAGAGTCTAATAGCCTCTAATCTTGCTACAGGTGAATAGGTTTCATCAAAATCTATCCCTTCAGCTTATGAATACCCTTTGGCAACCAATATTGCTGTATTTCTCATAATGATGCCTGATTCAACCTATTTGTTCCTATATACCCATTTTGTGCCAATAACATTAGCATGTCCATGTTTATCAATCAGTTCCCATAATTCATTCCTTTCAAACTCATTAAGCTCCTCATACATAGAAGTTATCCAGTCTAGATCCTTGATTGTTTCTTCAATAACTTTTGGTTCTAGTTGAGATAGGAAACAAGTAATCATGGTATCCAACTGATTTCTTGTCTTCGCTCATTAATGTACATCACCAATTACTTGTTCAGTAGGGTGATCTCACATCGAATGAAACTCAGGTTGATTTGCTTGGTTTGCTAAGTTTGATGGATCATGCTCTGTTGGGTTTTCAACTTCAGCTTCAACAGGTTGAACATTGGCAGGTTTAGTAGTGCGTTGAATCAATGTATCTGTAATGACATTATGAGGTCCAATTTCTTCTAATGAATTGTTAGTTATCCTTATCTGACCAAAATTCTTCTCAATATCAATAAAAACTAGCTCAACCTCATTATGTTGAGAAATTGGTTTAGGAACATCTTCAGCTGTTTCTCTTGTGAAATTTTGTTCATAAAAAACAACATGAATTTACTCTTCATGTTTGAGTGTCCTCTTATTCAATACTCTAAATGCTTTGCTGACACTTGAATATCCAAGAAATATTTCTTCATCAACTTTAAGTTGAAAGATCTTTAGCTGATCATTTCCATTGTTGTGTATGAAACATTTGCTTCCAAAAGAATGAAAGTATGAGATGTTGAGTTTTCTTCCATTCCAAATCTCATATAGAGTCTTTTTTGGCCTTTTATTCATCAAAGCTCTATTTTGGATTTAACATGCTATGTTGACAACTTCTGCCCAAAATCTTTCAGGTAACTTGGCTTCACTGAACATAGTTCTGCCTGCTTCCTTGAGTGTCCTATTCCTTCTTTCAGCTACTCCATTTTGTTGTGGTGTTGCTGTAGCTGCAGGTTGATGTAGAACACATTTTTGTTCACAATATTCTATGATTACTTTGTTCAGAAACTCAGTTCCTTTATCTGATATGATCTTCATAACCGATACACCATTTTCATTCTGTAGTCTCTTTATAAGTTTAGGAAACTTCTGTAGAGTCTCATTTTTCTTTTTCATAAAAATTACCCATATGTATCTTGAGTAGTCATCCACTACAGCCAATGTGTACTTCTTTCCTCTAACACTGATTGGAGTAACACATCCAAAAAGGTCCATGTGTAGAAGCTCTAAAACTCTGTTTGTTGATTGCTGAGACTTGGTCTTGAAGCTTGACATGATTTTCTTTCCTTTCTGACATGCATCACAAATGATGTCTTTCTTGTAAGTGGTCTCAGGTAAACCTGTTGGTCCCTTGAAAAAGCTAACACAAGTTTAGAGGGGGGGGGGGGTGAATAAACTTGTCAGCAAAAACCTAACTTAAAACTAAATCTTAAACTAGATTAAGTTCAACTCAAACTTGTGCGGAGTTAAGCTAACTTAGCTGAGTATAAGTGAAAGCTGACTTATCCTTAACCGAGTTAACCGGAAGTGGATTAAATTAAGCCTTTTTAAAATATGGGATATCAGTTAATATGCTGACTCAGTTCTGATGTTTGCTGAGTATGTGAACTAGATTAATATAACTATAATGCAGTAAGTAAATGCGTAAAGTAAATAGACAAGAATTATAGAGGTTCCAGGTGGTGTAATCATGTCAGTCCTCTCTTCTCATGTGATGTGGAGGCCAAATCCACTATGTTCTTGAGGTTTACGGTTACAAGACACAAAGTAAATTCTAGACACTTGATTGTCCTTCACTAATCCCTAGCTTCACAATCTTCCATCTTCAGTCTTCTACAGGTAGGATTGCTGTTTGATCTAAGCTTGCTACACTGGTCCTTAGAGGGTTGAATTGCCTCTTCACCAACTCATCACAAACACAGTCTTCCTGACTGCAGCTCAACTGTCCTTCACACCTTCTTGGTGTTTCATAGTCTAAAGCCTTTGATAAGATCAAAGTTGAGACTTGAATCAATGACTATGATTCAACTTGAGATTTGAGCTTTCTATTCTAGATAAATAAGTTATGCATAGCTCTGTTTTCTTCAAATGATTGATCTTGATCTTCTTTTAATGCTTATGATCACTTGAAGATATTTCTTGATCTTGCAATTAAGTGCTTAGCAGAAATTCTATTAATTTGCTTTTCCCCCTCAATATGAACTTTCTTGATTCGATTAAATCTTAGAATTCCGTTTCTCTTCTTGTAGTAGAAGTGATCTATTGATAGGGGTTTCTCTAATGTTTAGATCATTTGAATTTGAATCCTTATAGCCGTTAGTGGTCATGCTTTTCTTTTGTGTGTCAGTGTCCTTCCTGACATCTCTGCGTATCCAATAAGATTGCTTATCATACAACGGTCTGATTTATCTTCAGTTTCTCCTTTCTTTAGTTAAAAACCGATTTACACATGACGTAGTCGGTTTCCAGTTTTTAAGAGCATTAACTGAGTTTTTACTCTTCTTTAAAATCTCAGTACTCTTTTCTTCATCTGATTACAATTGACTAAATCAGAGTACAACATCCAAATGATCATCTAAGATATCCTTGTCCTTATGATTCTTAGGCCTTTATATAAGATCCATAAAGTCAGTTCAGGTCATCACAATCTTGCCTGAAGTCTAACTTTACAGTCTTTACTTTAGTCTTCATGAACTGAGTTTGAACCCTCAGTTCTTCAGTCTTCAATAACTGAGTTTGAACCCTCAGTTCTTCTAACTCCTAGATAAGCCAACTGAGTCTGTGTCCCTTAGCGAACTTACATTCTTCAGTTTCTATAGGTGTGCTCTTATGTCAGTTTTCCAGTATCTCGAGGATCTCAGTTTCCTTTAGTTAATTACCCATTTTCTCAGTTCTAACCCTTGAACTATTACAATGCTTGTCTGATTAACTTATACAAATATCAGACTCTATTAAATCCTATACATTGATTTCTAGACATCTTTTTGTTTTGCACTATAACAGCTAGTTATGACAATTCATCAATGGGGTCTAAAAACAATAACTGAATAAGTGATGAATAATCATCAAAACATAAATTTTATTTCCAACAATTTCCCCCTTTTTGATGATGTCAATACCCTTCTTTAAGCAATGCAAAAAGATAAAGACAAAATAAACAAAAATAGAATGAACTGAGAAACGGATAATTTTTTAGAGAGACTGAGTTACAATACAGGGTATTAAAAATACAATACATGAAAAGAAACTACGTATCGGATCCTTTTCCTTTCACTTCAGATAAACTCAATTTATCAAAATCTTCAGCATACTTCTTCATGGCTTCATTTGTTGCTGATCTTTCAATTCCATGAATATTTTCATAAATTCTCCATGAATTGGACATATTGTGTTTACTGAAAAAATTTCTCTTGAAGAGTACCGCAAACACAAACACGATTTGTCTCAGTTTTTCACTTGTACCAGTTTTCAGCAATTCCAAAACAAATTCAGGTTCCTCTTTCTCAACTTTTTCTGAAACTTTTGCCAAAGTGCTATTTCTCTCCTATTTGCTCAGTTTGTGCCATAAATGCCTGACGATCTTTTGCATACTCAGAAATGTTGATAGGATTGTTCTGTGGATTCTCCTTCTTTCAAGGGCATGCCTTTGAAAATATTGTAAAGACGAGAATCTAGACCAAGTCTTTTATTAGTTGGTTCAACAAATTTTGCAATTAACTCCATTTCTTCATCTGTAAACTCTCCTCTAGCTTTCTTCATTTCGATCAGTTTTTCATCAATGTTATCCAGAACTTTTGGCATATCTAACACATTGACTTTTAACATATCTAAACTTTCCCCCTTATTGACATCATTCCTATCGATCAAACTCTTGATGTAGGAGTTGAGATGTTGCTGGTTTGATGCCAATATGGTCTGAGCTACAACTGAGTCCTTCATTCCATTCTCCATTAACACCATTCTGTCAACCAAGTTATTGAGAATGCCTTCCCATCTCTCTATAGTTTCAGCTATCCGTGAATCATTCTCATTGGTTGTTTTGCGAATTTCGATCAATGTGTCATGACAATCGCTCTTGACTTTATCCAGTCTCTTTTCTATGTTATTCCTCTTAGACTTGCCTTCTTCCATGGATTTTAACACTTTCCCAAATAAACTGATATCATCTTTCTGAATGCGTATTAGTTCATTGTTATAAAACTTGATGATGTCAGTGTGGGAATGTCTTTTCCAGTTTCAGCTTTGTGCGCTTCAGTTTTATCTGCTCCATCTTCAGTCACTTTTGTATCTTTGATAGGAGTAGGAACAACTTTCTTGGGTTCCTCTTTGTATTCCACATATTTTCTTCTCTCCTCAGATTGTCTTCTTACTTCTTCCAGATTTGATTGATCGATTTCTCTGACTGGTGATATTTCAACATTGAAATCATTATCAGATTCTTAACCAACGTTATCAGCCTCAGTTTTTGCTATCTCACGTACAGTTTGGTCAGTTGGAGACTGATAGAAATTTGGGGACTAATCACCTTCTTTTTCTTCATTTTCAGATTCTGACTGAGTTTTAGAGTCCAAGTCTTCACTACTTCCTTCAGAGTTATCTTCATCATCAGCAATAATTTTATCATTTCCAGTTTCCTTTTCCTGAGTAGGCTCAAAAACTCCTCCTTGCGACTTAGGATTTCCCTATTAATCATCATCATCATCATCATCATCATTGTCATCTTTCTTAGAATCTTCTCCTGCTGCAGTTTTATTGCAATGTCTGTCTCTAATCAACACATATCCATTGCTCAGAAATTTATCAGTGTTGATCAGTTCGGACAAATGAGTGATGTTAAAAAGATCAAACACAAATTTCTCTGTTTCCATTTCTGCCAACTGACTCCCTTGATTTGATATAGAGCACAGTTTCCAGCTTTGATAATCGTGTAGTCTTTTGCAGTCAGCTACTATCAGTTCTCCGACGTTAACAGATAATTCAGGTGGAGTTGTGATTGCTTTACCTTCTCTTGGAATATCCAGATTAGATTCCTCAGGGGCCTCAATTCTTTCAATTTTTTCAATATCATTTTTGTTGGTATCCCCTTCAGCAACAACTGGGACTAAGCTGGTTTCAGTTTCAATTATGGGAACTGAGATGGTAGGCTCAGTTTCCAAGTTCTTTTCATCAACAACAAGTTCTTCTACATTCTCAGTAACTTGTTATTTTGCTGACTCAAGTTCCAGTTCTGCAACTGGTTCTTCTACAGGTGTTGGTTCATCACCGATCTCTTTGTCAAGTTATACATCTTCTTCAAAGAATGAGATCCTTCTATCTTCTTGTTTTCCGGAACAATTTCTGTTTCACTGACAAGCTCATCCAGGGTGACGACTTGTACAGTTCTTGATTCAACTTCAGTGAGATCTTTTCCATCAGTTTGAGACGATTCAATGTTCTTGAATGATTCCTCATACTCAATCCTAGATGCTGATTTTTGAGGTGTGGATTTAGACTTGGAGAGTAGCTTGAGCATGGCCATTGTCTCTAAGTCAATCAGCCTTTCTTCTCTTTCAGTTTCTTCATCGTCAAACTCATCTCTCAGGTTCTGCTCCCCCTGAGTGTCAGCTTCCCTCTGAATTTCAGTTACAGGCAGTGAAGGAACAATTTCTTCTCTAACTGAAGTTTCTTTCTCAGTAATGGCTTTCTCAGTTTGGATTGTTTCGGTGGGTGTTTATTCTGTTCTCAGTTTCTTTGCTGAGCTCTAGCAACTGAAGTAGCGGATTTTGTTAGAGAAGGCTCCAAAACCTTCTTTGCAGTTTCAGTAACCTTTGTTTGAATTGAAGCATCCAGCTTCCTCTTCCTTTCTAACAGTTTATCAACTTGTTCAAAAACTTCAGCACTGGTTGGTGGTTTCTTTGATCTTTGCCTCTTTTTCTTTGCTTCAATTTCAGAACCCTCTGCTTTCCTTTTTCCATATTTTTCTTTTGGGATTGCAATTTTCCCGTCTACAATTGCAGTTTCCTTTTTCTTTTCAATTTTGAAGTGGTCAAGAATTATTTGAACTAAAATCACCAAAGTCTTCTTATGATAAAATCTTCCTTTCTTTACATTTGTCTTCTTCTTGGGTACATCAAAAGATTGTGCCATTAGTTGATCCAGAATGTATCTTGGCCAGTTGAAATCTTCTTTGAACCAAATGACATACAGTAGATCCAGTTTGGTGCCAGACAAATTGCTAAAGTTCCCTGCGTTTCCAATCATGCAATTTGCCAACATCTTGGTAAGAGAATTAAATTCAGGTTTGAGTAGGCTTGTGCTTCCAGTCTGTAATACTGGGGAATATGAGTTTATGGTGATAACTTTCCATAATTTTTCTTTCAGTTCTTTGCTTAATTTGATAGCTGCTGAGCCTCCAGATTTGAAGAAGCCAAATATATCTGCTAACAGATCTTCAGTAATTTGAATTTCCTTTCCATTAACAGTGGTCGTGAGAGTATGAACATCTTCTCCTTCAATAGATGTATTTCTGAATTCATAAAAATCTCCAATGCTATCTAGACAAACGCTTTGCAGATTAATGTTGAACACTAGCTCCAAACCCTTGATTTCTTGAATTTTTGTAGCTTTTTCCTTGGCTAGGGTCTGATCAGTGTATTTAGCAATGAATTGATCAAGTGATATGATCATTCCAGGTTCAACTCGGATGAATGCTATTATTTCCAGAAAATGAATTGGATCGAGATTCTTGAAAAAAAGAACTTCAAAGGAGATTAGAATAAAGACTGAGTGTAAAAAGTTAATGGGAAAAATACGATGGAATTTATAAGTGGTAGAAAAAGTGGTTAATAGATCTGAGTGGGATTGAAAACGTCTTATCAGGAAATGTTGAGATTGCAAAACGGATGATGAGTGGAAAAGATGGACGGTTGAGATTAGGTAGGTCACATATGTAGCATATATCAGTAAATAAGGTAGGTGCAGTGTATCGCCAGCTGTAAATATCCAGTTTTGTCCTTATCCAGAACTCGTAGTAAATTCAAAAACACAGTTGTGAGTACAACTCAGTTTTATGAATTGCCACTTCTCAGTTTTCAGCTGTTGATCATTTCTTACAAAACAGAATGAGAGATTTTTGGTACCCATACCTGTTTGGGTCCTCTTAGATTAGTTTTTGTATTCTTGTTTTGATCAACTGATGAACTGACAAGTTTGTAGCTGCTAAGAGATTTTGTTCATTTGTTTCGTGAAACTGATATAATCTTTTAAAGATTATAGGTGTATTCTAGTCTTCATCAATAGGAAAAAGTCTTCCATTCCCCCTGAATCTATTATTCCACGAATGATTTTCATTCTTTTGTGAATATGACTTGAATGTTCTTTTGACTGATCCCTGATCAGTTCTGCCTTTTTCAGTCCTCTGATACTTTCGGTAAAATCTTTCAGTTTGCTGATTGCCACTGATTGATTTTACAGTTTTTTCAGTTTTAGTTCGAGGCTGTGCTGAGTAAATATCAGTTCTAATAATATTGTCAGCTTTCTGAGTTTTTTACTTTTATGCAGCTACAAACTTGGGTGCAACTGTACTAGGTCTGATCTTGGAATTTTGCTGACTATCAAGCCCTAAACCGGTTGTGTCTCCCATTGGTTTTCCAAGTTTGAACTGAACATTAGGAGTGGGATCAACTGATGATTCTATAATGTTTATTAACTCTGTTAGTTCATCAGTTGAACAGATTTCCTTAGTTCCATTATTAGCCTTGATAAGATTGATCTCAGCAGTCAATCTTAGAACTTCGGTTTTCAATAGATCTTTTTCCTTTTTGACATTCTCATAATTATTTTGAATTACACCTAATTCCTTTATGAGTATGTCCAAGGTCTCATTGAAATCTTCATTTCTATGATTTTTCATGGCAGTGTAAGCGTTGAAAGTAGAAGTACTTGCCTAATGATGTTTGTCTGAAAAGTTTTCAGTTTCATCTTCCTCATGTTCCAATTTCTGCTTGCCTTTATCCAATTCGGCATTGTTGCTTGCTAGATTAGTTCCAAAAAGTATAATTTCTTCATCACTTTCACCATGATCGTTTCCTCCAAAGCTTATGGGTAGAATTTCAGCATTATCCACATTGCTTGTAATGAGTGAATCTTCAATGAATGTTTCAATCAGTTTTTCTTGTGTATCAACCACCAGAGCCTGCAATTTATTGTTGTATTTATCAAAACTTAATATTGAACAGTTTATCAAATTTCTAAGTGTGGCTGTGTATCCATGATGCAGTTTTTTAAAAGCTTAAGTATGTAAGCAAATATCTTGATTTAAAGAATCAGCTAAGGTTGGTCAAAGACACAACTGGTACCCAGTTATTTCAAACTAAACACTCGAAGCAGTAACAACTTTGGATCACCTCCAAAAGGAAGAACTGCTCCGATACCAATTGTTGGTATTGGAAATAACTGTTACCCTGTTACTTCAAGCGAACAAATTGATTTAGAGATTCACCTATGGATCCTTTCGGAACAGAAGCACTGCTTTGATACCAATTGTTGGTCCCATTAAAACGCTAACACAAGTTTTGAGGGGGGGGGGGGTGAATAAACTTGTCACCAAAAACCTAACTTAAAACTAAATCTTAAAACTAGATTAAGATCAACTCAAACTTGTGTGGATTTAAGCTAACTTAGCTAAGTATAGGTCAAAGCTTTAAATGAGCTAACTGGCAGCGGATTGATATAAGCCTTTTTAAAATATGAGTTATCAGTTAATATGCTGACTCAGTTTCTGATGTTTGTTGAGTATGTGAACTAGATGAATATAACTATAATGCAGTAAGTAAATGCATAAAGTAAATAGACAAGAATTATAGAGGTTCCAGGTGGTGTAATCCTGTCAGTCCTCTCTTCTCCTGTGATGTGGAGGCCAAATCCACTATGTTCTTGAGGTTTACGGTTACTAGACACAAAGTAAATTCTAGACACTTGATTGTTCTCCACTAATCCCTAGTTTCACAATCTTCCAGCTTCAGTCTTCAACAGGTAGGATTGCTATTTGAACTAAGCATTCTATACTGGTCCTTAGAGGGTTGAATTGCCTCTTCACCAACTCATCACAAACACAGTCTTCCTGACTGCAACTCAACTGTTATTCACACCTTCTTGGTGTTTCACAGTCTAAAGCATTTGATAAGATTAAAGTTGAGACTTGAATCAATGACTATGATTCAACTTATGATTTGAGCTTTCTTTTCTAGATAAATAAGTTATGCGCAGCTCTATTTTCTTCAAATGATTGATCTAGATCTTCTTTTAATGCTTATGATCACTTGAAGATATTTCTTGATCTTGCAATTAAGTGCTTAGCAGGAATTCTATTAATTTGCTTTCCCCCCTCAATATGAACTTTCTTGATTCGATTAAATCTTAGAATTCCACTTCTCTTCTTGTAGTAGATGTGATCTATTTATAGGGGTTTCTCCAACGGTTAGATCATTTGAATTTGAATCCTTATAGCGGTTAGTGGTCCTACTTTTCTTTTGTGTGTCAGTGTCCTTCCAGACATCTCAGCGTATCCAATAAGATTGCTTATCTTACAATGGTATGATTTATCTTCAGTTTCTCCTTTCTTTAGTTAAAAACTGATTTACACATGACGTAGTCAGTTTCCAATTTTTAAGAGCATTAACTGAGTTTTTACTCTTCTTTAAAATCTCTGTACTCTTTTCATCATTTGATTACAATTGACTAAATCAGAGTACACCATCCAATTGATCATCTAAGATATCATTGTACTTATGGTTCTTAGGCCTTGGTATAAGATCCATAAAGTCAGTTCAGGTCATCACAATCTTGCCTGAAGTCTAACTTTACACTCTCGACTTTAGTCTTCATAAACTGAGTTTGAACCCTCGCCTTGATCTTCAATAACCGAGTTTGAACCTCAGTTCTTAAACTCCTAGATAAGTCAATCGAGTCTGTGTCCTCAAAGAACTTACCTTCTTCGATTTACGTAGGTGTGCTCTTATGTTAGTTTTCTAGTATCTATCGGATCTCTCGCCTTTTAGTTAATTACCCGGCTTCTCGCCTAAACCTAGAACTATTACGATTGCTTGTCCGATTAACTTACACAAATATCAGACTCAGTTAAATCTTATACATTGATTTCTAGACATCTTTTTGCTTTGCACTATAACAGATAGTTATGACACTTCATCAATGGGGTCTAAAAACAATAACTGAATAAGTGATGAATCATCATCAAAACATAAATTTTATTTTCCAACAAAACCAATAATTGGCTTCTTCTTTACTAGTAGATTGATGCCATCAAAATTTAGGTTACTCAGCTTTTTGTGCCATAACCAGCTTAGTTCTGACTTGGTATGCACAATAAGACAAATTTCTGGAACAACAATTGACCGATTCACAATGTACATATTGTCATGTCTTTTCCAGCTAAGACAACTTGATGTGCAGCTTTACATAGTACAATAAAGTACTTATTGTCAAAAGTTACTCTATATCCCATGTCAAAAAATTGACTTGTACTCAGTAAATTGTACTGTAAACCTTCGACAAAAGGTACATTCTTGATTTTGAGTCCATTCTTCACCAAAGTGCCAAAACCTCTTGTATATCCTGGTTTTTCTTTGCCTCCGAAGTTGACTTTAGGTCCATATTTTGCAATAAATTCTACCATACATTCTTCGCTGTTTGTCATGTGTCTAGAGCATCCACTGTCAAAGTACCATACTCCGTACAAAACAAATTAATGTGTTTTAGGTACCCAATACTGCTTGGGTCTATGATTGTCAGCGGTGAGCAGAATCCTTGGACCATAACCATAAGGTCGTCTTCGGAATGAATTGCACTTCTTTTCATATATATAAGCCACAGAAAATTATTTGTTAGTATGTGCCTTATTCATATATGGTTTCTAGTCTTTTGGCCTAAACCATCTAGCACATTGTTTTCTGTTGATGAATGCATTATAATAACCCATTCATGTTGTTTATTAAAAACATGCTTCTACTGAGGTCTTTGCGGACCTTTGTACTGAGCTCTCTGATGAAGTCTTTGAAAAGTCCACTGCTGAGTATTCTGCTGAGGTATGGAAGAATGGTTATGTTTTGCTGATTTAGCAATAGAAATAGGAAAATCCAGTCTCCATTAGCAGGGATCAATCTACCGGTCCCCCTTGAGATAGTTATCTCTAAATTGATTAACATTCTTAGATTTCACATTGGTGTATTTGGGATTTGTCTGGTTCTTGGCTGATTTTTGATTAGCCTTCTGTGGCTCAATAGATTTTACAGTAAATCTGCAATCAGTATTCCTAGAAGGATTAGCAGACCTAACATGAGTTTTAGCTTTGTTATTAGGTGCATGTGACCTTTTAGTATGCTGATATTGTTTGTTTGATGCATTCTCAGCAATTTTCACTAGTTCAGAATCCTTCTAAGGTTCAGGCCTTTGCTGCGCTACAAACATAGGACCAATTCTGGTACTAGGTTTAACAGCCTTGCTAGGTCCAACCTTAAATGTTTGCTGAGTATCAAATCTAAGAGGAGTTCTATCATCATAGGGTTTTCTGGATTTGAATGTAGCTGTAGAACTTGATTGAGCTATAGACCCAGTTGCTATAGAAGATATAGTAGGCTTCTGCAGAGTCTTAGAAAACTCAGTTTCCTTGAACTTGAGAATTTTCAGTTCAGCATTTAATCTTTGGATTTTTGATATGAATGAGTCATTTTCAGCTTTCACAGCCTCATAACCTGACTGTATTTCCTTCATTTGTCTCATGAGGGCATCCAGATTTTCTTCTATATTGTAATCTTTAGGATTTCAACCAACAATTGAAGAACAAATGCTATGAGCTGAAGTATATTTAAAGTTATATTGAAATACCTCTGTTGTATCTTCCATTTGTGCCAATAGTGTGGTGTCATCAGATTCTGCAGCTGATAAAGCTTTCTCAGTTTCAACTTCATCATCTGTTTCATCACCAGCTATCATTGCTTTTCTGGCGGGTCTTCTTTGCTGATATCTCTTGTTCAGCAAGTCTGGGCTGTCAGCTTTGAAGTGTCCAGGTTTCATACAGTTGAAGCTTTGGTTCTTTTTTTTTGGTGCTTTCTTGACAAACTTTTTGGTGTATGATTGACCAGCTTTCATCATCTTGATTCTTTTCACCATTAGAGCCATTTGCTTCTGCATCTCATCTAGATCATCATCATGAGGGTTTGATGATTCTTCTACTTGTGCATCAGCTAGTGCTGAGGTTTTTGAGCCTCTTATGTTGAACTCTCAACAAGATCTTCACTAAACTCATATGCCTTCAAATCTGAGAAGATTTTGAATGTACCCTCTGTTCTTAGATCTCTAGATTCCTCCATTACAGTTACCTTCATTTTCCAGCTTGAAGGTAATACCCTTAAAACTTTGGCATTGATCTCTTTCTTTTTGTGGATAATGTTCAGCAGTGCTAGCTCATCCTGAATGGAATTGAATCTTCCTTCCAGTTGCTCAATATTCTCACCAATTCACAATTTGAACTCTTGGAATTTTTGTTTTGCCAATGTGACCTTGTTTTCTTTGATAGACTCTGATCCTTCACATATCAGTTTTATTTTATTTCAGATTTGTTTGGTAGTTGTGCGATCTTTGACTTTCAGGTACATGTTGTTGTCCAAACACATTTATATTATATTTACTGGAAAGTTGTCCAAATTAGCTCGCTTTCTGTCTTTAACATTCCACTGATCCTTTGGTTTGGGAACACTGACTTGTCCACCACCTTCAACGGTTTGCATATGTGTAATCTGAAATGGTCCATCTGTTAGCACATCCATTATCTCGTCATGAGCAGGAGCTAGGTATGCCTATAATCATCTTTTATACTCAACAAATTTGTCCATGGTTCACATCATCAATCATGCATACTCATTGTTGTCCATGATGTAAAGCTTGAAAACTGAACTTTGAAATTTTTTCCTAGAATTTTAGCAAGAACTACAAGAGAATCTAATCAGAATATAACTCTGTAAAAGAACACTGTGTTGGACTTATTTTTAAGTTTTAGTGATGAGTGCCAGACTAACTGTTATAGAGCAAAGGCAAAAATATGTCTAGATCAAATGTATAGATTTATTAGAGTTTGATCTTTGTATAGGTTTGATCAAACAAGCACTGTAATGGTCAGCTGACTTACATCAGCAGACTAGTCTTGATCAGTAGGGTAGCTAGGTCAGTAGACTTATCAGGAACCTGCTGAAGACTGAAGGCTGAGGGCTCAAACTCAGTTATTGAAGGCTAAGGGATCAAACTTAGTAATTAAATTAAAGGATATGGAATCAGAATTTAGGGAAGTCTGTGATGACCTAAACTGATTACATATACCTTGTGTACAAGGTCTATGTTCCATAAAATAAGTGGTGATTGGAACTTAGTTATATGCAAAAAGGTGTAATCTAACTTCATAAATAAAATTTAGATAACAGACAGTAAGCTGAAATGTTTTTAAATACATCATTATAAGGATAAGCTTACTGATGTGTATCAGCAGGCTTATGTTCTCAGGAACCTGCTGGACAAATATTTTTATTTAATCAAAGGCTACATTGGAAGATTACAAGGAAAGGGACATCTAACAACCTCTGATTTTATCAAAAAAATCAATGGTTAAGATCAAAGGGATGTTGGAATGATTCAGACCTTTATCCACTGGATACAAGTCAAAGGGTGGATGATCATTTCATCAAAAGGAATCGACAGTGTCGACCCTAGAACAAAGCGAGAAAAAGCAAGTCAAGATAGGACAAGTCTGAAATGGCTATATTTGAATTTCAAATATCAGTCACAAGGATTCCTACCTATAAATAGAGGGCTCCTAATTCAGATACAAGTGATGAATTGATGAACATTGATAAAAATTAAGGATCTATCTTGAGCTATCAGAATTCAATCGATCAAGCACACTACTGACCCTACTGAGCATAAAGCTACTGATCCAGAGAATATCTTCAAGTGTAATCTGAATTCAAGCTACATCAAGCTTACTCACATGAAGATCTCAAGCTGCTGATCATATCATCCTGATCAAGCTGCTTAAAGCTGAATCACTTACTTGATTCAATCTTTCTTTACAAGAAACCTGCTGAGACAATGAAGCATCTTTTGAGTTGTGAAAGATCGTTTGTTTGTGGTGGAGTGGTGAAGAGGCAATTCTACCCTTCAAGGACCAAGGAAGACTTTGGAGCAAAGAATCTCACCTGCTCCAAGTGTTCAGCTTGTGAAGCCATAGTTATTGGTGAAGGACAAGCACCTTAGGGATTTTTGTAACACTACATCAAAGATCTCTAGTGAATTACCTCCAACATCATAGGAGAAGAGTGGACTGACAGGGATTACACCACCTGAACCACTATAAAATCTCGCCTACTTACTTTCGCATTTTATATTCTCGCACTTAGTTTATCTAACACATCAATCTATCGAATCTAGCAACCGAATTCACACACATACACTCTGAGTATCTAATACATGGTATCATATTTAACAACAATAAACAAGGCTTAATTTTTGATATATTTCCATTGCACAAATTCAAGAAACACAATCAAATGAGACTCTTCGAGTGTCGTGAGACTCTTGAAGTATCAGCAGGCTGCTGAAGTTGCTGAGTTTGTTAACCAAAAGTTTTAAGTGTTAAGTTTATTCACCCCCTCTAAACTTAACTAAAGCCTTTTCAAGGGACCAACACACTGCTTTGTTTGTCCTTGGAAGGCTTTGGACAAGTTTAGAGGGGGGGGGGGGGGTGAGTAAACTTGTGCCTTAAATATTTTTACGGAGTTAAGATAACTGAGCTGAGAAAAGGACTACTGAATTTTTATACCACTGAGTTAAATGCAGCGGAATTAATAAGTAAGCCTTTTTAAGTTATAGTTGTTCATCTGAAAGAATGCTAAGCTGAGTTTAGTGAAATTCATCTAAGTTCTTGGTGTGAGTTTAATCAGTTTGCATAAGACGGTTGATGCTGAAATAAATAACTTACAATAAAGTAAATGCGTAAAGTAAGTTGCGTAAAATAAATGCACAATTAAAAACATAGTTTTTATAGTGGTTCCATGTGGTGTAATCTTGTTAGTCCACCCCTCCCCAATGATGGAGGAGGTAAAATCCAACTAGTCTCTTTGAGCTAACGGTTACAAAAAGTCCTAGTTGATTGTCCTTGACTAATCCCTAGCTTCACAATCTAAACACTTTAACAACAGGTAGAATTGCTCCTCTCCAAATGCTTCACTAGTCTTTGAAGGGTTGAATTGCCTCTTCACCGGCTCCACCACACATAGTCACCCAGACTGCAATCAACTGTTCTTGACACCTTAAACCGGATGCTTCACAATCCAAAACCTTTGATAAAATCAAAGTTGGGTTGAATCAAGAAAGTGATTCAGACTTTGAAGAATCTTCAAGTGTTGAATCTTGATAAGTCTTGAAATGCGTGAACACTTTGAAGATTTTCAGGATCTAGCAATTTTGGCACGATGATGATGGTGATAACTTAGCAATATTCTTGTGAAATTCGTATGTAAAATGTTATGCTTCGGTGTTTTATCCTTGTTGCTAAGTCCTCTATTTATAGGTGAAATCAAACTTATGAATTTAAATTCTTCAACGGTCATACTGGATTTTATCATCATCTTGTCAGACTGTCAGTATCCATTCTGACATGTATGAGTATCAACCAACTGAATTTATCCCCTCAACCTTGATCTTTATCACTTTAAAAAGTCAGCTAAGTTTGATCCCTCAACAAGGCCTTCTCGATTAGATTTCGTCTTGACCCCTAGACTCTACTAAACCTATAACATTTCTATTACAATGCTTGTCTGATTTAACCTATACAAAATCAGACTCTAATAAATCTTATACATAAATTACTAGACCTATTTTAGCTTTTCACTATAACAACTAGTTCCATCACTTCATCTATGAGGTTAAAAACAAATAAACAAACATAATATGAAAATCATCATCAAAACTTAATTTTATTTCTAACATATGGGGTGGTGAAATGACGTATATCTCGGGTAGTGTTGATAAGTACATGTGTATCCCGGTCAAGGTGGAATTCTGTGGATTTTTGGGAATTGATCGTTTTTATTGGAAAAATGAGGGAAAAATAAAAAATGATGAAAACAATAAGTGCAAAGCCATGTATGGAATTTTGTTTTGTTATTATGATGTTGGTGAAGAGTACTTCTAATAATATAGTACATAGAACAAGATGTTGTTGTCTTCGATAGAGGTTTGTTTCAGGTTGACGAGCTTAGGTATGAAGAAGACCTAGGTGTGACTTACGTTTCCGACTAGTGGAATAATGTGGAGATGATGACAGTTTGATGAATTATAAGTTGAAGCTCGGTTGATGGTTTGTACTATTCAAACTAGAATCCTTATGAGAAGTTGACTCTTCCGGAGCTACGTAGGGAAGAGCTTCATTTTTACTATTTGATGTTCGGTAAAGCTCACTTGCGCCTATCTTTTCTATTTTATCCTAATTATCCCTTTCATTGGACCCGATCCTAGCCTAACGTTACAACATTTCAAGTCCTACCAAACCCTACAAGACTTTGATTGGCCTCGATTACTGGAGATATTTATTATGTGTAAGCCTATGGCATAACCTTAATACATTAAACGACTATAATCTGGATCGGTCTTTGGTGATTATTGTAGAAGAAGCTATACACACACACACACACACATTCTTTCTCAATAGAAGGTAGAACTTAAATCATATGCATTTGTGATAATTACTTGTGTTTTACCATTGAAATTCTTTTAGATTAGATGTATGATAGCAATGTTGACTCCTTCTTTCTTTTTGAATAGCTCATTTTCGCTCGAGGATGATCAGACGCTTGGTAGCAGGGATGTTGATAAGAGTCAACTTGGCTATCATTGTCGATGTGATTATACATTGTTTATATGTCTTTTTATATGCTTCCGGAGACATTTAGTTGTACTTTTATGCATTATACATCTTTGTTGTCATTTCCAGACATAGAATGTAAAGTCTGGAAAGCTCACCGTATTTCGGTGTTTTGATGCATTCTCGGTCACCCTAGTGTCCAGTAGAGGTTACGTGTGGTACTTGTTGTGATTTTGTGCATGAACTAGGTTTTTGGGATTATTGGAAGGCAAGATACGGGGGAAGGAGCGTGTGTACAATGCATAAACGTTCAAACAGATCAATACTCGTTGGTATTACAACACAAGTTTCACTAAATCTACATTTTTGTCCACCTTAGATGAAATTTCTGGACTGGACATCTGTATGAAAGTTTTATAAATTTAATGCACTTTCCAACTCATTTTGAATCTCTCACATCGGAGGTAAACACACAAAGGTATTGCTGAATTACTGAAGATGTGTCAGGAGGCGCGTGCCCAAAAAATCATAGGCGCGTGCCTATGGAGGAACAAAGCCAAAAATAGAATTTCTTGAACTATCAGCACTCATAGCCACACGCATGAGGTTTTATAGGCATGCGCCTACCACGTTATATGCCCACTTTCACCCCCACTATAAATACACCTTTTGGGGTTTTAGGTCAGTGTTCACTGATTGCGTGCACAACACTTACTAGCAATAGGACTAGGTTTATCGTAGTAGAGTACTTGCGAGTCAAGGTTGATCCCATAGAGAACGTCAAATTATCAAGATTGAGCTTGTCACAATTAACGGTCTACGACCAACTAGAATATAGACAGTAGTAAAATTGGTCTCACACACTAACAAGGCTATGCATGTTCATATAGAGTAAAGAAGAGTTTCTAATGTATTAGTTCAATTATGAGTAATTAGTTATTCCACAAACACATGAAATAGTCCTCCCCATTGGTGAATTTTAATTCATTGTTCAGCTACGGGTACAACTCCTAACTTTTGACCTGTTTCGCTGCGGTCCACATGATGTGATAGAGTGAACAATGGCCCATCTACTCCGACCATGGTTGTAGAAAATCTATACGCAAGCTACCCTCCTTAATTGCTCCGTAATAGCCCATACTCATAAAGAACTAGAGCTATCAGTATTGAGCATTAACCCATACCGCTAAACCACCTAGACAGCTATCGACACTGATTAGCACGTTCCTAGGGTCCATCAAAACAATGTCCAACTAACACTTCACTATAAGTACTTCATGCTAATTTATGAATACATGCAAATAGTTGATCAGGCTAATAACATGTAAATTAAATATGTAGATCAGCGTAGCTGGTGCTGATTATCAGGAATTAGTAATTTACTAAGTATTCAGATCTAGCGATATAGACCGTCGCAGGTCTGAAGAATGCAACCACTAATTCATGATTTCCTCACCAGTGAATTAGATTATAACACATGGGTTAAAATAAACAAACTATTACATAATTAAACTAAATAAACAATTAGCACATACTAGTTGAAAAGAACAATGACAGATCTACATCTTGGAAAAGATAGAAAATCATACCCTTGAAGATGAGTGTAGATCTCCCTCGGATCTCACCCTAGGCGGCGACTCCGTCGTCTCTCCGACCATAATTCACAAAAGAAATAAATGAAGAACAAAGAACTTTTATTGCACAATTTTGCCTTGAAATTTGTGTACATTGAATTCTGAGGCGAAGCCTCTTATTTATAGCTACTTAAACCGACTAGTAACACCTAGATCTACCCCTCGTCCAAGAAAACACTTTCTGGATGATTCTAGATCCTCGGTAAACCGGCGGTACATCCCGGTAAACCGGGGGTATTTTTGTCCATTTTTCTCTGCCGACTTAGCTTGGAAGGTTCTGGAATACCCTAGGCCCATTCCTTCCATTCAGTCCACTCCAGATTCGTCCAGTATGCTAGGCCCAATATTTCGTATCCTGAAAATAATCAAATAACGCATTAAATAATATCGAAATAGGGAAAATAAACGTTCAGTGCAGATTACTCGACTCGCGAACCCGACATATGATATTCAACTCTAATGGTTCATAATTATAGGTCGAAACAACTACTTTTAGCTCATAATGGATAGAATGTTGATGCCGTAGGATAGACTATTTTAACTGTCATCAACTACTCCCCACTTGCCCTTTTCTCGTCCTCGAGCAGAGTATCAAGGCGGATGTACTTCCAAGAGCAATCCCCATCAACTACCACATATTCAATAAAGATTTCTGGTAGAACATATATTAAGCAAAAATCCATAAGCTCCCCATTTATCACTACTTATGATGCATCAATGTGTCGTGTGATGAATCAGTCGTGATAGTGCGCACATGAGGAGAATCAAGTTGTATTAACCCCACAATATTAACTTACTTGAGCATACACTCGCTCATCTTGTCTTCAGACTTGATTACACAACATGGTACCTTAATTGGGCAGGGGGACTCGGGGACTGAGTATCACTCTTAAGTCCTCGTTTGTTTCTTTTTATGCGAGGGTCGTGCCCTTTTTACACAAGTTCGCTTCCCTCACTACCTTTATTGCATATTTTTTTTCTTATTATTGTCTATTTTTTTGGCAGATTTATCAATTTTTTTCTCTTACTCTTGCAAGCCCATTTTGTCCCGGTTTACCTCTTGTGGAAGTCAAGTTGATTCCCTTGTCTTACAACAATTTGTTAAAGTATATAGGCAGTCACATAATAAATCCCGGTTAAAAAAATTCATCATCTAATCTTGAACACTTCTCACTCAGATATGTGCTCAAATATTGAGTGCAATGACAGAATAACAATTAATAAGTTACTACTTCATGCAACATAACATATGCTCCTTCTTCTTCAAATTGAACTTGGGCTCCTTTTCTACCGATTCCTTACTCGAAAACGTGCAATAAGCAAGCTAAAAACAGTGTTAAAAATTTCAATTTTTTTCCCTTTGTTTCGATTATCCAGCTAAGACCGCCTACCCCCCCCACTTATTTTAGGCATTGTCCCTAATGACAAACAATAAAGAAAAGGAAAGTTACTTAGCTCTGGAATTGATCGGCTGAGTCAAAGTGAATCCCGGAGCAGAATCATTAGCTCCTTGGTCATCTGTCTTCCATGTTGTTACCTACTTTCCAAAATACTTCCGAAAACTGTGAGTAACATGCGAAGGGTAATAAGAAAATATGGTGGCGGTAATTGTGCAAACCGGAGGAATGCGCAAAAATAGTTTCAGCCACTTTATTCTTTCATTGGCCTAATCAAGACGTGAAAATTTTTACGAGGGTATCACATGCGAATCGTGAAGGAAAAAACCACATATATCTCTAGTCAGATGACACTAGATATATGTGATGAAAAAACCTTGGGATTTTCATGCTACTTTATTGGCTCAAAATAACTTAAATTAAAAAA
This sequence comes from Gentiana macrophylla, assembly GCA_026214975.1. Classification (NCBI taxonomy): domain Eukaryota; kingdom Viridiplantae; phylum Streptophyta; class Magnoliopsida; order Gentianales; family Gentianaceae; genus Gentiana; species Gentiana macrophylla. Next base: position 84,411,089 of record CM047810.1, read on the forward strand.
ACCAATAAATAAGGTTTTATAGAAATAGTTCTGAGTTTATAGTCGCCAGCTCGACTGTACTAATAGGGCTCATTTATTCGTACTTTGGATCCATCAATGTAAAGACTACCAACTCAGGGTTATACTTGTGCTCTAGGTAATGCTTCAGCCTGTGGCCTTTTTTTTGGTCCATTGAAAAGGCTTTGGTTAAGTTTAGAGGGGGGTGAATAAACTTAACACTTAAAAGATTTAGAGTTAACAAACTCAGCAACTTCAGCAGCATGATGATACCTCAGTAGTCTGCTGACACTCAGTAGTCTGCTGACTATTGAGTTTACTAAATTTGTGCAGCGGAATTATATCAAAAATTAAGCCTTATTACTTGTTGTTAAATATGAAACCAAGTATTAGATACTCAGTAGTGTGTGTGTGAATTCAGTAGATAGATTTTATAGTGGTTCCAGGTGGTGTAATCCTGTCAGTCCACTCTTCTCCTGTGATGTTGGAGGTAATCCACTAGAGATCTTTGATGCAGCTGTTACAAAGATTCCTATGTTGCTTGTCCTTCACCAATAACTATGGCTTCACAAACTGAACACTTGGAACAGGTAGGATTGCTGCTCCAAAGTCTTCCATTGGTCCTTGAAGGGTAGGATTGCCTCTTTACCAGCTCCACCACAAACAACAGTCTTTCACACCCCAAAGATGCTTCACTGTCTTCAGCAGATTCTTATAAAAGAATGATTGAATCAAGTAAATGATCCAGTTGCAGCAGCTTGATCAGGATGATATGATCAGTAGCTTGCAGTCTTCAAGTGTATAAACTTGATGTAGCTTGAATTCAGATTACAGTTGAAGATCTTCTCTGGATCAGTAGCCTTAAGCTCAGTAGGTTCAGCAGGGTGTTTTTCTTGATCAGTAACTTGAAGCTCCGGATTCTCTGTATTTTTCTCTTAATGTTCATCAACTTTTTTTGAGTTAGAAGTCCTCTATTTATAGGTAGGAATGCTTGTGACTTATATTTGAAATTCAAATATAGCCGTTCCAGAATTTGTCCCATTTGACTTGCTTTCTGTCACTGTTCATAAAATCTTGTACAATCGATTGCTTTTTGACATTATGCAGTCTGTCCACCCTTTGACTTGTATTCATTGGATAAAGTCCTGAATCATCCCAACGTCCTTTTAATCTCAACCATTGATTTGCTTGATAAATCAGAGGTTGTTAGCTATCCTTATCCTTGTTTTCTTCCAATGTAATCTTGAATAAATCGAGATATATGTATCAGCAGGTTCATGAGTCTGCTGGAGTACATATCAGTAAGCTGAACTATAATTTGCTGTGTTTAAAACACAATACAGCTTACTTCTTTTATCTAACTTTAATTTGTGATGTTAGATTACACCTTTTTAATCATAACTAAATTCCAATCACCATCCAACTTATGGAACTTAGACCTTGTACACAAGGTATATGTAATCAGTTTAGGTCATCATAGACTTTCCTAAATTCTGATTCCATATCCTTGACTTTAATTACTAAGTTTGATCCCTTAGCCTTCAATTCGACGAGTTTGAACCTCACCTTGATCCTTGATGGGTTCCCGACTAGTCTCATGACCTAGCTACCCCATCGATCTAGACCATCTGGCGATATAAGTCACCGACCTTTACAAATGCTTGTTTGATCAAACCTATACAAAGATCAAACTCTAATAAACCTATACATTTGATCTAGACATCTTTTTGCCTTTGCACTATAACAGCTAGTCTGGCACTCATCACTAAAACTTAAAAATAAGTCCAACAATTTCCCCCTTTTTGGTGATGATGCCAATACCCTCTCCTAACAGCAAAGCAATAAGATTAAAACAAAAAACAGAACAAACTTGGTCGTTTCTCATTATAATCATTTGTTCAAAGTTATTACAGTCTAGAATCAGCAAATATAAAACAGTGTAAAGTGTGCTGATCTACTGTCTTCTTTCCCTTTCTTCTCTTGCTTTTTCTGCTTGTTCCTGGTAAGCTCTTATTTCCATAATCATCTCTCCCATCCATTCATTTTCAATCAGAGAGAAGTTAATGTGAGGATTCACTTCTTTCCACCAATGCCATGCTTCTGGTAGAGTAAGATTTATCTTATGCACTTTAAATCCTAAACGCATGTAAACTTCTTTGAATTCATTGAGTGATTCCTTTGCATTTGTGGTAGGCAAACTTCTTTCACCTCTACCACCTCTTCCACCTCTCTTTGATGCCCTCATAGCTTTAACTCTTGCTTCCCAAAATTTCAAGCTCAAGAATGAGTTAAGACCTTCATGAAAGCCCTTGTCATGATAAGGTCTTCTTCTGTTGTTGTATACATTCTTGTATTGTTTGAGAAGATCATCAGTAAGTGGAAGTCTGCCAGGTGCAGGTACTCTAAATGCATTGGTATCAGCTTCCCATCTCTTCTTTGCAAAAAATTTAGCAGCCTCTTTTGCTACTGCTGTTTGGCTCTCTTCCCCCTTATTGACATCATCAGCAAAACGGGACAGCAGGCCCTGCTCACTCTCCTGAGTCAACACTAGATTGTTCATCTGACCTTCAATAATCTCAGTCCTAGTGTCAATTGTAGTGATCCTTCCTTGCAGTGTTTGCTCCAGCAGGGTGATCCTCTCAGTAATTTTAAGATCCACTACAGCAGGTTGAGATGCAACAGCAGGTTCAGCAGTTTTTTGTGCCTTAGCATGGTTATCCAGCTTCTGATGAATAGAGGCAAGTTGATCTTTCAAAAATTTCTCCTTCAGTGTATTGCCCTGTTTAATTCCCCTCACATCTTGTGTTAGATCAGCAATGGCATACTGAGTAGATGTGTAGCTTGAAGCAACTGTCTCAGTAGACTTTCTATTGTTATCCACCATGTTCATCAGTTCTTCAAATCTTTGTTCCTGTCTATCAAGTTGAGTTCTTAACTGTGTCATGTGATTACTGACAGCCCTCAACTCATCCAGGACATGTGCTGGTACCCCACCAGTCATTCCTCCAACAGCTCCATCAGCAGGCTCTTCTACATTGTATTGTTGCCTCTGACTGCTGATCACCAAGGCATAGCTCATATCCCTTCCAGCAGGGTGAGGTCCTTGGTACTCTTCCAAGATAGGATCAATAGCAGGTTCTTCAATCACTGGTTCATCATCAGCAGATTCTTCCTCAGGCATCTGAAATTCTTCATCACTGTAGTCATAGTCCACCAGATGCTCCTCCTCATCAATTCTGATGAGTCTGCCGACTATCTTTACCTACAATGGTCTTTGTCTCTCCTTGAGGCTCCACTACAAGAGCCTCTTCAACAACAACAACAGGGTCTCCTCCGGACCCAAATCTGTTCCAACCTTTGTGCGTGTCTTTGTTTGTACCTCAAGAGCTGCACTCTCTCTGCTTCCAACCTGTGTCCAGGTGTTGTTTGATCCTCAGCAACCTGTACCTCCACTTCTTTCCTTGGTTCTGGTGCAATTTGTGCCACAATGACTTGATCAGGGAATATACCCATATTTTCCTTTTGAAATTCCTCAATGTCATCAATCCTTCTCAGAAAATTTGCAGTTTTTGTTAGGGTGTTCTCAGTGTCACCCTAGTCTTGATATTGAATGGAATCCTCAGAACTGACACTGGGTTCACTGTGGTCAGTAACCCTCTCATCATCCAAACCTATTGTCTGCTGATCATCAACATGTGCAGCAGGTTCTTCAACAAATAAGTTGTCAATCTCACCAACCATCCTGTTTGCACCAATAGATATTCCCTCATTGATTTATGCCTCAATATCATCTATGATGAGATTTTCCAAATCCTCATCCATTTGTCCATTTGTTTGTCTTTCGATGGATATCCCAAAGATCGATGAGCGCCTTACACTTGATTCAATAATCATTGCAGTCCCAATGGTTTCTCCTGGACCTGATGGATGATCACCTCCAGAATCAAAAGATGATGAGTCATCACTATCACCTCTTGGATCCCTAAACTTGATACCTTCCTCCTTCTGTTGTTCATCAAATAAATCCATCAATCTTGATTGTAGTAAGGTGGTATCAGCCAGAGCCAGCAAACTTTCCACTCCCAATTTCTTAAAAGCCCATTCTTCAAAATCTGTCATTGGTTCTGCAGCTGGCTTTTGTCTCTTATAGAAACCAAACTTCTATTGGAAGTAATCAGCAACCAGTAGGAGTTTAGGGTCAACAAACTCCTCTTTCCTTTTCTTCTCATGCCTCTCAAATGGCATGGTTGGCTTCCTGGGAGCTTTTTCAGTACCTTGCTGACCTGCAAAGGTCTCAACAAGTAAGTTCAAAGTTTCTTCCACAGATGCTTCTAGGTCAGTAGGTTGCTCAGGTTGTACATTTGTTCCTACTACCTCCATCTGTATCACACTTGGTTCCCCCTGACTTATATGCTCATCAGCAGGGTTAGCAGCAGACTGCTCTTCCCCTGAACTATTGCAGGACTTGCAGGGTCTTCTATCAACTTTTCCACTTCCATAGCAGGTGTAGACTCAGTTGTTGCTGTGGTTCTTCTTCAAGTTGCTCAACAACAACTTGTGCAGTTTTAGTAGGCTCAGTAGCCTTTGCAGGGGAGGATTCAATGGCTTCAACAGCAGGCTCAGGGTCAGTAGCCTGATGTGATTCTCTAGCAGGTTGCTCAGAAAAAACCTCTACATCCTCATTAGGCTTGATAATAGTTAAGGGCTCAGCCTCAATAGCCTCTCCTTCTTCTTCTCCTTCTTCTTCTTGTTCTCTTTGAGCCTCCAAAACTTTCAAATGTTTCCCCTTGCCATGTTTCCTCTTTTTGGCAATCTCTTTCATTCTTTTGGAAAGTTTCTCTTTTTCAAATTCAGCAGCTTTTCTCTTCCTTGTTATTTCATTTAAATCAATAACTTCAACAGACTGCTTCTTAGTCTTCTTAGTCTTTAACATCTCTGTTATTTTTCTTGTATCAGTAGCCTTTCTTTCTCAGTAACTTTCTTTGGTGCAGCAGGCTTGACAGTTTTCTTAACCTTTTGCTTGATCTGCTCACCACCAGCATCACCATCATCTCCACCATCATCACTATCAGCAATCTCATCAACACCTTCTTCATCATCATCCAGACCAAGGATAGGATAGTCAATTTCTTTCTTGTATCTGGATTTATTTATCTTCTCTGGTGCAACATCAGCAATTTCCAAATGATTCAGCAGGGCCTGAACCATTAATCCTAAGGGTAAGGCCTTGGATTTCCTTGTGCCTTATTTTTTTTCTTTTGCAACCTTCTTCATGTAGTGGATGAAGTATCCAGCCCAATCAAACTTCATACTTCTGCAAATAATCATCAGCAGTTCTATTTTGGGTCCTGATAGTGTATCCATGCTTCCAATGAGCCCTAAGATATTCTTTGCAATAATCTTGCTCAATAGGTTGTACTCATAACCAATGTGTTTCACATTATTTCCTGGAATTGATTTGATGGCATCATTGGTCTTGATTTTGTCAACAAAATCCATCTTTGACAATCCCATTTCCTTAGGATTTGTTGGAGCATCTATTACTTCTGCAAAACCAAAAACTTCCCTCAGCAGGTTTGAGGAAACTGCAATCTCCTGGGCATTTACTATTGTGGTGAATGCCTCTCTTCCTTCTCTTATCACAATATTCCTCCAGAAGCTAACAACATTTGTGTATGATATTGTTTTCAATCTTATATTGAGTACATTTTCCAGACCTTCATATCTTCTTATTCTTCGACCAATATTGATGGCTAACTCTGTTTCATTAGCATCAACAACAAAACCTCTCACACTTTGACTTGTTCCAATTTGAACATCATCCTTTTCGGCCATTGTTATAAAAAATAGATGAAGAAAATAACTTCTGAAATCTGTGTTCACACAGTGTAAATGCAGAGAGATAGCAGATTGAGAGTAGTGAGTATCTTCTATGTAGTAGACTGTATATATATAGACAGATGCAGTTGTAACTGTCAGAACGTGTACAGTGCTATTAACCACGATTAAATCTGAGTGAATGCGGTCTTGACACGTGGCCCATTACTTCTCCATAACGTTTGTAACCGTTAGATCGTGTTAACTATGGTTATAAATGATAGAATAAATATCCCTCCATTTACTTTTTGGCTTTTATAAGTTTGGCTGAGTAACGTTTCATTCAAAGCACCTTGTCATCGCTAGGTTGGCCCGACTCTTGACAAATATGCCTCGACTGACTTTCTTTGATGTGTGTAACTCTGTTGATCTTTGATTCCTTCTTGTTAATTGATAATACAAGATGAAGTTTAATACCAATGACCGATCACATCAAGTGAGCTCACCCAACATGACAAAGACCAATCCCTTGGCAACTTCATTTGCTCAATTGTCCAAAAATAAGTACATGGAATTGTTGATACCAATGACTAATCACTAAGTGAGCTCTCCCAACATAGCAAAGACTAATCCCTTGGTGAATTCGAAAGACATTCTTTGATTATCTCACAACTTTAATAATTCCAAGTTCAGTCCTTAGTTTGGCAAATCTTTCACTATCCAATGGTTTAGTGAAAATATCGACAAGTTGATCTTCGATGGGATATAAAGAACCACCACATCTTTCTTTTCAACATGATCTCTTATAAAATGATGTCTCACATCAATATGCTTGGTTCTTGAGTGCAAAACATGATTTTCTCGTGATTGCAATTGCACTTGTGTTGTCACACATAATTGGAATTTCTCTTTCTTCAATTCCATAATCCCTTAATCGTTGTCTTAACCACGATATTTGTGCCAAACAACTTTCAAAGAAACAATGTATTCAACCAGATGAGTGGAAGTTGATATTGAGTTCTGCTTTCTTGCTAAACCAGAAACCAGTCTATTTCCCATTAACTAACGAGTTCTGTGGTGCTTTTTCTATCAATCTTGCATCCAAAGATAGTCGAAATCTGAGTAGGATATAACTTTGAAGCTTCCATCTTTTGAATACCATATCCCTACTCCCGAGTCTCTTTAGATACTTGAGAACTCTTTTGACTCGCACCTAAATGACTTTCTTTAGGTTTTGATTGAAATCTTGCACGACACACTACAACAAAGGATATATCAGTCTCATAGCTAGCGATGGGTACATCGATCGCCTATCATCCTTCTCAGATAAGGTCTGATCAACATCTTTGCCTTCTTTATCTTCATCCAGTCTAATGTTTGTACTCATAGGAGTTGATATCTTGGTGCTATTTTCCATACCAAACTTCTTCAGCAACTCCTTGGTATACATGGTTTGATGAATGAAGATTCCATCTTTCATCTGTTTGACTTGCAATCCGAAAAAGTAGTTCATTTCTCCCATCATACTCATTTGGAATTTACTTTTCATCAGATTTGCAAACTTCTCACATAACAGTTCATTTTCAGAACCAAATATTATGTCATCCACATAAATTTGCACCAGCAGTGTGCTGTTACCTTCATTGATTCTGAAAAGAGTCTTATCAATGGTGCCTTTTGTGAAACCATTGTCCACCAAGAATTGAGATAGAGTCTCATACCATGCTCTTGGTGCTTGTTTTAATCCTTAAAGTGCTTTGTTGAGTCTATACACTTTATCTTATTGATCTTTAACTTCAAAACCAGGAGGTTGCTGCACATACACCTCCTCCTCTAGAATGCCATTCAAAAATGCACTCTTAACATCCTTCTGATATACTTTGAAGTTTTTATAAGCAGCATGTTCCATGAATAATCTGATAGCTTCCAATCATGCAACAGGGGCATACGTCTCATCAAAGTCTATTCCTTCTGCTTGAGAATATCCTTTTGCCACTAGTCTGGCCTTATTCCTTACAATGGTACCAGATTCATCCAATTTTTTTCTGTATACCCATTTTGTACCAATTATATTTGCATGACTAGGCCTATCCACTAGTGTCCAAACTTGATTTCTTTCAAATTCATTCAATTCTTCTTGCATAGCAATTATCCAGTCTGGATCTGAAATTGCTTCTTCAACAACTTTAGGTTCCATTTGAGATAGAAAACAAGTAAACATTGCTTCTAATTGTCTTCTAGTCCTCACATCTTGCTGTATGTTGCCAATGACTTGTTCAGCAGGGTGATCCCTTAACCATCGTGGATTTTGGTTAGATTGATTCTCAGGAACCTCATCTTCAGTAGGGTCTACTGTTTTTTCAACAAGGGGCTCAGCAGATCCTTGAACGGTTTCAGTTGTTGCATCAGTAGTATCACCAGCAGGGTGTTCAGCAGGGGCAGAATCAGAAACCTTTAAGTCATTGAATCTTTCCAAAACTTCAACACATTCTGGATCAGTGACTTGTTGATTCTCAGCAGGTTCACAAGCTTCATCTTCCATACCAGTGAAATTAGGTTCATCAAACACAACATGGATTGTCTCCTCATATTTCAGTGACCTCTTGTTCAGTACCCTGAATGCCTTGCTGACAGAAGAGTATCCCAAGAAAATTCCTTCATCTGATTTTGGTTGGAATGTCTTCAAATGTTCCTTATGATTCAAGATAAAACACTTGCTTCCAAATGGATGGAAATAGGATATATTAGGTTTTCTTCCATTCCAAATCTCATAAGGTGTCTTCAGCAGCTTCTTGTTCACTGAGGTTCTATTTTGTGTACATCATGCTGTATTGACTGCTTCAGCCCAATATCTTTCAGGTAGCAATGCTTCACAAATCATTGTTCTTCCTGCTTCTTTTAATGTTCTGTTTCTTCTTTCAGCAACCCCATTTTGCTGAGGTGTACCAGCAGCAGCAAGTTGATGTAGTACACCATTCTGTTCACAATATTCTCTTATAACTTTATTGAGAAATTCAGTACCCTTGTCTGATCTGATCTTTACTACTGTTAAATTTTTCTCATTCTGTAATCACTTCAAAAGTTCAGGCATCTTTTGAAGTGTTTCACTTTTCTTATTCATAGATATCACCCAAGTGTACCTTGAATAATCATCCACAACCACTAAGGTGTATTTCTTTCCTGTTACACTTGTTGGTGTTACTGGTCCAAATAGATCCATGTGCATCAACTCCAAAACTCTTTTTGTTGATTGTTTAGTCTTTGACTTGAAGCTTGACTTTGTCTATTTACCTTGCTGACATGCATCACATATAGTATCTTTTTTGAATGTGATCTCAGGTAAACCAATCACCAGTTTCTTCTTCACCAACTGATTGATATCATCAAAATTTAGATGATTCGACTTCTTATGCCATAACCAATTGAGTTCTGATTTGGTATGCACAATCAGGCAGGTTTCTGGAACTGCAGTAGACCAATCCACAATGTACATGTTTTGTTGTCTTCTTCCTGCTAGTACAACTTGATCACCTCTTTCACTAATGACAGTACATGTGTTTTTGTCAAAAGTGACCTTGTATCCCATGTCATAAAATTGTCCAGTGCTCAGCAAGTTGTAGTCCAGTCCTTCCACATATGCCACATTCCTGATTGTTAATCCATTCCTCGCAAGTGTGTTATATCCTCTTGTGTATCCAGGTGTATTTTTGTTGCCAAAATTCACCCTAGGTCCATCTTTTGCCACAAAATTTAACAAACAGTGCTTATTCTTTGTCATATGTCTGGAACATCCACTGTCAAAATACCAGACACCCTACAAAACAAAGTTAATGCATTTTAGGTACCAAACCTGGTTGGGTCCATAATGGTCAGTGGTAAGCATGACCCTTGGCAAATTTCCATAAGGTCTTCTTTGAAAAGTGTCATACTTTGGTTCATACATGTATTCTACACATCCATAAGGTCTAACAATTGGTTGTGTAGGATTCACATATGCTTTCTGGCCTTTTGGTATTTAATGCTGTTTGAAGTGATTTCTGTTGTTAGAAGCATTAGCATAACCATTGGATTGTTGTCTGTTTGGAACAGCTCTGTAATATGGAGTCTGCTGAGGTCCCTGTTGAGGCCTTGTATAAGTCCTCTACCGATACCTCTACTGATTCCATTGCTTAGGTTTCACCCTAGCAGCATGGTTAAACTTGCTGTTTCTAGCAGTAGGTGCAGGAATATTCCAATCATCATCAGTAGGGAACAATCTACATTTCCCCCTGAGATAAGTATCCCTAAAATGATTAACATTTTTGGGTTTGGGATTCTTATCCTTGGAATATTTCTGGTTTTTCCCTTTTTGTGGTCCAGCAGACTTGGTAGCAGGTCTACTATCAGTAGGTCTAGAAGGTCCAGCAGTCCTACCTTTGGATTTAGGTACTGATACCCTTTTTGTTAGGTACTGATATCCTTTTAGACTTCTGATTTTGCCTCTTTGAAGCATTCTCAGTAGGCTTCACTGCCTCAGCAACCCTTTTGGGAGTTGGATCTTGTGCAGGCACAAACTTAGGACCAATCCTGGTACTAGGTTCAGTGACCTTACTGGATCCACTCTTATTGGATTGTTGAGTACCAAATCCAAGCCCTGTTCTATCACTATTAGGTTTTCCAGATTTGAATGCAGTGGAGGAACAAGATGGTTCAGCAGAGTCAGCAGCTACTGAAGGTTCAGCAGGCTTATGCTGATTCTGTCTGACTTCTTTTTCTTTTCTTTTGAGAATTCTTAATTCAACATTCAACCTTTCAAATTCTACTTGAAGAGCTTCTTTTTCAGCCTTCACAGTCTAATAACCACATTGTATTATCCTCAGGTTATTAAGGATGGCATCAAAAGTTTCTTCATTGTCAGAGTTTTTAGGATTTGAACCACAGGTTGATTCACAAACACTTCCAACAGGAGTATTTATGGATACAGAATTGTATACCTCCTCTGTCTCATCCATGTTTGCCATTAATGCATAGTCTTCCTATCAGCAACAAGTGCAGTGTCATCAGATTCATTTCTTTTTTCTGATTCCACTTCATAACTTGATTTATCTTCAGCAACCATAGCCTTCTTGCCATGTCTTCTTTGTTGACTTTTGGTCTTGATGAGTCCGGACAATCAGGTCTGAAATGTCCAGGTTTTTTGCAGTTGAAGCAAAGATAATCATGTTCCTTACTTTGTTTTAATTCGGAGATACCGGGTTTGAAGTGTCCTGTTTCTTGCATTGAAAGCACAAATAATCATTGTCTTTCCCGGAATCATCCTTCTTCTTTTCACCGAATTTCTTAGTGAAATTCCTTGAGAACCCTTTCGAGCTTTCATCATCCTGATTTTCTTGCTCGAGAAGGCAATCTGCTATTGCATCTCATCCAGTAGATCATCTTGAGCTCCTGATGTTTCTTCTTGATGTTTGGCAGCCAATGCAGTGGTCTTTGGCTCTTCTTTTTCAGTGGTAGGTGCCAATTTCTTGCTGAATTCATAAGCTTTAAGATCTGAGAATAATTTGAAGGTATCCTCTTCATGTAGCTTTCTCATTTCTTCTATGGCAGTAACCTTCATTTCCCAAACTTCTTTTTCAGGTAATGCTTCCAAGATTTTTGAGTTGATTTCTTCTTTTGAGTTGCTTACACTCAGTAAGGTGAGTTCATCTAGAATTGCATTGAATCTAGATTCCATTTGCTCAATTGTTTCATTTGGTTGCATTTTGAACTTTTGAAACCTCTTTTTGGCCACACTGATTTTGTTCTTCTTGATTGCATCAGTGCCTTCACAGATTAACTGTATCTTGTCCTAAAGTTCCTTTGCAGTTTTGCAATCTTTCACCTTCATATACATATTGCTATCCAGAGTTCTGTATATGATGTCAATAGCAATATTGTTAAGATTTGCTCTCTTTCTATCTTCAGCATTCCATTCTCTTTTTGGTTTTGGAATGTACTGTGTCTCATCTCCCACTGTTACTGTTTTGGTATTCTCCAGTGGTCCATCAGTTAGCACATCCATCATTTCATCATGTGTTGCAGCTAGATAAGCCTGCATACGACGTTTATATTCATTAAAAAGATCTAAAGAACACATCAGCATTGTTCTAGCATACTGGTTGTTATCCATGATGCAAAGCTTTGAAAATCAGTAACTTGAAAAAGTTTTTAAAGTATTTTCACAAGCACAACAAGTAGGATTACTTCAGAACAAATGCACTGCTCCGATACCAATTGTTGGTCCCTTGAAAAGGATTTGGTTAAGTTTAGGGGGGGGGTGAATAAACTTAACACTTAAAACTTTTGGAGTTAACAAACTCAAAGAACTTCAAAGACTGCTTATTTCTCAAGAGTCCACGACACTCAATAGTCTCTGGCCGATTGTTGAGTTTATCAATTTGTGCAAATGGAATTATATCAAAAATTAAGCCTTATTACTTGTTAAATATGAAACCAAGTATTAGATACTCAGTAGTGTGTGTGTGAATTCAGTAGCTAGAATTAGTAGGTTGATGTGTGTAACAAACTAAATGCAGAATGTAAATGCAGTAAAGTAAGTAGGCGATTTTATAGTGGTTCCGTGGTGTAATCCAGGTCGACCCACTCTTCTCTGTGATGTTGGAGGTAATTCACTAGAGATCTTTAATGTAGTCATTACAAAGATTCTGTGTTGCTTGTCCTTCACCAATAACTATGGCTTCACAAAGCTGAACACTTGGAGCAGGTAGGATTGCTTGCTCCAAAGTCTTCCATTGGTCCTTGAAGGGTAGGATTGCCTCTTTACCAGCTCCACCACAAACAACAGTCTTTCACACCCCAAAGATGCTTCACTGTCTTCAGCAGATTCTTATAAAAGAATGATTGAATCAAGTAAATGATTCGATTCAAAGCGGCGCTTTGATCGAGGATGATATGATCGCTGACTTGCGCCTTCAAGTGTATAAACTTGATAAAGCTTGAATTCAGATTACACTTGAAGATCTTCTCTGGATCAGTAGCCTTAAGCTCAGTAGGTTCAGCAGGGTGTTTTTCTTGGTCAGTAACTTGAAGCTCAGGATTCTCTGTATTTTTCTCTTAATGTTCATCAACTTTTTTTGAGTTAGAAGTCCTCTATTTATAGGTAGGAATGCTTGTGACTTATATTTGAAATTCAAATATTGCCGTTCCAGAATTTGTCCCATTTGACTTGCTTTCTGTCACTGTTCATAGTACTGACACAGTCAGACTGCTTTTTGACAGAATGCAGTCTGTCCACCCTTTGACTTGTATTCATTGGATAAAGTCCTGAATCATCCCAACGTCCTTTTAATCTCAACCATTGATTTGCTTGATAAATCAGAGGTTGTTAGCTGTCCTTATCCTTGTTTTCTTCTAATGTAATCTTGAATAAATCGAGATATATGTATCAGCAGGTTCATGAGTCTACTGGAGTACATATCAGTAAGCTGAACTATTATTTGTTGTGTTTAAAACACAATTCAGCTTACTTCTTTTATCTAACTTTAATTTGTGAAGTTAGATTACACCTTTTTTTTAATCATAACTAAATTCCAATCACCATCCAACTTATGGAACTTAGACCTTGTACACAAGGTATATGTAATCAGTTTAGGTCATCATAGACTTCCCTAAATTCTGATTCCATAGCCTTGACTTTAATTACTAAGTTTGATCCCTTAGCCTTCAATTACTGAGTTTGAGCCCTCAGCGTTCAGTCTTCAGCAGGTTCCTGACTAGTCTACTGACCTAGCTACCCTACTAATCTGAACCCGATCTGCCATTATAAGTCACCGACCTTTACGATCTTTGTTTGATCAAACCTATACAAAGATCAAACTCTAATAAACCTATACATTTGATCTAGGCATCTTTTTTCCTTTGCACTATAACAGCTAGTCTGGCACTCATCACTAAAACTTAAAAATAAGTCCAACACGTTTACTATGAAATTTTTCACAGAGTATTCATTTCTAACTTCACATGCACCTGAATTGAAAACTTTCATGACTACTTGTGGTCCATACCATCTAGACTTCAGTTTCCCAGGAAAAAGACAAAGACGTGAATTATATACCAGCACCTTATCTTCAACTTGAAATGTGCGGTTGAGAATCTTCTTATCGTGCAAGAACTTCATTCTTTCCTTGTAAATCTTTGAATTATCATACGCTTGAAGTCTAAACTCCTCCAGTCTATTCAACTCTAATAATCTCTTCTCAGCGGCTAAATTCTCATCCATATTTAGAAATATCGTAGCCCATAGCGCTCGGTGCTCGAGTTCTACCGGTAAATGACATGCTTTTCCAAACACTATCATATATGGTGACATCCCAATCGTGGTCCTATAATCTATTCAGTACGCCCAAAGAGCGTCATCTAATTTCATAGACCAATCTTTACTCGTGGGATTCACAGCCTTCTCTAAAATCCTTTTCATCTCTCTGTTTGTCACATCTACTTGTCCACTCGTCTGAGGGAGATATGCTGCTGCAATCTTATGTCTAACCCCATATCTCATCATAAATTTCTCAGACAACCTATTACAGAAATGACTCCCTCCGTCACTAATTATGGCTCTTGGCACTCCAATCCTCGTCAAAATGTTCTTTTTAAGAAACCTTTGGACAACCCTGGCATCATTAGTAGGCAGGCCACTGCCTCCACCCATTTGGAAACATAATCGATTGCTACCAGGATGTAACGATTTGATTCTGATGACGTGAAAGGCCTACCGAAATTAATTCCCCATACATCGAATAACTCAACTTCTAAGATACTCTGCAGTGCCATCTCATTCCGCTTGAAAATATTACCGGTCATTTGACAGGAATGACAGGCTCTTGTAAATTCGTAAGAAAATTTATGAATTGTCGGCCAATAGAATCCACACTGCAGTACCTTGGCTGCTGTCTTGTCTGGCCCATAGTGACCTCCAGCTTCTCTAGAATGACATAGGCTCAAAATACTTGGAATCTCATCATCATAGACGCATCTCCTAAGAATGGCATTAGGGCACAGCTTGTATAGGTAGGGATCGTCCCAATGATAATGCTTCAGATCCGTGAAGAACTTCTTCTTATCCACATTTGTGAATTACGGTGGTAGGTACTTTACTGCAAGATAATTGACAATGTTAGCAAACCAAGTGTATACCTTGCCCACTCTTGATGTATTTTGTCGGGTCTGAGATTCAATTGGAGCTACTATTGAGACGGAAAAAAGTTGTCATCTGGAAAGCTCTCCCTGATCTCAAGTAGTTGCTCTTCTTCAAAGATAATCTCGACAGGTGATCAGCCACCTGGTTCTCAGATCCCTTTTTGTCTTTGATTTCAACATCAGACTCTTGTAAGAGTAGAATCCATCTTAACAATCTCGGGTTGGAGTCTTAATTGGTTTGAAGGTATTTCAAAGTTGTATGGTCAGTGAATACAGTGACTTTCGATCCTATCAGATAAGGTCGAAACTTGTCAAATGCAAAGATAACAGCTAAGAGCTCCTTCTCAGTAGTTGCATAATTCCTCTAGGCACTATTAAGGGTACGACTGGCGTAATAGACAAGCTTAAAGATTTTATCCTCCCTTTGTCCTAGGGCTGCTCCAACTGCCGTGTCACTTGCATCACACATAAACTCAAAAGGTTTGTTCCAATCTGGTGCTACCAGAATTGGGGCGGTTATAAGCATTTGCATCAATGTGTTGTATGCTTGCTTTCACTCTTCTCCAAATACAAAAGGTACATCCTTTGCAAGTAATTCTGTCAAAGGCCTAGAAACTTTAAAGAACTCCTTAATAAACCTCCTATAAAATCTTGCATGGCCAAGAAAGGCTCGCAACATCTGTAAGTTTGTTGGAGGGGGTAACTTCTCTATTACCTCTATCTTTGCCTTATCAACCTCCATTCCTTTCCTTGAAATCTTATGACCCAACACTATTCCTTCTACAACTATGAAATGGCATTTCTCCTAGTTAAGTACAAGCTTGGTCTCTTCACATCTCTTCAGTACTCTACTCAAGTTGTCCAAGCATTTATCAAAGCTATCTCCAAATACACAAAAGTCATCCATGACAATTTCAAGAAATTCCTCCACCATGTCTGCAAATAAAGGCATCATGCACCTTTGGAATGTTGCTGGTGCATTACAAATTCCAAAAGGCATGCGATTGTACGCAAAAGTTCCATAGAGACGTGTGAAAGTTGTTTTCTCTCGGTCCTCGAGGGCAATATGGATCTGATAGTAACCAGAATATCCATCTATGAAACAATAAAAAGCATGACCGCTTAATCTTTCTAACATTTGGTCAATGAATGGTAGGGAAATGATCTTTACGGGTTGCTTCATTCAGTTTCCTAAAATCAATGCAAACTTGATGTCCAGTAATTAGTCTCAAAAGGATTAACTCATCGAACTCATTAGGTTGGATGGTGAATCCTCCTTTCTTGGGCACCACATGAATCGGGCTTACCCATTCATTGCCTGCAATTGTGAAAATGATTCCCATCTCCAACATCTTTATAATTTCTTCATTAACAAATTCTTTTAATTGTGTGTCAACCTCCTTTGAGGTTGTGCTACCGCTTTCTTCTCGGGATCTACAGAGATTTTGTGCATGCACACCGATGGGCTTATTCCTCTAATATCTGCAATCGTCCACCCAAACGCTCCCTTATGCTCTCTCTGTACTCTTATAAGTTTCTCCTCCTCTAAAGGTGATAGTAACGATGAAATTATTAGGGGAAGAGTGTCATCTTGTAAGTATACGTACTTTAGATGAGATGGCAAAGGTTTCAACGTTAAGTTCCTTAGTGGCTCTTCTAGTGATGACATAAACAGCTTACCAGTGAACTGTATGTCAAAGAACTTGTGCCATGAAGGTCTATGAATTGTTCCTCCTAAATCCATAAAAGATATAGGCTCTACTTGTCGCACTTGACCTTCGCTACACCCAGGCCAGGTTTCCTCATAACTTTCTTCTTCTTCTTTCAGGAGCAAGGTCTCGGATACTTCAGGGTCTAGTGCCACCTGCTAATATAGTTCCAAAACAAGCTCGTCTATGGAATATAGCATGTAGCATGCTTCTCCTTCATCTTGAGCATACCTCATCGAATTCATCACATTGAAAACTACTCTATCCTCATTCATTCTCAGAATCTGCTCACCCTTATGAACATCTATCAATGTCTTACTTGTCGCTAGGAAAGGTCTTCCTAGGATTAGGGGAACATCGTGGTTAGTCTCCATGTATAGCACCACAAAGTCTACGGGGAATACAAATTTATCAACTTTTACCAGAACATCCTCCACCACTCCACAAGGTTGCTTCATAGACCTATCAGCCAGTTGAAGGGTTATAGATGTTTCGTTCAACTCTTTCATGCCTAACTTATAAAAGATGGAGAGTGGCATTAAATTGACACTGGCTCCAAGATCACACAATGCTTTGTTTAGGCACACTCCTTCAAATGTTCAAGGTATGAGGAAGCTCCCATGATCTTTACACTTAGGAGGCAGTTTGTGTTGCAAAACTGCCGAGCATTACTCGTTAAGGCATATAGTCTTAAGGTCTAACAATTTCCTTTTCTTAAAGATTGCTTCTTTCTAGAATTTCGCATACTCTGGCATTCCGGCTAGAGCTTCTACCAAAGGTATATTCACTTGCAGCTTCTGAAGCATCTCTATGAACTTTTTATAACGAGAATCATCATTATTCGGTTTATATTTCCTAAGGGTATAGGGTAAACTAGACGGATTAATAATTACAGTTCGTGAAGACTTACCTGCTGTATGCTGCTGCTCTGCCTGCTCGTCTACTGAATTTTCAGATGCCCGGTTTACCTGGGTTGTGTCCTAATTTACCGGCCCCTCTTTTTCTCCAGATTCTGCTACATTCTGCTGCTTGGCGCTTTGATTTTTTTCTATACAGCTTGGTATGGACGGTCCAGCGATTCCTTTCCTCTTATAGTCATGATTGCATTCACGTCCTTCGGATTTTTCTCAGTGTTGCTTGGCTATCCTCCCGGAGGACGGGATGACACTTGTTAGGCAATCTGCCCCACTTGGTGCGACAGATTCTGTACTAAGGCTTCCTGATTGGTCAGTCTTGTATCATTCGTTTGAAAATATGTGGTGAAGTTTGTATTTAGCTCAGTCATGGATTTTGTAAGTTGATTGACCATGTCGGTCACAGTTGAGTTCATTTTATCCATGGCTGCTTCCCAACCACTTGACTTGTTGAATTGATGCATGAATCCACCAATTTGTCTAGGTCTCTCTCCACCATTAGGATCACTCAGTCAAAAACCAGGGTGGCCATGAGAACCAGGGCGATATTCGCCCCCATAGGGATTTTCTTGCCTCCCAAGATAGTTCACATCTTCAGTGTTGGTTGCTGTGATCTCTTGAACATTTTCTACCTTGGCAATGATATCTTGCATGCCATCTATCTTCTCATTCATCGCCATCAGCTGGTATAAGTTCTTTTGAGAAGTATCTTCCCAAATACGCCTTCAGCTACTTTGGCGGTCTCAATTTGATGCGTTCCCCATTGGCTTGTAAGTGCGATTTTCTGTAGTTTTTCTTCGGCTTCTTCAGGTGATAGCAATGCACAACATCTGTTGCTCGATGCATCAACTCTCATTTTTTTATATAAACTATGCATTCGTATGGGCAAAGTGATATCATGGTGAGGGCATCTCCTTTGTGCTTCCTTAAATCTTTCCTAAGCTTTTACGAAAGTTTTTGTGGGCTTCTGCTTGAAATTCATAATGTCTTTTCTCACCTATAGTGACTTCCATGTGGGTAGTGCTTGTACATAAACTTCGACAGCAGATCGGTCCAAGTTTGGATCGATCCTGGTGCTAGAGACAATAACCATATCTTCGCTTTTTCTTTCAGAGTGAATGGAAACAACTTCAGATTGATGTTATCTTCAGGTACTCCTGCTGGTTTGACTGTGCTGACTATCTCCAAGAAGTTGGTGATGTGTACACAAGGATCTTCATTTGGTACTCCATGGAAGGTAGTGTATTTAGTCACAATCTGTATCACGTTTGGCGTTGGATGGAAAACTTCAGCCGCATTCCCTGGCTGAAGGATTGCTGGCATGAACTGCTCAATCATTGGCATTGCATAACTCTATAGTGTTCTCTTATCTCTTTGTACCACAACTCCTGCTCCATTGACTCTTCCGTTTTGTCCATTCTCTGCCATGGTGTTTTCTGTATCCTCCAAAGGTGGAGTCTCTTCTTCCTTCTTGCGGTGATCTCCTCCTTGCAAGCTCACGTCGTCCGCCAGCCTGACCGTATTCTCTCGAGCATTCTTTCCCTTTTTTTATAGAAAACTTTTTCAGTCTCAGGTATGAATCTCTCGAGTTTGGCTGCTGAACTTCGTGTAGTGTACTACAAGACACAAAAAAGAAAATAAAAAGTTAGTGACTTGCCTCGCCGGCTGTTACACACGCCTGGCAGACTCAAAAAAAATACAGACTCTGCCAAATCTGGGACCCCCGGTTTACCGCGGTATACCCCCGATAAACCGTGTGGGTCTTAGGAAAGGGTAAAACTATAGTTATGGGGGGGTGAATGATTATAGTGGAGTTTCAAAAACTTTTCTTATATTTAAAAGCTTTTGGGCATCGGATAAGTTCCTTCTTTAAATGTTGATTCAAAGTAGATTATGCAATCATAGATATAATATGCAATAAAATAAAGTGTTGTAAAGTAAATTGCTGAAAGTAAATAGACACCAAGGTTTATAGTGGTTCAGGGTGGTGTAATCCCTTAATCCACTCTTCTCCTGTGATGATTGGAGGAATTCACTATTGTTTTCACAGATACAATAGTTAGATTGTCTTTGGTTGCACAAGCTTCACAATTTTCAAGACTATCACTCCCTAGCTACAAAAGCTTCAGTGACTCAGTCTCTATCACTGCTTTTTGAGAACAAATCTTTCAGCAGCTATCACAAAAGGTTGCAACTCCTTCTCAGATTCCTCTGATTCAATTGCATCAGTTGATGTGATTTGGATTCACAGACTTGTGATCAATCTCAGTGCTTGATATGGAATTTGAGTTCTGATTGTTGAGTTGATCTCTAGATGTTTCCTTTAAGTATAGATAGAAGGCTTTTCAAATTAACAGTGTTTCTACTTGTTTCTTATCAAATTCAATCGTTGTTTTTCCTATTTGTCAATGCCTTCTCTATATAGCCTTGATAATCCTTGATTTGAATTTCCGTCTGACTATACATGGGCCTATTTGGGGCTGGATTCTTTATTCTTGGGCCGGGCCCATCTCATAACCAGATATTAACGACGGAATTGGAGGAGCAGGGCCCCGCCAACCCCTGAGCACAAATATCAGAACATGATTAATGTCTCTAGACAGAACGGCCGCTAGACTAGCTGAGCAGAACAATATCTGGGCAGAACGGTCAAAATGGCCGCTAGGATAGCTGGGTAGAACGGTCAAGCAACCGCCAGAAAATAGAGCTAATAAGATATAGCTGTTTACAACGTGGGTAGAGCCCCATGCCTGATAGTGTCCAAGATAACCGACGATAACTCCCACTATAGTAGAGGAGGTTATCATCATCATCTGGAGATATAAAAGGAAAAGCTTGAACTACGAGGCGGACTTGATTCCGATTCTACACTTGAATTGGATACGTAGGCAGCTCTCTCAAAGAGTTCAGTCCATATTCGTACCATTTTTACTTGTTCCTGTATCATTTTAATTATTGATTCCCCCTTAATTATATTCTCATTGATTTCAGTGATCGGATTTCTTTCTCAAACGTTTATTAGAAAATCCATCCTTGATTGATCCTCAATTGATTGTGCATTTAATGCTTGATCTTCATAGTATAAAATCTAAACAAGTAAAGTTTACTTGGCTGTTCCCTGAACAGTAAAATAATCCTTCTGAATTGGTTGTTTGGTTCTTCCTTCACTGCTTTGTCTTTGCTAAGCTGATAGTCAGTACACTATGCCGGTTTGCTGCTTTCTTTGATTTTACAAACTCCTTGTACTTCACTGATCCTTAATTTGGGTGAGATCAGTGTACACCATATTTGACAATGTATTCCATCATTTGAGTTATAACTTAGACTTATCCAAGGTTATCACAGACTTCCCTAGTTATAAGTCAGACTATAATGTCTTCATTCTTCTCTGCTGGTACTTGGCTGGCTTCACTCTGCCGGATTTCTGTTTTACTTTGCCATCCTACCAACTAGTATAATAATTTTCTGACTCAACTTATACAACATGTCAGACTCTGAGTAAAGTGTTATACAAAGATTTCTATCTTATTTCAGGCTTGCTATAACAGCTAGTATGGCCATCATCAAATCATATTTAAAATGTTCCAAACAATTTCCCCATTTTTTATGATGCCAAAACCCTCATAAGCCTGAACATAAGCATACAGATTTTCTTAATGATAACAACTCAAAAATTTTATTCATCCATAAAGGGCAGAAAGATAAGTCATTAAAGAATTATTCAAAGGCATTTAAATCACAGAGTCAATATCAAAAAGGGCTACTGCTTTTTTTCTTCAAACCTGATGCCTTTGCCTTTGATGCCCTTGCCCTTGTCAGTTGGGTTTTCTTCTTTCCATTGGAGCTTTCAGGCTTGCAACTTCCTTCCCCTTTTTTGGCATCACCAAACCTTTCCTCCAGAATTTTGTTGGCTACCTCAGATTCTGGGAGAGGGCCAAACTTGTCCTCCAGAATTTTTTTTGTTGCTCCAGTGACTTTGAGTAAGGTGTTGATTTGCTTTCTAGAATACTCCATAATATCATCCAGATGATGAATTTGCTAAGTATGAGCATTCAAAGTATCCACCACTGGTTTGAGATTTCCTTCAATTTTATCAGGTAGAAACTAAAGATTAGTTTGGACATAGTAAGGGATGAGTTGTTGTAGATTGTAGAGTAGATTTCCTTGCCTTTCTATGACCTCATCCTGAACTTTGATGTGACTGATGAGGGCCTCAATTTTGAGATTTAAGGAGGTTGCATTACTCATTAAGGCATTTTTGACATTTTTCCTGCTCATGTATTGCCTCTCCATGTCTACTATCAGGGGTTGAATATCTAGATTGAAACTCTATCTGAATCTTCTTCTGCGGGTGCTAATGTATCAGCCTATTCTTCTTCATCTTCTGTTTGGGCAAATGCATCACCATGTTTTTCTTCCACTTTCTCTTTCTATTGGAAATAAAATTTATGTTTTGATGATGATTCATCAGTTATTTTAATTATTATATTTAACCTTATTGATGAAGTGTCATAACTAGCTGTTATAGTGAAAAGCAAAAAGATGTCTAGAAATCAATGTATCGGATTTAATAGAGTCTGATATTGGTATAAGTTAAATCAGACAAGAACTGTAATAGATCTAGGATCAAAACTGAGAAAATGAGAAACTGGCCTTTTAAACTTAGTTCATAACTGAAGATTAATCAATTGATAGAAACTGACTAAGAGCACACCAACTGAAGGCTGAGGGATTAGACTCAGTTATAGAAAAAGAACTGAAGAAGGTAAGTTCGCTGAGGGACATAGACTCGATTGACTTATCTAGAACTAAAAAACTGAGGGTTCAGACTCAGTTATTGAAGATTGAAGAACTGAGGGTTCAAACTCAATTTTGAAGACTTAAGCCGAGACTGTAAAGTTAAAATTCAGGAAAGTCTATGATGACCTGAACTAACTTTATGGATCTTGACAGGAAGACCTAAGTATCATAAGGACAATGATATCTTAGCTGATTTATAAGTTATGGTGTACTCTGATTAAGTCAATAATAATCAGATCTGAAATGGAGTACTGAGTTATGGAAGAAGAGTAAAAACTTAGTTAATGCTCTTGAGCTGAAAACTGACTAAGGTAAGTTTTCATGCTAAGGTCAAGGAAAGCTGAAGAAAATCGGACCGTTATAAAGCAGCCAATAAAATTAGCTGAACAGAATTGTCAGAAAGGACACTGACCTTCATCAGAATAAGCAGGACCACCAACGGATACAAGAATTCAAATAAAAATGTTCAAATTCAGCTAACCTTTAAAGAAACCCCTATAAATAGACTACTTCTACCAATAGAAGAAGTGCGGAATTCTAAGAATTAATCTAGTCAAGAAAGTTTATACCAAGGGGAAAGTAAATCAAAATAATTCCTGCTAAGGACTTTGTTGCAAGATCAAGACATCTTCAAGTGTTCATAAGCATTCAAAGAAAGATCATGATCAATCATTTGAAGAAAAATAGAGCCGTTCTTAACTTACATATCTAGTAGAAGCTCAAAACACAATTGAATCATAGTTATTGATTCAAGTCTCAACTTTGATTCTATCAAGGTTTAGACTGTCAAACACCAAGAAGGTGTGAAGGATAGTTTAGTGCAGTCAGGAAGTCTGTGTTTGTGTAGAGAAGGTGAAGAGGCAATTCTACCTTCTAAGGACCAGTGTAGCAAGCTTAGTTCAAACAACAATTCTACCTGTTGAAGACTGAAGCTGGATGATTGTGAAGCTAGGGATTAGTGAAGGACATTCAAGTGTTTAGAATTTACTTTGTGTCTTGTAATTTTAAACCTTAAGAACATAGTGAATTTGGCCTCCTACATCACAGGGGAAGAGAGGACTGACATGATTACACCACCTGGAACCTCTATACTCTTGTCTTATTTACTTACTTTACGCATTTATTTATTGCATCTAAGTTTATATTGCACCTGATCACAGACTCAGCAAACTTAAGAAACTGAGTCAGCACAACATTATACTACATTATATTTAGATGAACTGATAAACTCAAGTTTTATATTTAAAGGCTTAACTTAATCCGCTGCCGGTTAACTCAGTTAAGGATAAGTCAGTTCTGACTTATACTCAGCTAAGTTAGCTTAACTCCACACAAGTTTAAAGCTGAACTCAATCAGCACAAGATTCAGTTTTCAGTTAGGTGTTTGGGGACAAGTTTATTCACCCCCCGCCCCTTTAACCTTATGCTAGCCTTTCCAAGGGACCAACACTTCATTTTATTTTTCTTTTTCTTCTTCAGCAATCTCATGATCAGAGAGAGATGGTTGAAGGTCACTTGCTTTTATCCATATGCTGGAGACTTAACCACTTATGTTGTTGTTCCTCCTTGATCATTGTTGGGGGTGTTGACAGGTTCAGCGGAGTGAGTTTGATCAGCTGGCTCACTCGGCTATTTGTCAACTTTGCTGAGGCTTCTAAGAATCACCTGTTGAATCGTCAGTTCATCATCAGAAATATCCATTGTTTCTTGATCATCTACAGAGTGATCTCCTTCCTCTTTGAGTTCTTTCTCTTCCTCAGCTTCTTCATCCTCAGTGGTCCCTTCTTCATCAGATGGAGTAAGATAATACCCCTATTCACCTTCTTGCAAATATGTGACTTCCTCTTGTTGTTCTTCCTCAATTGTCATATCATCACTGATTGCAACAGGGATATCCTGGTTGCTAGGCACACTCCCTTATTGTCCTTGTGCTTTTTGAGATCTGGTTCTCCTTCCAACTAGTGATCTGCTGCTTTCAGGCTCATTCCTTTTACTTCCGGTTGTGGGTTGCGGCTTCTGGGTGGCCTTGACATAAGTGAACATCACCTTGGCCTTGTGTAATGGGTGCTCATAGATAGGTTTCACTTTCATTAGATTGAAAATATGTTGGAGGGGAATCCCATACGATTTCCTTTCCCAGAAATGACCTTTCTTTTGCAGCTTCTTGCTTGGTGCCGTAATTGCCAGATCACTTTCCATTTGAATTTGGTGCTTCAATCTGTTGAAGATAAATTGTGACCAGTTAAAGGGAATACCTTGATAGATAATAGCATTAATTTGACTCTGATCTCAGTCATGTTCTGTTTAGGGTCAAATTTTATGATTTTTAACGATATATTTTCTATCAATTTCCCCCATATATGGATGTTTTCCATAGAAATCGAGCGTTATATTGAAATATCGAGTAAATGATGTTTTTAAGAGTTAAATTGCAAAACGTAACGAATTATGTGCTTAAATGATGAATTTATATTATTTTGGAATTATGTTACGCTTTGGTATGTTTGATCCTCTTGTAGATACTCATTGATGATGGAAAATATGATTTTAGAGAGCTAAATTCGAATTTGGAAAGAGCTAAAGAGATTTATGGAAGATTTGAAGATTAAGGAAAGAAATCAAGTTTGTGATCTTCAGCTGGACTGGCGTCCAAAGAAGTGAACTGGCGTCCACTGGAGCGAAATCAGATCAGAGAGTTCAGAAACTTACCGGACGGGCGTCGGAGAGAAGTGGACGGGCGCCCAAGGCTTGAATGATCACCCCATGTGCTTAGCTTGCAAGGAAAAATATCTTGGATATTTTCTACCCCAAACTTGGTGATTAAGGCTTTCAAAATATCCCATGTAACAACATGTTTTGAGTCCTAAAAGATGGATTTTTGAAGGAAAGAAGAAGATGCCACGAGTTTACGAGATCAACGGATCAATTTTCCCAACGCACTTCTACCGTAGTCTGTTTTCGATGGAAATTTGACCTGACTTAGAGGAATTTTCAGGGGAAGAGTTCTTGATTAAAGTTGTAGATACTAAAATGAGCTTTCCAACGCATTTTGAATCACGTCAATCGGAGGTCTAGAACTCAAGTTATGATTTTTTTTCCGAAGGGCTGAAAAAACGGACGAACCGGAATTAATTTCTACAACTTCCTAGCATATTCCTAGCATATTCCTTGCATGCTACCTCCACATGGTATGTAATGATTCTTTTTAACCACCTCCACATGCTAGCAACAACCTTCACATGCTAAAGTAATCATCACCTTCACATGCTTCTAACAAACTCATCATTACATCCTAACAAACTTCTAACCAACTTCTCACCTCCCTCAAATGCTACCTCCCTTATACACCTCCCATTATATATACACACCTCCATCACCACAAAAATACACACTACCATTCACCTAAAAAAGAGGCAGCCGCACTTCCGAGGGTTTCAAGGCGATCACCCGAGCCTTGTGCTCGGGTGATCCGGTTAGATTAGGATGTTTTTTTTTTTCGTTTTTTCATCGTTGGTGCTTGAAGATCAACCCTTGTATGAACTATGTGAGTTTAATCTCTTTTAATTTATTCAATCTCTAGTTTATTTTTATGATATTTAATTTATTTTGTATCCTTCTATGATTATGATGCTATTGTGTGAACTATATCGAGAGATTGTTTACTAATCGTTGTCTAACGCCGATGAGAATCTTTGTTAGGCTAGATCACCATAGAAAGATAGGATCTTTAATCGTTAATTAAGTGACAAGTTAATCGGTTAATTATCTAGGTTGTTAGATTCTAAAATACGAGAGTTAACTTGAATCTACACCTTCGTTTTGTATGGAATATTGGTCTCAACATTCGGAAGAGGAGAGATCGATAATTGAATTCACTAAGGAATTAGGAATTCATAGCTTGAGAAACGGATTCACTAAGAGATTAGGAATTTGTATCTCGTGT
Source organism: Gentiana macrophylla (assembly GCA_026214975.1). Taxonomy (NCBI): domain Eukaryota; kingdom Viridiplantae; phylum Streptophyta; class Magnoliopsida; order Gentianales; family Gentianaceae; genus Gentiana; species Gentiana macrophylla. The sequence continues at coordinate 84,437,440 of CM047810.1, forward strand.
AAAGGTGAAACCACAATTTGAATTAAAATCATGAGATGAACTAGGATTGAGATCACTTAGTTTATATTATGTTTGATCCCATGTATCTTTAGCTTAGGTCGTTTTTATTGTTCTTAGCTTAGATTTATCTTATTTGTTCTATGTTTGTTTTTCCTTTATTTGTTTTCTTGTGTGATAATTTAGAGGAATTAATAAAATTAGATTCAACAGCCCAATTCCCTGTGGATCGACCCCTTACTCATTACGCTTTACTAGCAATTACCCGATATTCGGTCGGTTAGGAGTTAGTTTGCATATAGGTTAGGGTTTTATAAATTGTTTTTGTTTAGTGATGCAAAATCCTCCGAACAAAATGGCGCCGTTGCCGGGGAATCGGTGTTTTGTTGAATTTAGTTGAGTTAATTTCTCTATTTTGTTACGATTTATTTTCTTTCAATAAAAGTAGCGTTAAACAAATTGAGAGTTTTTATTTTTGCCGTGTTTCGATGACCGTAGGTTAAGAATGTGCAAAAGTTTTTTTTTCGATTTGTGAAGCGTGAAGTGTAATCTAATCTTAACCTTGTGTGCTCTATGCTAAAATTTGATGTAGGCTCTTTGTGATGTATGATTTGTTTGGGTTGATGATCTGCTGTGTTTTCACGCATTACAGTATACATTTGCAAAATTCGATGCTTGGGCGGGCTTCCAAGTAAGTGAGCGCTCGTCCAGCCCCTAACATGCGGGTGAACGAGCGTGGGATTGTTGAGCGGCCGTCTGTGCAAAAAGTATCAACTCGTTTCGCTTACTGTTTTCAAGAACCAGGCGGGCGTCTGTCTTCACCGAGCGCCCGTCCGATCTGTTTTCATGGCAAGCGAGCGTCTGCGCTTTGTTGGGCGACGCGTCAGGTTCCATAATTTCTCTTAACTTGATTTTTAATGCTTTATTTGACTTGGATACTTTCATACGAGCTTCTGTGGCTAATTTCTTTTACGTAGATGTTCTGAACGTGCATGTTTACATCTTTCCATCTACGAATCCATGTTAAGTAATTGATTTATTTTTATATACATGATTCATCCATGCATGTTATAGCTAATGTCGGTTCTCGTATGCTATAACTGTTCTTAGTGTTATTTAGTAGCTAATGTCGGTTTCCGTATGCTACATATCGTTGTGATGAATCTTGTGAGCGTTAAGACTTATGTGCTTTCTTTTTATTTTTGTAACTCATATGGGTAGCTACTGTCGGTTTTCCGTTGCTACCATCTTTGGCTTATGAGTTATATTTGTTTAGTATAGCTCTTGTTGGTTTTCCATAATGCTATCACCTCTTGACGAGTCTTAAGGCGCGCGTCTACACACATGTAATGAATAATCTACTGTCGTTTATCGTAAACTATCATTATTTGGTAGACGTTTATTACATACATGTTTCGTTGCAAATAAATGGGCTAGTTTTCTTTCTTTTATTTTCCGTTATTTTTGCATACCATTTAGATGCATATCACTTAGGTGCATTTCATCTAGTTTCATTTGTTTTTCTATTTTTTTTTCTTTTATTCTTTTTAGAGTGTAGTTACTGTCGGTTTCCGTAATACTACCTCGTTTTTTTTTCCATGATGGTTACTGTTGGTTTTCCATATGCCATCATTATTTTATTATTGCATATCATGTAGATTGCATTGTAATATATTTTCAAGTAGTTGCACTTAGCCCTACTGTTTTGTAATGTTCCATGTATATGTCCATCCTTATATGAGCTTAATCTGAAAAAAAATCTCTATGACTTCTTTTCCATGTGTTTTACATGTATAACCCTTTGTTCCCGAGATGTTTCGTGTTTTTCAAGTGGTGCGGTACCATTCATCATTGTTTTTGTCAAGCTACTTTGGAAGTCGTTCTTTGAAAAGGACTCCATATGACATCACCATTGTTGTCCTCTTCAGCCACTCTTCGAATCAATACCAAACCAGCTAAGTCCCTAAATTTTTATTTCTGTACAACTTGAGGACAAGTTGCAATCTAAGTGTGGGGGAGGGGAATGATTGATATGTATCTACACTCATTTGCTTTATTCTATGCGAAAATGAGCTAAATTTTCAAAAATTTTTGTTTTGTCCCGAGTGAGCATTGCATGTCTTTATTTGAGTTTTATATCATTGAGGCGTTATTTTGCATATTTAGTAAATTTAGTTGTTTCACCCAACACTATTTTTCACATGCCATAGTGAATGATGAGCTATAAAATATAAAGCTATACCCTTTTTGGATTAGTGATTTTTGATTTTCTTATAAGTCGTGTACTTAGTGCTAACGTATATATCGTGAGATTTATAATAGTTTATGTTTAGATCCGTAGTATGATATCTTGTGAATATCTGAATGTTTGAATGTGATAAGTGAAACGTAACTAAAGTCTTTGAAAAAAAATAATAATGAATAAATTGTTTACTTGAGGTGTTATGCTCAGTGGTCATTAGAAAAAAAATAATTTTTACCACTGCTAGCCAGAAATCTCTAAGTAATCACATAAATAAATGGGTGTGTCGAAAGCTAGTCGATGATTGGAGTGAGGTAGGGCATTATCACGAAATGTCCTATACCACTATGATGACTAAAAGCTCACGGCTTGTTAGAAGAAGCTAACCTATGATTTGAGTAAGGTAGGGTGTTATCCCGAAACATCCTATTCTACTATGACGGGAAAGAGCTCATTCTAATGTGTGTATAAAAGTGAAAGAAAAAAAAATTAATTAAAGACTTGGTTATCGTTAATCTTATACCTAGTATAAACTAAAAGATATGCTGTAGGGATTATCCTCTGAGTATGTCGAAAAGGTCCTAGATGTATTCTATCATATTTTTCAGGATATATCACGTTTTGTAGGGTACATCTTGTAAGTGTCATTTGTCTCTAGTTGAAGGGGGGTATTAGCTAGTTTTGCTTGAATCAATTTCAAGTGTGGATTTAGTGGAAATTTATTATGGCTATGCACACACACTTGGCGAACCTCTAAACTATTGAATATGTTTTATATTTGCTAAGATGTTTATTTATCTCGAGCTATGTTATTGTTTTGTTTTGCTCGGGACGAGCAAAAAGCTAAGTGTGGGGGTGTTGTTTAGGGTCAAATTGTATGATTTTTAACGATATATTTTCTATCAATTTCCCCCATATATGGATGTTTTCCATAGAAATCGAGCGTTATATTGAAATATTGAGTAAATGATGTTTTTAAGAGTTAAATTGCAAAACGTAACGAATTATGTGCTTAAATGATGAATTTATATTATTTTGGAATTATGTTACGCTTTGGTATGTTTGATCCTCTTGTAGATACTCATTGATGATGGAAAAGATGATTTTAGAGAGCTAAATTCGAATTTGGAAAGAGCTAAAGAGATTTATGGAAGATTTGAAGATTAAGGAAAGAAATCAAGTTTGTGATCTTCAGCTGGACTGGCGTCCAAAGAAGTGAACTGGCGTCCACTGGAGCGAAATCGGTCGTAGAGTTCGAAACTTACCGGACGGGGCGTCCAGAGGAAGTGGGCGGGCGTCCAAGGCTTGAATGATCACCCCATGTGCTTAGCTTGCAAGGAAAAATATCTTGGATATTTTCTACCCCAACCTTGGTGATTAAGGCTTTCAAAATATCCCATGTAACAACATGTTTTGAGTCCTAAAAGATGGATTTTTGAAGGAAAGAAGAAGATGCCACGAGTTTACGAGATCAACGGATCAATTTTCCCAACGCACTTCTACCGTAGTCTGTTTTCGATGGAAATTTGACCTGAATTAGAGGAATTTTCAGGGAAGAGTTCTTGATTAAAGTTGTAGATACTAAAATGAGCTTTCCAACGCATTTTGAATCACGTCAATCGGAGGTCTAGAACTCAAGTTATGATTTTTTTCCGAAGCGCTGAAAAAACGGACGAACCGGAATTAATTTCTACAACTTCCTAGCATATTCCTAGCATATTCCTTGCATGCTACCTCCACATGGTATGTAATGATTCTTTTTAACCACCTCCACATGCTAGCAACAACCTTCACATGCTAAAGTAATCATCACCTTCACATGCTTCTAACAAACTCATCATTACATCCTAACAAACTTCTAACCAACTTCTCACCTCCCTCAAATGCTACCTCCCTTATACACCTCCCATTATATATACACACCTCCATCACCACAAAAAAATACACACTACCATTCACCTAAAAAAAGAGGCAGCCGCACTTCTGAGGGGTTTCAAGGCCGATCACCCGAGCCTTGTGCTCGGGTGATCCGGGTTAGATTAGGATGTTTTTTTTTTTTCTCGTTTTTTTCATCGTTGATGCTTGAAGATCAACCCTTGTATGAACTATGTGAGTTTAATCTCTTTTTAATTTATTCAATCTCTAGTTTATTTTTATGATCTTTAATTTATTTTGTATCCTTCTATGATTATGATGCTATTGTGTGAACTATATCGAGAGATTGTTTACTAATCGTTGTCTAACGCCGATGAGAATCTTTGTTAGGCTAGATCACCATAGAAAGATAGGATCTTTAATCGTTAATTAAGTGACAAGTTAATCGGTTAATTATCTAGGTTGTTAGATTCTAAAATACGAGAGTTAACTTGAATCTACACCTTCGTTTTGTATGGAATATTGGTATCAACATTCGGAAGAGGAGAGATCGATAATTGAATTCACTAAGGAATTAGGAATTCATAGCTTGAGAAACGGATTCACTAAGAGATTAGGAATTTGTATCTCGTGTAAAGGTGAAACCACAATTTGAATTAAAATCATGAGATGAACTAGGATTGAGATCACTTAGTTTGTATTATGTTTGATCCCATGTATCTTTAGCTTAGGTCGTTTTTATTGTTCTTAGCTTAGATTTATCTTATTTGTTCTATGTTTGTTTTTCCTTTATTTGTTTTCTTGTGTGATAATTTAGAGGAATTAATAAAATTATATTCAACAGCCCAATTCCCTGTGGATCGACCCCTTACTCATTACGCTTTACTAGCAATTACCCGATATTCGGTCGGTTAGGAGTTAGTTTGCATATAGGTTAGGGTTTTATAAATTGTTTTTGTTTAGTGATGCAAAATCCTCCGAACATGTTCTCCATGGAACCCTTCTCCCCTTCAATGTTCCTAGTTATCACAGGACTACATTTGACAAAGGGACGTTTAAGTGCCGATCTGGGGAAGTTATGTTTCTTGCTATGCTTTCTAGGGTTTTTGGCTATTTCAGTCCAGAAGGTATTGATATCGACCTTCAGTTTCTTCACATCGTCTGGACCGACGTTGGAGAGATTCAGGAATCGGTGGAGAAGACCAGGGGTGATAACCTCTTCTTTTCCAAGCATTGTTCTCATAATGCAATCTGGGTCACTTTTCTTCTTGATGGGCATAAATTTTGCATTTTTTGCAAAATGCAATCAGGGTTCCATAGCATATATCTTTGATTGGGGGGTTTAGAAAGGTCGTCAATCCAATATTCGTGCAGCCATCTACTAATCGCTGAGCCTGTGCATCGTTTTCACAAAAGGGTAGATAGTGCTCAGGTCTGAAAAATGATCCAGTGATGATCGACTTATCATAGTATTTCTCAGTTGGAGAGTTTGAGGAGGATGAAGCCATTGTTTGAAGTGTTTGAGATTTGAAAAAGCTTCGATTTTTCAAAGAGAATAGGGTTTATGAAATGCAAGAGAGCGTAAAGAATTCTGAAAAATCTCAGTGTTGTTTATATAGGATAGTTTTGGGTAGTGTGAACTTGGTTGAATATTGAAGGATTTTGTGACGGAATGGCATGATTTTATGTATATAAATCTTGGTATTTTAGTGTAGTGGGGGAGTGGATTGAGGTATGTAATGATAGATCCCGGGAATCGAGGCGTAGCCATCATACCTTAATTGAAAAATAATATTATTACCTCCATGATTTTAAACTAATCTCCACGTGTGTAATGTTCACAAGATAATCCTCCGTTACTTCTATGATATTCCACGTGTGCAAAACTAATTTAGTTCACACTTTAGTTTGCGGTTGACTCCAAGGTATTTGTCGGTGGAGTGCCTTGGTTGGTTACTGAGCCCATAGAGTGATATCTTACAGAGCTGCTTTTAGAAAACTGTTCCTAACAATCAGTGAAGTTAACTTCGCTGGGTACCAGTGCCTTACCTTCCAAGTGAGCGCACCTAAAGTGGAAAAGGTTTAGTCAGCTGGTGAAGTTACTTAGTTGATTACTCCAGTTAGCCGGTCCTTATAACTTAATCAATTTCTATCATTCCCAACTCAGTTCTCAACTTGCTGAATCTTTCATGTATGAGTGGTTTGGTGAATATGTCAGCCAATTGATCTTCAGTTGGTATATATCTCAGAATAACATCTCTTTTTTCTACATTATCTCTGATAAAATGATGTCTCACATCAATGTGTTTTGTTCTTGAGTGTAGTACTGGATTTTCTGTGATAGATATTGCACTTGTGTTATCACATATGATTGGAATTGTCTTCTCCTCCAATCCATAGTCCCTTAGCTATTTTCTGATCCATAGCTTTATGCACAACAAGCGCTCTTTGCTATATATATTCGCTTTGTTTGTTGATGTGGATATAGAGTTTTGCTTTTTGCTAAACCATGATACTAGTCTTCTGCCTAGAATTTGACAGGTTGCATATGTGATTTTTCTATCTATCTTGCATCCATCATAGTCAGAATCTGAATATGATATCAGTTTAAATCCTTCATCCTTTGGATACAAAATTCCTACATTGATGGTGTTCTTCAGATATTTGATTATTCTTGTAGCTGCTAGTAGGTGAGATTCCTTTGGTTTAGCTTGGAATATTGCACATACTCCTACTACAAATGCTATATCAGGTCTGCTTGCAGTTAGATAAAGTAGAGACCCAATGATTCCTCTGTACAGTTTCTGATCAACATCTTTTCCATTTTCATCTTTTCCAAGAATAAATCTTGCACACATTGGTGTATCTGATGTGCTGATTGCGGGTCAAGTTATAAAAATAACTCGATGCCTAAATAACCAACTAGCAAGTGAACTAGATTCAATCGCAGCATAGCTAGATAGAGTCGAGGTCGAACCCACAGGGAATCAAATTGTGGATCCTAAAGTTTAAATAACCAATTTTTTTATTTCGTTTAAAAACGGTGGTTTACGACCAACAAGGGTACTAGAAAAGAATCACAAACTCAGACATATACACAAATAACGTAATTAACCTCCCAATTATAGTCTTTATCGTTTGGACCTAAACAATTTATATAATAAACTAGACTTATTAACTATCAATCCGTTTGTATCTATTTCGTATTGGCTACGGGAGTCATCCTCTTAAACTTGACTTAGCACCCGTTAGGTCGCTAGATCACTGTGCTACATTACGTGACTTCGCCTTTTAATGCCTCCGTCTTATATAACTCACACGCTTACGACACTAAGGATGCCGATATTAATCGCACACCTCGTCTAGGCAACATTCCTATGGTTAGGCGTACTTATACTTCCTAAACGATTACTCAAGCTTTCGTTCAACTAGCAATTACCAAGTTATAGTCTCATGCTAATCTACGACGTACGTATAATCAGGTGCGTGCAATTCCCGAATATAAACCTACCTGAATATTATTTGAGCGTCCGTAAAGAGCAATTCATAAGCCTACCTAAGAGTTTTATATTGGTATTTCCTTTTTACCCGTTTTAATTAAACTAAGCGAGTAACGTAGCCATAGACATACCTACTAAGATGATACATTCAATTGGGTTAACCTAACCATAACGACGTGGCTTAATTAACAGGATGAATGGGGCTCGGTCGACCGAATGCAAGGGCTCGGTCGACCGAATGCAAGGGCTCGGTCGACCGAATGTTGACACTCGGTCACCTGAACAATTCTGTCCCTGATTACATCTCCGAATGTATATCTTAGCGTTTCTCATACAATACGGATTAAAACAGCAATTCGTCAAGCTATTATATAAATAGATCTAGATACACGGTAATCAAACAACGTAAATTCATACATAGATACTAGGTAGAGGACGTAGGGTATGTGATCCTTATAGACAAGGCATCGCCACCTCCCTAACGTCATAGCCTATATCTACATCATCTAACTATGAATAATCAACTCAAACGATAAAACCATAATTGGGGAAATTAATTACGGAAAATAAAGAAGACAAGAAAATATACAAGGGCTTACATATTGAAAACCCTAGAAATCTTCAATTCTACTCTCTATGATTGTTGTATTGTTGTATATGAGTTGTTGGTGTGGTATATCAAAATTACTAAGGACATAGTTTTTATATAGAGTACTGGCCAACCTTGGAAAACCGACTTAAACTCGGAATTACTAAACCCTAGCCGCCTTAATAATGTGTCGGACTTTCTGCCGGGCTTGTGGGCCGCTTGGTCGTCGAATGGGCATGCTCGATCGACCGAGTGTCTTCATTCGGTTGGGCTTCTTTTCCTTTGTCTTGGGCCTCTTGCATCGCCTGCGCAATTCTATTAAATCTTCTCCGAAGTTTATCCATTCTGCTCTGAAATAGCTCACTTTGCAAACATTGCATAAAATACGGTTTGTAATATCAAATAATATACTAAAACATCAAAATAAATAATAATGAATCGTAACTCAGTACATATGTAAATTAAGCATATTTCGACTTGTTATTACTCTATTAAAGCTCTTTTAAACTAGAATCGGGGATAAAGATCATAGAATAATGGGCACAAAATGACCGTTATCAACTACCCCCCACTTAGCCTTTGATCGTCCCGATCAAAGTATCAATAAGTTATTCCCCATACAATGACTTTCCAATGGTCACACTATACTAACACAAGAAACTCGAATCAACTCATACCATTTATGCTCATAAGATATTCATTATTCACTACTCGTCATGAATCGAAGTGATGTGTGCATATGCATTAGTTTTATATAATTGTGGCAAGATTAGAGTTTATGCCAACTTCGTAGTCTTCACCTACCAACATCAGTATTCTCACTTCTTAAGCCTCTCAATGGTTAAAGCACTAGAACAATAAGCAAGAGCGTATCTATAGGGATTTTGGACTTGGAGACCGAGTACTACTCAAAGCCTCTAAAACTTGAATTTTTCTTGAATTCTTCATATTTTTCGAATACTACCAATCTCAAGGAAGAAAATTTTTTAGAGTATCCCCCTATCTTAGATCAAGCATAGCATTAAATATCACCACAAGCGCGGTGCTACTTTCGTAATGTTACTACAAGCCCAGTGTTTAACATTTTGTTAAAACACAGGTACGTCTCAAGATTATTACTCCGCTTTGATGGCTATAATTTAGGAATACATCAGACGATAAATATCAACACTAGGTCAGCATAACCAATCATCTACGCAACGCACACAGAACTCTTTCATTTTTTTATCATAAGCGCGGTATTTGTCGATTCATCTATTTGAGTAATTGAATAATAAATAACTATTTGCAACATACAGTATGAATATCATTAAGTTTACTAGCAATATATCGCAAAAGTATAAAGTGATCACGTACTCACGAAACATGGTTCCTTCCTTATTAAATACAACATCGGGAACACTCAAAAGTAAATGTGATTCTAAGTTTAAAAGTTTAAATTTTACTCATTTAATTTATTATTTGGTATGTGGACGCTTATGTGAGCTAAGTGACTTGTACCCCCCACTTAAACAATGCATTGTCCTCAATGTATAACAATAAAAAGTAAGAATAGGAAGTTAGCTCTGGATAAGCGTGGAAGTGGAACAAGTCTTGTGAACTTCGGCAAATTTCTAACAGATAAAACAGTGGCCGGTTTGCAAGGAAGAAGAATAACCGCTGCAACACACATCTTAAACAAAACTCGAAACTCGTAACAGGGTTAGTCCAAGAAAAAGTAGTAATCATATAAAAAAGGGACCGTAAAAGGGATAAAAATTCCTTGAACATCTTATTTTTAAGTCCATAATTAATGATTTCATTGAAACAAAACACATAGATCCAACACATTACATAGGGTAGAATTACTCCTTAGGGAAATAGTAAGACACTTAAGACAGACTCTAAATAACATGACTCGATTTACTAGTAGACATGAGTCAAAATAAAAAACATACTAATAATAGGAAATACAAATACATAATAAAAAATGCTTAATCCCAAAACCGAAGGTTATTGGGATCATAAGACTCCGAGTTCGGATCGAACGAGGCTAAAGGTAGATGGCTAGGACCGGCTTCATCAGTGTTATGGCAAAAATCTTGAAATGGAGCTTCATCTTCATCCGGGCCCCCAGCTTGGGCTTGATCATGGGCATGGCCAAGAGGTGGTGGAACAGAGTCTAAAGATAGTATAGGCATAGGTTCCACGTAGGAATCACTACCTAGCAAGGGACACTCTGCTGTCTCACAGAACGCAGTAACCAATGAACCATAGGGCAACATGTGGCGAGGCTTAAGAGCATCTTCCGTCATCTCATTCCGCATTAGTGCCCCAACATTCACTGGCCATCCCATGCTCAACCAGTACAGCAGTGTAGCATGTGCATAACAGACTGTGGACACGTGCTTGGATGGGAAGAGGTTGGAATGAATAAGCCTATGGAGGCACTTATCCTCCCATCTCCGGAAATCAGGTTCCGCAAATGTTCGAGCAAAATCTCCGATTGTCCACTGTATACCAAGAAAAGCTCCCACATCTTCTAACCAAGCATCCGAACCATCAAAGACCAATGTATACTCGGGTCCCTCCTCCGGGGTATCAAGACCAAAATAACTATTAAGCGTCCCCGGAGAAATAACTATCGACTTTCCACGAACCTGAACAATATTGGTGTAGGGGTGTACATGTAAGTAAGCATAAAATTCCCTTACCAAATCAACATTGACTCGGCCAGGAGGCGCAACGACATCCTGCCACTGATATTGCATCACCAGAGAAAATAGCTCGGGACCAATATTGGTTAAATCCAACCCGCGTGCCCTATGCACCGGAGCACTTGTGAAATAATTCCTATATGCGGAATATACGTCACGACTAGCAAATTGCGGCACCCCGTTTATTAAGGGTACAACATCTCCGACTACAATGAACTGAGCAGCTTGGTGGCGTCTGGGTGGCATCCTGATAGAAATCGATCACAGCAGCAGAAGACAGAGGGGCTCTCGGTCGACCGAGAGTGGAGGCTCGGTTGACGGAGAAAAATGGTTCGGTCGACCGAACGGTCGGACGATCGGTGTCTTCCTTGTATCCTCTACAGCGATGACTTTGGCCGATCAGAAAGACGGTTAGAAAAGCTTTCGATGATTCAGAATATGAAAAGTGTGTAAATGGTGGCAAAAGCTTGGGTTGACACTGTGTTTTCCATTTAACTCCTACAAAGGTTGGGGTGTAAGGTGGAAATGGAGGGTTGGTGGTGGAGATAGTGGTGGAAGAGAAATGAGAATAAGAAGAAGGTAATAATGGTTTAGAAAAAGTTGTTGTGGAAAACTGGGAAGAGCATGAGTGGATTAAATAGGAAGTAATGGGGAAAGGGAAAATTTGAATTGTGAAAGATGATTGGTTGGTGGAAAAAGTTGGGGATTGATGAGTTGGAAAGTTGAATTGGGAGAATAAATGAATGGGGAAGAGTAAAAGGTGAATTGGTAGGAGAGATATTGGGATATGTAGAATTAAATGGTGTTTGACCACTCGATTTTGACACACACGAAATTTGCACAAAATATAACACATAGCCATATCAAAATCATCATGTTACACTTTCACTTTCACTTTCATAATCCTTATCACAAAAACATTCCAACTATTTAATCAACCATCATGAACATTTTATTTCAATCTCAATATCCTCATTCTTTCCATATACATTTATTAAACAATACCGGCCCTTAGCATCTTTAAATAATAAAACATAACAATTTATTTCCATAATCAATATATTTTTCAATGACTCGTCTACTAAACTCTAATTCACGTTAAAATGACTCGAGTAAAAAAAAAAGATTCTTGCACATCCTTAACTTAACAGTCATTGGAACACGGCAAAAATAAAAAATAAAAAAACTCTTATCGTCTAACGTTACTTTTATTGACTCTAATAAAAGAGAATAAAAATAAATAAACTATGAAATTTCAAAAAAAAATAGAGATAGTTCTACATTTTAAGTCTATTGCTCGACTTCCCAAAAAAAAATATATCACTCTCTAAGGATTGTTCTTGACTTGCCGGTCTTCACCCGACTAGCCTTCACCGAAAACGTCTTGCCATTTCTTTGCACGAGTGCCTTTCCGTGGGATGTCGGGGCGAAAAAGCGCAATGAATATCCCATCTAAACAGCACCGACTTTCGGGATCGTTTCGGACTTTGATGAGCTTTCTTGAACACGAACTCTACGAGTTCTTCGATTGACTTTCCTCCTCCTATCCTTAGGTTTTGAGATATGCGAGGCTTCAGCATCATTATTATTAAAAGCAGCGCGGTGGAGCGGCTATCTCGGCTTAGGATTGTCGGGATATCTTTCTCATCTCTATCTTCAACATTGTCATCATCACACTCCTCTGGGCTTGGGATCAAATCCGGTTTAGAACCAACGACTTCTATAATATTAACACTTACTGGAATAGGGAACTCGGGATTCATTATCCCAAAAGTCTCAGAACCCTTAGCATCAAACAATGTGATCTCATGCTTAGTCATACGAATGAGGGCTCTAGAGGTGTTAATAAAGGACCAACCCAAGATGATTGGGATATACGGATGCTCCTCTATGTCCATCACAACCAAATCTATCTTAAACCGAAGTTGTCCGATACCAATGATCATGTTATTCATTCTTCCAGACATGATGGTTCTAGTACTATCCGCGAACCTAACTTTCAACGGGGTGTTCGTGGGAGTCAGAATCATATTCCTCTCGCAAAGGCTCTTAGGGAAAATGTTTAAGCTTGATCCAGAGTCAATTAAAGCTAATCCCAAGTGTGCTTGTTCTAGGGTAACATCTACAATGAATGCCCCAGGGTCACCTAACTTTTGCATTAACCGAGATTCATCTCCAACATATTTTGCCTCTTTAGCACAGATGACTATAGGTCATTCTATATCTATGCTACTCTCAGAACCAGACTCTATCTCTGACATGTAGTCCATATAATCAATAGCTGAATCCGAATCCGAAGAAATCTCTTCGGGATTTAAAGCACACATACCTCTTTTTACATAAGCTTCGCTAGTTTCATTTGACTTTCTGGCTTCCTGAATTCGTTCTTTCATTTTTGCTATTCTCTCTTTTAGCTTTTGCGTCATCGGCTTCATTGGTGTTGTCTTAGTTCTTAAAACGTTAACTTCCTCTTCTTTAGCCTTGGAAAATTGCTTTGATGACATATTGCTTATCACGAACAGTCTTACTTGAGTGACTCAGTTCTGATTATCTGCAACACGAGAAAAACAACAAACGGTCAGTACGATTGCTCCTACTGCTGCTAGACTTACAACCTACTAACGGGGAAAAACAGAAACAAAGGGAAAACAACACTATCAGGAAAAATTAAGCATGAAAATGGGCTCGGTCGACCGAGTGAATGCATTCGGTCGACCTAACAAATATGTTCGGTCGCCCGAGACCTTCTCTCCGCTTTCCTGCTTCAATTTCACCTTTACTTGCATATATGCGCGGCTAATCCAGAACACTCTAAAGACATAAATAAAAATTTGAAAACAAAAAAATGAAATAATTAAATAAACTTATTTAAACAATAATTGGACCATTGATTCCCCGGCAACGGTGCCAAAAATTTGATTGCGCGTCAAGTTATAAAATTAACTCGATGCCTAAATAACCAACTAGCAAGTGAACTAGATTCAATCGCAGCATAGCTAGATAGAGTCGAGGTCGATCCCACAGGGAATCAAATTGTGGATCCTAAAGTTTAAATAACCAATTTATTTATTTCGTTTAACAACGGTGGTCTACGACCAACAAGCGTACTAGAAAAGAATCACAAACTCAGACATATAGACAAATAACGTAATTAACCTCCCAATTATAGTCTTTATCGTTTGGACATAAACAATTTATATAATAAACAAGACTTATTAACTATCAATCCGTTTGTATCTATTTCGTATTGGCTACGGGAGTCATCCTCTTAAACTTGACTTAGCACCCGTTAGGTCGCTAGATCACTGTGCTACATTACGTGACTTCGCCTTTTAATGCCTCCGTCTCATATAACTCACACGCTTACGACACTAAGGATGCCGATATTAATCGCACACCTCGTTTAGGCAACATTCCCATGGTTAGGCGTACTTATACTTCTTAAACGATTACTCAAGCTTTCGTCCAACTAGCAATTACCTAGTTATAGTCTCATGCTAATCTACGACGTACGTATAATCAGGTGCGCGCAATTCCCGAATATAAACCTACCTAGATAACGCTGAACGTCCGTAAAGAGCAATTCATAAGCCTACCTAAGAGTTTTATATTGGTATTTCCTTTTTACACGTTTTAATTAAACTAAGCGAGTAACGTAGCCATAGCCATACCTACTAAGATGATACATTCAATTGGGTTAACCTAACCATAACGACGTGGCTTAATTAACAGGATGAATGGGGCTCGGTCGACCGAATGCAAGGGCTCGGTCGACCGAATGCAAGGGCTCGGTCGACCGAATGTTGACACTCGGTCACCTGAACAATTCTATCCCAGATTACATCTCCGAACGTATGTCTTAGCGTTTCTCATACAATACGGATTAAAACAGCAATTCGTCAAGCTATTATATAAATAGATCTAGATACACGGTAATCAAACAACGTAAATTCATACATAGATACTAGGTAGAGGACGTAGGGTATGTGATCCTCACAGACAAGGCATCGCCACCTCCCTAACGTCATAGCCTAGATCTACATCATCTAACTATGAATAATCAACTCAAACGATAAAACCATAATTGGGGAAATTAATTACTGAAAATAAAGAAGACAAGAAAATATACAAGGGCTTACATATTGAAAACCCTAGAAATCTTCAATTCTACTCTCTATGATTGTTGTATTGTTGTATATGAGTTGTTGGTGTGGTATATCAAAATTACTAAGGACATAGTGTTTATATAGAAATCTTGTGACCTTGGAAAACCGACTTAAACTCGGAATTACTAAACCCTAGCCGCCTTAATAATGTGTTGGACTTTCTGCCGGGCTTGTGGGCCGCTCGGTCGTCCGAATGGGCATGCTCGGTCGACCGAGTGTCTTCATTCGGTTGGGCTTCTTTTTCCTTTGTACTGGGCCTACTGCATCGTCTGCAATTCTATTAAATCTTCTCCGAAGTTTATCCATTCTGCTCCTGAAATAGCTCACTGCAAACATTGCATAAAATACGGTTTGTAATATCAAATAATATACTAAAACATCAAAATAAATAATAATGAATCGTAACTCAGTACATATGTAAATTAAGCATATTACGACTTGTTATTACTCTATTAAAGCTCTTTTAAACTAGAATCGGGGATAAAGATCATAGAATAATGGGCACAAAATGACCGTAATCAACTACCCCCCACTTAGCATTTGATCGTCCCGATCAATGTATCAATAAGTTATTGCCCATACAATCACTTTCCAATGGTCACACTATACTAACACAAGAAACTCGAATCAAATCATACCATTTATGCTCATAAGATATTCATTATCCACTACTCGTCATGAATCAAAGTGATATGTGCATGTGCATTAGTTTTATATAATTGTGGCAAGATTAGAGTTTATGCCAACTTCATAGTCTTAACCTACCAACATCAGTATTCTCACTTCTTAAGCCTCTCAATGGTTAAAGCACTAGAACAATAAGCAAGAGCGTATCTATAGGGATTTTGGACTTGGAGACCGAGTACTACTCAAAGCCTCTAAAACTTGAATTTTTCTTCAATTCTTCATATTTTTCGAATACTACCAATCTCAAGGAAGAAAATTTTTTAGAGTATCCCCTTATCTTAGATCAAGAATAGCATTAACTATCACCACAAGCGCGGTGTTAAGGCCATATTTATATGATTATTAAGGGTTTATTTCATTATTATTTTTCCCACATTTGTGTAATTTACATGAGAATTAAGGGTTTAAGTGTAATTATTTAATAAAGATGATTTTAAGAGGGTTGTATGCAAAATTGATGATTTTAAGTGTTAATTTAATGGAATTATTATTATTTGGATTTTATTACATTTTTGCATTGTTTATTTATCATGTAGGTGTTGATTTTCGAGTGCATTAAGAGGATAAATGAAGCTCAAGTCGAATTATTCAAGATAGAGTTGGAATTGGCTTGAAGAAATTGGATAAAGATGAAGAAATCCGACCCTCGGCATCTTGGGCGGCGTTAAATGCGGCGTCCATTCCAGGCGGGCGTTTGATAAAGTGAGCGAGCGTCCGGAATTGTATTTTACATTCGAGAGTTCGGACGGAGGATGAGCGGCGTTTACTCAGCGTCCAGGCATTACGGGCGGGCGTCCACAGACCAGGCGGCGTCCCACGGCCGACTTACTTCCAAATTGACTTAAAACTCTATAAAAGCACCGCATTATGAAGCCTAGAACCCTAATCTTTTACACACTATTTACTCATATACACATAGCTGCGCCCTAGAACCCTAAGGAGCCGTTTTTACACAGAGATGCAAATCTCCCCTTCAACAATCGTGTTCATCATGATTGTTGGCTAAACATCTGCGCAATGAGTCGACGAGAGGAAGCCTATCAACAACCAAACCAACTAGAGAGTTCGATGCTTATGTTTAGTGAGTCTAATTCATAGTTTTTCATTACTTTGGATCTGCTTTATGTTGTTTAAGTTTTATTGAATTAAGATTTGATGAAACGATCTATGTTTATTTTATGCTTGAATCAATATATGAAAGTATGTTTGTTTGAGTTTGATTTTATTCAAAGTAATGCATCTAATCATGTTATAAGAGATTAAGCATGTTTAGTTGAGTAAAAGTTTGGAAACAATCTCGTGATCTGTTTTGATTGCATGTTCGATTTATTTGAAAAGATAAACGAAACCCTAGAATTTGGTTGAAGAAATTTAATTGAATTAAGTGAGTAAATCACTACTAAAAACTATGTCTTTTTAATCACCATCTAGTTGGATTGTTGGTTGATAGGTGGAATCTAGTCGCCTTGCTGTGTTTTCCCTCAATTGTTTGAATTAAATCGTTTAGATTAAGTTTAGTTAAGTTCAAACAATTGAGGGAAAACAACTTAACTAAACTTGAGTAATGAACTTAACTTAACTAAAAAGCAGATCCAACATAAAGCAGATCCAACATAAAGCAGATCCAACATAAAGCAGATCCAAAGTAATGAAAAACTATGAATTAGACTCACTAAACATAAGCATCGAACTCTAGTTGGTTTGGTTGTTGATAGGCTTCCTCATGTCGACTCACCGCGGGATGTTTAGCCAACAATCATGATGAACACGATTGTTGAAGGGGAGATTTGCATCTCTGTGTAAAAACGGCTCCTTAGGGTTCTAGGGCGCAGCTATGTGTATATGAGTAAATAGTGTGTAAAAGATTAGGGTTTTAGGCTTCATAATGCGGTGCTTTTATAGAGTTTTAAGTCGGCTGGAAGTAAGTCGGTTTGTGGGCGCTCGTCTGTCTCGTGGACGCGCCCGTCGAGAATGCTGACGCCCGCCCGTAATGCTGGACGCTGAGTAAACGCTCCGTTCATCCTCCGTCCGAACTCTCTGAATGTAAAATACAATTCCGGACGCTCTTTCACTTTATCAAACGCCCGTCTGAATGGACGCCGCACCTGACGCCGTCCAAGATCTTGAGGTCGGATTTTTCATCTTTATCCAATTTCTTCAAGCCAATTCCAACTCTATCTTGAATAATTCGACTTGAGCTTCATTTATCCTCTTAATGCACTCGAAAATCAACACCTACATGATAAATAAACAATGCAAAAATGTAATAAAATCCAAATAATAATAATTCCATTAAATTAACACTTAAAATCATCAATTTTGCATACAACCCTCTTAAAATCATCTTTATTAAATAATTACACTTAAACCCTTAATTCTCATGTAAATTACACAAATGTGGGAAAAATAATAATGAAATAAACCCTTAATAATCATATAAATATGGCCTTAACAACTCCCCACACTTAGCTTTTTGTACGCCCTCGGACAAAACAATCAAAACTATAGCTCAACTTTATAAATAATCCACATAGATCTCTAACTCACGTAACAAAAGATACAACAACTATAGCAAATGATACCAACACGAGAGATAGATTTGGTGTAAGTGTGACAAGCCGTTCTCAATCTTAACAAGCCTTTCAAAGAAATATCCTCTCGTAAATTCCAATGACTATCCTGAACGCAGACGATGTGACTCCACTCAAAGCCTTCCCACGCACTCAAGGTAGGATAATCCTACACATATCATGCGGTTCTACTGGGTATAAGATCCATGATAACAAAGACTCTATTTTATTTTTACTCATCATTTTTCAAAATTTTCAAATTTGACGCATATCAGAACAAGCTCTTACCCGTCATAGTAGAATAGGACATTTCGTGATAACACCCTACCTACTCAAATCATAAGGTAGCTTCTCCTGACTGTCGTGAGCTATTGGTCATCATAGTGGTATAGGACATACGAGGTATACCCTACCGCACTCAAATCATAAACCAGCTTCCGACAAACGTATTTATTAATAATTGCTCACTCACTTTATTTATTCACTTTTCAAAGTCATAAGTTACATCTCACCTATCACATTCAAACTTTATGATATTCACAGCCCACGGTCTAACTAAGGTGTAACTATACTGGCCTTCCTAAGATAAATCATTAAAAATAATGAAAGGATATAATTCAAAAGTCATGCTTCAAAATCAAAGGCTTTCGTGAGTGTGAAACGAAACTATCTCCATAAAAGTAAAACATGCTATAATTATCTCACTAAGTCACATACTATCATCGTTAGAAAACTACAACTAGCAAGCATCTAGTTCCAATTATATGCTCGAGACTCACAAAAAATTTTAAATTCATGAAAATTTAACATTCACTCATATTTCAAAGATATAGCATAAAAACATACCCAAACACCCCCACACTTAAATCACATTATGTCCTCGAATGTGCCAATATAAAAGAAAAGAAAACTTAGTTGGTTTCAACGGTGGTTGTCGGATGAAAGTTAGCGGAGGTCGAGGCGGAGCATGAACATACCGCAACAACTCGAATAGACAACACTGGACATAAAAGCTTGTGAACCTGCTCAAAAGTATCTGCCACACTCGACATACCATATAATCTCGGGGTACACGGGGTATATGAGCAACACATAACACAAAACACTCACAATGAACGTAAGAGGAATAACCATCAACACAAAATCAACTAAAGTATTATTTCTAAACAATAAAACAAAACAACCTAAGAAAAGAAAACAAACAAAGAAAACTAGGTTGCCTCCTAGGAGCGCTCTTTTAATGTCAATAGCTTGACACAAAGTTCAAGATCAACCCGGATCGGGCCACTTTGGTTTGACTACCGCCATCTTAGCATCAGAATCAGGAGCACTGGGGCGGAAATGATTTTCACCACAACAACAAGTCAAGTGTGCTATAAGTTCATTAAACTTTTCTCTCCAAACTACACTGACTCTCTTCTTCTTGTTCTTGCGGATGATAGGCATAGACATAGTGGTATGATCAGAAGTGTCAGCAGAAGGTACCTCACGGGTGGATATAGGAACGTCATCATCATCTGACTCAAAGAAATAAGATGGAATCTCTTCACAAATCAGGACATCTGTACTCTCATCTCTTCTTTGGAAATAAAGAATCTCAGGCTTTTCCTTTGGTTGCCCAAAATATTTCTTAAGTCGATGGCCATTCACTTTGAAAGCTTGATTACCATACCCGTTCAAAGTAATTACTCCACTCGGATTAACCTCGAGAATCTCAAAGGGACCAGACCATCTAGACTTGAGTTTACCCGGAAACAGGTGAAGTCTAGTATTATAGAGTAAAGCCATTTCACCAACTTTGAATTCTCGGTCCTTGATCTTAGCGTCATGGAGTATCTTCGTTCTTTCCTTGCCGAGCTTAGCATTCTCGTCGCATACGAGTCTGAATTAAATCGAGCTCGTTCAATCAGAACAACCTTTTCTCTCCCGAGTTGGCTATCAAAATTTAAGAATTTAATTGCCCGAAAGCTCGTGTTCAAGTTCGACAGTAAATGACAAGCTTTGCCATAGACCATTTGGAAGGGTGACGTGCCCATCGGGTCTTGAATGCGATCACGATAAGCCCACAATCGTCATCCAACTTAAGACTCCAATTAGATCGATTATTGTTCACGGTCTTCTCAAAATTCTTTTCAAGCTCACGTTGCTTACCTCGACTTGGCCACTTTGGTTTGAGGATGATATGGTGTACCAATCTTATGTTTGACACCATACTTCTCAAGGATCTTGTCAAGCGGCGCATTGCAAAAATGAGTACCTTCATCACTAATGAGTGCTCTCGGACAGCCGAATCTAGTAAAGATATTCTTTTGCAAGAATTTCTTCACAACCTTGTGATCATTAGTTTGAGTAGCTATGGCCTCGACCCACTTTGAAACATAATCCACACAGACGAGGATATACTTATTACCACATGAAGATGGAAAGGGTCCCATAAAATCTATGCCCCATACATCGAAAACTTCGCATTCAAGAATGGGCTTAAGTGGCATTTCCATCCGACTACTCTGCCGTCCAGTTCTCTGGCACCTATCACAACCTTTACAAAAGGCTTCTGCATCTTTAAACAGAGTCGGCCAGTAGAATCCAGCTTGAAGAATCTTTGCAACCGTCTTCGGTGTTCCATAGTGACCTCCCGTGGGACCACTATGACATTGCTCCAGAATATCCCATTGCTCGTGTTCCGGAACACACCTTCTAAGCAACCCATCTTTACAGACTCTGAACAAATAAGGATCTTCCCATACGAGATATTTGAGATCAGAAAAGAACTTCTTCCTCTCCTGATACGTCATGTCCTCTAAATGACCACTCGCTAAATAGTTAACGTAGTCAGCATACCACGGCCTAACCGTTTCAAGCTTCATCAATTGCTCGATCGGAAATCAATGCCTATATCATTGTGATTTTACGCACCCTCATTTACTAAGCGAGATAAATGATCACCACAATATTCTCACTACCTTTCTTATCTTTAATCACAAGGTCAAACTCTTGTAGAATTAAAATCCATCTAAGTAACCTTGGTTTTGCATCTGCTTTATCCATAAGGTAGCGTAAAGCTGCATGATCTGTCCATACAATCACTTGAGAACCTAGAAGATAACTTCTAAACTTGTCAATGGCAAAAACAACGACTAAAATTCCTTCTCGGTTGTGGTATAATTGCATTGAGCCGGGTTCAAGTCGACTCTCGCATAATAAATGGGCTGAACCTTTTATCAACTCTTTGACCTAAATCTGCGCTCACGGCGTAATTAGAGGCATCGCACATCAACTCGAAAGGCTTGGTCCAGTCAGGTGCAACTAAAATAGGGGCACTGATAAGCTTGTCTTTCAAACAATTGAAAGCTTCCTTGCACTTCGCATCGAACAAGAAATCGACATCTTCTTTCAAGAGATTGGATAAAGGCTTGGCAATCGTAGAAAAGTCTCTAATGAAACGCCGGTAGAAGCCAACGTGTCCTAGAAAACCTCGTACCTCTTTCACTGTTTTTGGGTACGTCATCTTTTCAATGGCATCAACCTTAGCCTTATCAACTTGAATACCCGCATTGGACACCTTATGTCCCAAAACGATTCCTTCGTCTACTAGAAAATGGCATTTTTCCCAGTTAAGCACCAGATTTTTCTCAACACACCGTTGGAGTACCATATCTAGATTCTTTAAGATTTCATCAAAACTATCGCCGTAGACTGAGAAGTCGTCCATGAAGACTTCCATGCATTTTTCAACAAGTCCATCAAAAATGGCCAACATACACCGTTGAAAAGTCGCGGGTGCATTGCATAGACCGAATGGCATTCTACGAAAAGCAAAAGTACCAGATGGACATGTAAACGTGGTTTTCTCTTGGTCATTGGGGTCGATGGCTATCTGGAAGTAACCAGAGTATCCATCAAGGAAACAATAATACTTATGACCACTCAGTCGTTCAATAAGCTGGTCAATGAAGGGTAGGGGAAAGTGGTCCTTGGCAGTAACCTCATTAAGTCTACGATAGTCTATCTGAGACTCAGCCTGGCACATCACGAGGCGTAAGGCAACTTCCTCCCCTTTTTCATTCTTTTATTGTGATTCCGCCTTCTTTGGCACAACTTGAGTAGGGCTGACCCACTCGCTGTCGGCGATTGCATAGATGATTCCCATGTCGAGCCACTTTATAACCTCCTTCTTGACAACTTCTTGCATATGCGGATTCAGCCGTCTCTGAGGTTGTCTAACCTTTTTAGCTCCCTCCTCCGTTCGGATTTTATGCATGCATATGTCTGGGCTGATCCCTCGGATATCACCCACTTGCCAACCGAACGCGAGGATGTTTTTCTTAAGCACTTCTATCAGCTGTGCTTCTTGATCTTGGTCGAGTTTCGAAGAAATGATCAAAGGCAATTTATCTCCATCCTTAAGAAAGATATACTTAAGGTGTTTTGGAAGCGGTTTAAGCTCTAAATCAGTAGGTGGTTGCTCAATACTAGACTTTAACGGGCCACCTTTCTCCCTATGAGCTTGAAGCGGTTGTGATGAGAACACCTCATCTTCCCGAGGCTCAACCCCCAGAAAGGCTTTGGATCAAATCATCCATCGGAATCCTCCGGTCAACACTTGCTTCCTTTTTCTTGTGATCGATCATTTTTCTTAACTCTTCATCTTTAAGCTCTTACGCGCTCTCTTCCCAATCATCTACTTCCCAATGAGTAGCTTCTCTCCAAAACTCTACCTCGTCCCAACTACCCATCGAGCTTCTTCTTCACCAGGGATGAAGTCTTCCTGACTCAGATTCTTTGAAATCATCGTTTGTTCTTTGGGCATCTCCATGCTTCTAACTCAATAACAGGCTCGGTATGTGCGAGTGAAGATGACTTCGTCAATGCCTACGGTGGAAATGAATTAGAAGATGGTCCGCATGATCGGCGGATCCTCAATGTCCATGACTTCAAAACACCTATCTCTCTAAAGCTCCATTGCATCTTCATAATAGGCATCTCCTCCGTCCTCATATATGGCCGACAAACGATATTTCATCAATTACGGCTCTTTCAGGATGTGTCCTCGTGTGAAGGTGACAGATGTGTCACCGACTCTAAAGTAATCTGTCCTGCGAAGTCGATGAGAGCGTTAGAAGTGTCTAAAAAAGGTTCGGCCTAGAATTAGAGGCATCTCCTTATCGGTGGATAGTCTAGAATAACCCAGTCGGTAGGGAAGACTAAATGTTCAATTTGAAGGAGAACATTAGCTACACAACCGGCTGCAGTACGACTAGATTTGTCTACCATCTGAAGAGAAATGGGGCGTTCTCGCATTCTTTTGTCTAACCCGAGCTTCTTGCATACATTTAATGGCATCACATTGATGGAGGCCCCTGAGTCGCATAAGACATTTTCGAATAAATGGCCTTCGATCTCACAGAGATTGAAGGTCTGCCAGGTCACCTAAACAACGACAATTTTACGTGAAACCATCAAGCGCAATCTTCTCGAAACACTTCTTCACCATCCCTGAAGCTTTCTCTTGCTCCCACAGAATTCTTTAAGATACTTAGTACATTTAGGCATTTCAGACAATACCTCAGCTAAGGGCATACTCACTTTAGTGTCCCTAAGTATCCTCCTCACCCCATCATACTGCTTGTCTTTGGCGAGGGCTCTCTCCTTGCTCTTCGGTGGATAAGGAAGGGCTTTATCATCCCTTGTAGCTTGATTCTTTATCGCCTCATCTTCCTTAGCCTTCCATCTCACAAACTTTTCTTCCTTTTTCTTAGTCAGGGGTACAGCCTCCTGACTCTCCTTCCTTTCCTCTTCATCAGAATTATTTTCGTCCACCGAAGAATTGTCACTAAGCTCCTCATCGTTGCTTTCTTCGCATGTGATTTGATTTCCCCCTCCTGAACTTATGGCGTCGGGAGGGGCTACTCGCTTCCGACACCTTGCCGGGTCCAAATTCTTACCACTTCTCAAAGTTACTTCGTTCAACTCTCTTCTTGCCCATACTCCCACCGAGGTGTAATGGCGGTGCAAACATTCACATCAGCTTTCGGATTTCTCTCGGTATAACTCGGAAGTTTACCTTGAGATCTGTTTCCGTAATTATAGATTTGTTTGATTTTATTTCCATAAGTCTTTTACGCTTTTATTTTTATCTCGTTTTCAATTTACGGTAACCTTAGTTTTTAGGTTTTCGTTTTACGAACGAAGCGTTCAACAACTTGAGCGCCCGTCCACCTCAATTACGTCCTCTCGAGCGAACGTTCATTCAATCTGAACAGCGTTCGATTCAACGAACGTCCATTAACACCGGGCGCCAGATTCGATCTGTTCAATCATCACTTTTTTCTTTCTTCTCTTCTCTTTTCTTTTCTTCCTCTAAACCATCTACTCTTTTCTAAACTGTTTTAATCAACCCCAAAGGTTGATTTCTTCCTTTCCTTTCTTACGGTTTATGCAAACGAGAAGTAAGAAGGACTTCGATCTTTGATCCTGAGCACGAACGATCTATCCTTAGAAGAAGGCTTCTCCCGATTTGGACAAAATGGCGGATCAAGATCCACCAATTCCAAATCCCGACCCCAAGCTCGCTTGAATTTACTCCTTCATGAGATGCAAGCTCTGCGGCAACAACGAGAATCGACAAAGTGGCATAAATCAACAACTTCAACAATTCCGCCAAAACCCGGCTTTTATCAGTTAAACCAGACCCCTACACTCCATATCTTAATCAAGATTTTCTCGAGGGCATAGACTGTTCGTCCTCCCGACATGGGAGGAGTGAACTTTGATCTAAAGAACGGAGTAGTTGCTCTAGTTCAGAATAGCTCTTTCCATGGTACTGCTCAGGAAGATCCACACGACTTCTTGTCCACATTCGTACAAATCTGTGAAGCGGGCCATTATCCTGGTGTTGATTCTGAGATCGTAAAGTTGAAGCTATTTCCTTTTGCTTTAAAAGGTGAAGCAAGCAGATGGTTTAAATCATTAGCACATCATTCCCTCCATACATGGAATGATGTCAAAAGAGCCTTCGCTCTTAAGTGGGTTTCACCAGGCAAGATTATGGAGATGAAACGGGAAATAGCTACGTTTGAGCAGATGGAGGATGAGGCTGTGGCAAGGCTTGGGAGAGATTAAATCATTGATGAGGAAGTGCCCCAATCACGGATATGATAGACATGAGTTGTTGGAACTATTCTACAGAGGTGTCTCTCAACCTAATAGAGACTATCTTGACTCCACACTCATGGATCCTTCTTAGGGGAGTGATGAGGCTAACTACAGTAGCCGAGACAATTGCCAAGAACAACATGTGGTCGACTCTAAGAAGACCAATATTGTCAAGAAAAGAAGGTCGCAAGTAATCCCGATACACACCGTTGGTTGCTCGGATGGAATCGATAAGCGGCAAATGCCAATCTTCGATCAGACCTTTCGAGGTGAATTATCTTGGAACACAGGCGGAGGCCGAGATGACGGAAGAAGTAAACTTAATGGATAATCAAAACCAACCTTTCGAAACTTCAACCGTAACTAACTATTCGAGATTTCAAAGACAAAACTTCAATCAAGCCAAGTTACCACATGGCCCTTCAAATTCAATTCTTTCAACTCGAACTATCAAAGGCCGCCGCCTCGAACTCCCAAAGGCCTCAAGGTGGTGGAATCAAACTCGTAACAATAATCATACCACCTCATGTGTCCCTCAACACAAATTCGATCGCAACATACTTTCAACCGAACGGGATGTTGTGATAATCTAATGTGTATGTGTCTCTCAACCTATGATTTTACATTCGGGGAGATCGCAATATATGATAATTTAGTGTTGTGATAAAACTAACATATGATTTGTGATAATCACATATGATCGCAATATATGATAATCACAATATAGATTATCACAACACTAGATTATCACGACAGTCAGTTTGGCGCCATATTTTTCATTCTTCTTCTTATCTCTTTTTCAAAAACTTGTTCGGTAAAAACTAGTTTTATAATTTATAAACCGAAACACCCCAAGTATAAGGATCGTAGTATAGGGTGTTTACGGATCGTCCTAAGGGAGTGGAATGTTTATCGGATTCAGATATAAATCTATATCAATTATGTCACGATTATCTACCTAAACTAAAGCTGAAACTAACTAAAACCTAAACCTAAGAATTGAAACTAAAACAAGAAATAAAAACAAGCTGAAAAATAAGAAAACCAGAAAGCCAGACGGCGTTCACTTTGTTGAACGAGCGTCAAAAAGGAATCTAACGGACGGGCGTCTTGCTTATGCGGACGAGCGTCCCAACTACGAAGCAAAGCGTCGCGAGAAAACTTGCGAAAAACCAGGGTTTATCAAACTAGAACTTAACTAAACTTAATCTAAACGATTTAATTCAAACAATTGAGGAAAACACAAAGAAGGCGACTAGATTCCACCTATCAACCAACAATCCCAACTAGATGGTGATTAAAAGACATAGTTTTTAGTAGTGATTTATTTCACGAATTCAATTAAATTTCTTCAACCAAATTCTAGGGTTTCGTTTATCTTCTCAAATAAACTGAACATGCAATCAAAACAGGATCACGAGATTGTTTCCAAACTTTTTACTCAACTAAACATGCTTAATCTCTTATAACATGATTAGATGCATTACTTTGAATAAAATCAAACTCAAACAAACATACTTTCATATATTGATTCAAGCATAAATTAAACATAAATCGTTTCATCAAATCTTAATTCAATAAAACTTAAGCAATACAAAACAGATCCAAAGTAATGAAAAACTATGAATTAGACTCACTAAACATAAGCATCGAACTCTCTAGTTGGTTTGGTTGTTGATAGGCTTCCTCTGTCGACTCAACTGCGGATGTTTAGCCAACAATCATGATGAACACGATTGTTGAAGGGAGATTTGCATCTCTGTGTAAAACGGCTCCTTAGGGTTCTAGGGCGCAGCTATGTGTATATGAGTAAATAGTGTGTAAAAGATTAGGGTTTTAGGCTTCATAATGCGGTGCTTTTATAGAGTTTTAAGTCGGCTGGAAGTAAGTCGGCTGTGGACGCTCGTCTGGTCTCGTGGGCGCCCGTCCGAAATGCACGACGCTGAGTAAACGCTCGTTCATCCTCCGTCCGAACTCTCTGAATGTAAAATACAATTCCGGACGCTCGTTCACTTTATCAAACGCCCGTCTGGAATGGACGCCGCCTGACACGCCGTCCAAGATCTTTGGTCGGATTTCTTCATCTTTATCCAATTTCTTCAAGCCAATTCCAACTCTATCTTGAATAATTCGACTTGAGCTTCATTTATCCTCTTAATGCACTCAAAATCAACACCTACATGATAAATAAACAATGCAAAAATGTAATAAAATCCAAATAATAATAATTCCATTAAATTAACACTTAAAATCATCAATTTTGCATACAACCCTCTTAAAATCATCTTTATTAAATAATTACACTTAAACCCTTAATTCTCATGTAAATTATGCAAATGTGGGAAAAATAATAATGAAATAAACCCTTAATAATCATATAAATATGGCCTTAACAACTCCCCCACACTTAACTTTTTATACGTCCTCGGACAAAACAATCAAAACTATAGCTCAACTTTATAAATAATCCACATAGATCTCTAACTCACGTAACGAAAGATACAACAACTATAGCAAACAATACCATCACGAGAGATAGATTCGTTGTAAGTGTGACAAGCCATTCTCAATCTAGCAAGCCTTTCAAAGAAATATCCTCTCGAAAATTCCAATGACTATCCTAGGTACAGATAAAGAATGTGACTCCACTCAAAGCCTTCCCACGCACTCGGTAGGATAATCCCTACAACATATCATCATGCGTTCTCTCTGGGTATAAGATCCATGATAACAAAGACTCTATTTTATTTTTACTCATCATTTTTCAAAATTTTCAAATTTGACGCATATCAGAATGAGCTCTTACCCATCATAGTAGAATAGGACATTTCGAGATAATTCCCTACCTACTCAAATCATAAGGTAGCTATAAACTGACTGTCGTGAGCTATTGGTCATCATAGTGGTATAGGACATACGAGGTATACCCTACCGCACTCAAATCATTAACCAGCTTTCGACAAACGTATTTATTAATAATTGCTCACTCACTTTATTTATTCACTTTTCAAAGTCATAAGTTACATCTCACCTATCACATTCAAACTTTATGATATTCACAGTACACGGTCTAACTTAGGTGTAACTATACTGACCTTCCTAAGATAAATCATCAAAAATAATGAAAGGATATAGTTCAAAAGTCATGCTTCAAAATCAAAGGCTTTCGTGAGTGAAAAACGAGACTATCTCCATAAAAGTAAAACATGCTATAATTATCTCACTAAGTCACATACTATCATCGTTAGAAAACTACAACTAGCAAGCATCTAGTTCCAATTATATGCTCGAGACTCACAAAAAAATTTTAAATTCATAAAAATTTAACATTCACTCATATTTCAAAGATATAGCATAAAAACATACCCAAACACCCCACACACTTAAATCACATTATGTCCTCGAGAATGTGCCAATATAAAAGAAAAGAAAACTTAGTTTGGTTTCAACGGTGGTTGTCGGATGAAAGTTAGGCGAGCTCAGGCGGAGCATGAATATACCGCAACAACTCGAATAGACAACACCGGGCAAGTAGTAACTCAAAACACTGCTCAAAAGTATCTCGCAACACTCGACATACCATATAATCTCGGGGTACACGGGGTATATGAGCAACACATAACACAAAACACTTACAATGAACGTAAGAGGAATAACCATCAACCCAAAATCAACTAAAGTATTATTTCTAAAACAATAAAACAAAACAACCTAAGAAAAGGAAACGAACAAAGAAAACTAGGTTGCCTCCTAGGAGCGCTCTTTTAATGTCAATAGCTTGACACAGATTCCAAAAGATCAACCCGGATCGGGCCACTTTGGTTTAACTGCCGCCACCTCAGTATCAGAATCAGGAGCACTGGGGCGGAAATGATTTTCACCACAACAACAAGTCAAGTGCGCAATAAGATCATTAAACTTTTCTCTCCAAACTACACTGACTCTCTTCTTCTTGTTCTTGCGGATGATAGGCATAGACATAGTGGTATGATCAGAAGTGTCAGCAGAAGGTACCTCACGGGTGGATATAGGAACGTCATCATCATCTGACTCAAAGAAATAAGATGGAATCTCTTCACAAATCAGGACATCTGTACTCTCATCTCTTCTTTGGAAATAAAGAATCTCAGGCTTTTCCTTTGGTTGCCCAAAATATTTCTTAAGTCGATGGCCATTCACTTTAAAAGCTTGATTACCATACCCGTTCAAAGTAATTACTCCACTTGGATTAACCTCGAGAATCTCAAATGGACCAGACCATCTAGACTTGAGTTTACCCGGAAACAGGTGAAGTCTAGTATTATAGAGTAAAGCCATTTCACCAACTTTGAATTCTCGGTCCTTGATCTTAGCGTCATGGGTATCTTCGTTCTTTCCTTGCTTGAGCTTAGCATTCTCGTACGCACGGAGTCTGAATTCGTCGAGCTCGTTCAATCAGAACAACCTTTTCTCCCCACAGAGTTGGCTATCAAAATTTAAGAATTTAATTGCCCGAAAGCTCGTGTTCAAGTTCGACAAGTAAATGACAAGCTTTGCCATAGACCATTTGGAAGGGTGACGTGCCCATCGGGTCTTGAATGCGATCTGATAAGCCCACAATCGTCATCCAACTTAAGACTCCAATTAGATCGATTATTGTTCACGGTCTTCTCAAAATTCTTTTCAAGCTCTGGTTGCTTACCTCGACTTGGCCACTTTGGTTTGAGGATGATATGGTGTACCAATCTTATGTTTGACACCATACTTCTCAAGGATCTTGTCAAGCGGCGCATTGCAAAAATGAGTACCTTCATCACTAATGAGTGCTCTCGGACAGCCGAATCTAGTAAAGATATTCTTTTGCAAGAATTTCTTCACAACCTTGTGATCATTAGTTTGAGTAGCTATGGCCTCGACCCACTTTGAAACATAATCCACACAGACGAGGATATACTTATTACCACATGAAGATGGAAAGGGTCCCATAAAATCTCTGCCCCATACATCGAAAACTTCGCATTCAAGAATGGGCTTAAGTGGCATTTCCATCCGACTACTCGCCGTCCGGTTCTCGGCACCTATCACAACCTTTACAAAAGGCTTCGCATCTTTAAACAGAGTCGGCCGGTAGAATCCAAAGAAGAATCTTTGCAACCGTCTTGGTGTTCCATAGTGACCTCCGGTAGGACCGCTTATGGCATTGTTCCGAATATCCCATCGATCATGCTCGGAACACACCTTGAAGCACCCGCCCTTACGGACTCTGAACAAATAAGGATCTTCCCATACGAGATATTTAAGGTCAGAAAAGAACTTTTTCTTCTCCTGATACGTCATGTCCTCTAAATGACCACTTGCCAAATAATTGACGTAGTCAGCATACCACGGCCTAACCGTTTCAAGCTTCATCAATTGCTCAGTCGGAAAATCAATGCCTATATCATCGTGATTTTCTCGCACCCTCATTACTAAGCGAGATAAATGATCAGCCACAATATTCTCACTACCTTTCTTATCTTTAATCACAAGGTCAAACTCTTGTAGAATTAAAATCCATCTAAGTAACCTTGGTTTTGCATCCGCTTTATCCATAAGGTAGCGTAAAGCTGCATGATCTGTCCATACAATCACTTGAGACCCTAGAAGATAACTTCTAAACTTGTCAATGGCAAAAACAACGACTAAGAATTCCTTCTCGGTTGTGGTATAATTGCATTGAGCCGGGTTCAAGTGCGGCTCGCATAATAAATGGGCTGAACCTTTTATCAACTCTTTGACCTAAAACTCTGCGCCTCACGGCGTAATTAGAGGCATCGCACATCAACTCGAAAGGCTTGGTCGGTCGGTGCAACTAAAATAAATAGGCAGCGATAAGCTTGTCTTTCAGACAATTGAAAGCTTCTTTGCACTTCGCATCGAACAAGAAATCTACATCTTCTTTCAAGAGATTTGATAAAGGCTTGGCAATCGTCGAAAAGTCTCTAATGAAACGCCGGTAGAAGCCAACGTGTCCTAGAAAACCTCGTACCTCTTTCACTGTTTTTGGGTACGTCATCTTTTCAATGGCTTCAACCTTAGCCTTATCAACTTGAATACCAGCATTGGACACCTTGTGTCCCAAAACGATTCCTTCGTCTACTAGAAAATGGCATTTTTCCCAGTTAAGCACCAGATTTTTCTCAACACACCGTTGGAGTACCATATCTAGGTTCTTTAAAATTTCATCAAAGCTATCGCCGTAGACTGAGAAGTCATCCATGAAGACTTCCATGCATTGCTCAACAAGTCCATCAAAAATGGCCAACATGCACCGTTGGAAAGTCGCGGGCGCGTTGCATAGGCCGAATGGCATTCTACGAAAAGCAAAAGTACCAGATGGACACGTAAAAGTCGTCTTCTCTTGGTCATTAGGATCAATCGCTATCTGGAAGTAGCCAGAATAGCCATCAAGGAAACAATAATACTTGTGACCACTCAGTCGTTCAATTAGTTGGTCAATGAAGGGTAAGGAAAGTGATCTTTTGCGGTGACTTCATTCGATCTCACGATAGTCTATCTGAGACTCAGTAGCACATCACGAGGCGCAAGGCAACTTCCTCCCCTTTTTCATTCTTTTCGATTGTGATTCCGCCCTTCTTTGGCACAACTTGAGTAGGGCTGACCCACTCACTATCGGCGATTGCGTAGATGATTCCCATGTCAAGCCACTTTATAACCTCCTTCTTGACAACCTCTTGCATATGCGGATTCAAATTTGGCCGAGGTTGTCTTACCTTTTTAGCTCCTTCCTCCGTTCGGATTTTATGCATCCATATGTCTGGGCTGATCCCTCGGATATCACCCACTTGCCAACCGAACGCGAGGATGTTTTTCTTAAGCACTTCTATCAGCTGTGCTTCTTGCTCTGGTCGAGTTTGAAGAAATGATCAAAGGCAATTTATCTCCATCCTTAAGAAAGATATACTTAAGGTGTTTTGGAAGAGGTTTAAGCTCTAAATCGGTAGGTGGTTGCTCAATACTAGACTTTAACGGGCCACCTTTCTCCTATGAGCTTGAAGTGGTTGACGATGAGAACACCTCATCTTCCCGAGGCTCAACCCCGAAAGGTCTGGATCAAATCATCCATCGGAATCCTCCGGTCAACACTTGCTTCCTTTTTCTTGTGATCGATCATTTTTCTTAACTCTTCATCTTTAAGCTCTTACGCGGCTCTTCCCAATCATCTACTTCCCAATGAGTAGCTTCTCTCCAAAACTCTACCTCGTCCCAACTACCCATCGAGCTTCTTCTTCACCAGGGATGAAGTCTTCCCGACTCGATTCTTTGAAATCATCGTTTGTTCTTTGGGCATCTCCATGCTTCTAATCTGAATAACGAGCTCGGTATGAGCGAGTGAAGATGACTTCGTCAATGCCTACGGCCGAAATGAATTAGAAGATGGTCCGCGATCACCGGATCCTCAATGTCCATGACTTCAAAAACACCTATCTCTGTAAGCTCCATTGCATCTTCATAATAGGCATCTCCTCCGTCCTCATATATGGCTTCGACAAACGATATTTCATCAATTACGGCTCTTTCGGGATGTGTCCTCGTGTGAAGGTGACAGGATGTGTTACCGACTCTAAGAGTAATCATCCCTTTCGAAGTCGATGAGAGCGTTAGAAGTGTCTAAAAAGGTTCGGCCTAGAATTAGAGGCATCTCCTTATCAGGTGGATAGTCTAGAATAACCCAGTCGGTAGGGAAGACTAAATGTTCAATTTGAAGGAGAACATTAGCTACACAACCGGCTGCAGTACGACTAGATTTGTCTACCATCTGAAGAGAAATGGGGCGTTCCCGCATCCTTTTATCTAACCCGAGCTTCTTGCATACATTTAATGGCATCACATTGATGGAGGCCCCTGAGTCGCATAAGACATTTTCGAATAAATGGCCTTCGATCTCACAGGAGATTGAAGGTCTGCCAGGGTCACCTCGCTTAACAGCAATTTTCTGTGAAACCATCGCGCAATCTTCTCGAAACACTTCTTCAGCCATCCCCTGAAGCTTTCTCTTGCTCCCACACTTCTTTAAGATACTTAGTACATTTAGGCATTTCGGACAATACCTCATTAAGGGCATACTCACTTTAGTGTCCCTAAGTATCCTCCTCACCCCATCATACTTTTGCTTGTCTTTGGTGAGGGCTCTCTTGCTCTCTTCGATTGGATAAGGAAGGGCTTTATCATCCCTTGTAGCTTGATTCTTTATCGCCTCATCTTCCTTATCCTTCCATCTCACAAACTTTTCTTCCTTTTTCTTAGTCGAGTGCATACCGCCCGACTCTCCTCTCCTTTCCTCTTCATCGTAATCATTGTCGCCTTCCGAAGAATTGTCACCGAGCTCCTCGCTCATCGTTGCTTTCTTCGGCATGTGATTCTGATTTCCCCTCCCGAACTTATGGCGTCGGGAGGGGCTACTCTTTCCGACACCTTGCCGGGTCCAAATTTCTTACCACTTCTCAAAGTTACTTCGTTCAACTCCTCTTCTTGCCCATACTCCCACCGAGGTGTAATGGCGGTGCAAACATTCACATCGACTTTGGATTTCTCTCGTATAACTCGGAAGTTTACCGTGAGGTCCGCTTGCTTGCCGGGTCCGCCATCGACCAACTTGTCTCTCAATTGCTTTAACACTAGTAGAGCGAGTCTTCACCATGTCTACCACTCATCGAATTTGTGTTGAGGGACACATGAGGTGGTATGATTATTGTTCGAGTTTGATTCCAGCCACCTTGAGGCCTTTGGGAGTTCTGAACGGCCTTTGATAGTTCGAGTTGAAAGAATTCGAATTTGAAGGGCCAGGT
The DNA here is from genome assembly GCA_026214975.1 of Gentiana macrophylla. NCBI lineage: Eukaryota > Viridiplantae > Streptophyta > Magnoliopsida > Gentianales > Gentianaceae > Gentiana > Gentiana macrophylla. Next base: position 84,471,745 of record CM047810.1, read on the forward strand.
GGTAACTTGGCTTGATTGAAGTTTTGTCTTTGAAATCTGAATAGTTAGTTCGGTTGAAGTTTCGGAAGGGTTGGTTTTGATTATCCATTAAGTTTACTTCTTCCGTCATCTCGGTCCTCGCTTTGTGTTCCAAGATAATTCACCTCAGAAGGCTGCATCTGAAGATTGGCCAGCTGCTTGCTTATCGATTCCATCTGAGCAACCAACAGCTGTGTATCAGGAATAATCACAAAATCTCCCCACTATACTACACCTATTTCTTTTGTTTTAATGATGTAACTATATTATGACGATTATGTAACTATATTAACATTTATAAATATGGCCTTAACAACTAACAGTATTGTGATTGAACATTCCAGTCAGTATGTCTCTTAACATATGATTATCTCAACCCTAATCTATAAAACTAAGTTCGGAATGTAAAATCTAAATTCGGGGCTACTTTCGTAATGTTACTACAAGCCCAGTGTTTAACATTTTGTTAAAACACAGGTACGTCTCAAGCTTATTATTCCGCTTTGATGGCTAGAATTTAGGAATACATCAGACGATAAATATCAACACTAGGTCAGCATAACCAATCATCTACGCAACGCACACAGAACTCTTTCATTTTTTTATCATAAGCACGGTATTTGTCGATTCATTTATTTGAGTAATTGAATAATAAATAACTATTTGCAACATACAGTATGAATATCATTAAGTTTACTAGCAATATATCGCAAAGGTATAAAGTGATCACGTACTCACGAAACATGGTTCCTTCCTTATTAAATACAACATCGGGAACACTCAAAAGTAAATGTGATTCTAAGTTTAAAAGTTTAAATTTTACTCATTTAATTTATTATTTGGTATGTGGACGCTTATGTGAGCTAAGTGACTTGTATCCCCCCACTTAAACGATGCATTTTCCTCAATGTATAACAATAAAAAGTAAGAATAGGAACTTAGCTCTGGATAAGCGTGGAAGTGGAACAAGTCTTGTGAACTTCGGCAAATTTCTAACAGATAAAACAGTGGCCGGTTTGCAAGGAAGAAGAATAACCGCTGCAACACACATCTTAAACAAAACTCAAACTCGTAATGAGGTTAGTCCAAGAAAAGTAGTAATCATATAAAAGGGACCGTAAAAGGGATAAAAATTCCTTAAACATCTTATTTTTAAGTCCATAATTAATGATTTCATTGAAACAAAACACATAGATCCAACACATTGCATAGGGTATAATTACTCCTTAGGGAAATAGTAAGACACTTAAGACAGACTCTAAATAACATGACTCGATTTACTAGTAGACATGAGTCAAAATAAAAAACATACTAATAATAGGAAATACAAATACATAATAAAAAATGCTTAATCCCAAAACCGAGGGTTATTGGGATCATAAGACTCCGAGTTCGGATCGAACGAGGCTAAAGGTAGATGGCTAGGACCGGCTTCATCAGTGTTATGACAAAAATCTTGAAATGGAGCTTCATCTTCATCCGGGCCCCCAGCTTGGGCTTGATCATGGGCATGGCCAAGAGGTGGTGGAACAGAGTCTAAAGATAGTATAGGCATAGGTTCCATGTAGGAATCACTACCTAGCAAGGGACACTCTGCTGCTGTCTCACGCAAGCAGCATGATAACCAATGAACCATAGGGCAACATGTGGCGAGGCTTAAGAGCATCTTCCGTCATCTCATTCGGCATTAGTGCCCCAACATTCACTGGCCATCCCATGCACAACCAGTACAGCAGTGTAGCATGTGCATAACAGACTGTGGACACGTGCTTGGACGGGAAGAGGTTGGAACGAATAAGCCTATGGAGGCACTTATCCTCCCATCTCCGGAAATCAGGTTCCGCAAATGTTCGAGCAAAATCTCCGATTGTCCACTGTATACCAAGAAAAGCTCCCACATCTTCTAACCAAGCATCCGAACCATCAAAGACCAATGTATACTCGGGTTCCTCCTCCGGGGTATCAAGACCAAAATAACTATTAAGCGTCCCCGGAGAAATAACTATCGACTTTCCACGAACCTGAACAATATTGGTGTAGGGGTGTACATGTAAGTAAGCATAAAATTCCCTTACCAAATCAACATTGACTCGGCCAGGAGGCGCAACGACATCCTGCCACTGATATTGCATCACCAGAGAAAATAGCTCGGGACCAATATTGGTTAAATCCAACCCGCGTGCCCTATGCACCGGAGCACTTGTGAAATAATTCCTATATGCGGAATATACGTCCACGACTAGCAAATTCACGGCACCCGCTTATTAAGGGTACAACATCTCCGACTACAATGAATCGAGCAAATTGGTGGCGTCTGGGTGGCATCTTGATAGAAATCGATCACAAGCAGCGAGAAGACGAGAGGGCTTCGGTCGATCGACCGAGTGGAGCTCGGTTGACGGAGAAAAATGGTTCGGTCGACCCGAACGGTCGGACGATTGGTGTCTTCCTTGTATCCTCTACAGCGATGACTTTGGCCGATCAGAAAGACAGTTAGAAAAGCTTTCGATGATTCAAAATATGAAAAGTGTGTAAACGGTGGCAAAAGCTTGGGTTGACACTGTGTTTTCCATTTAACTCCTACAAAGGATGGGGTGTAAGGTGGAAATGGAGGGTTGGTGGTGGAGATAGTGGTGGAAGAGAAATGAGAATAAGAAGAAGATAATAATGGTTTAGAAAAAGTTGTTGTGGAAAATTGGGAAGAGCATGAGTGGATTAAATAGGAAGTAATGGGGAAAGGGAAAATTTGAATTGTGAAAGATGATTGGTTGGTGGAAAAAGTTGGGGATTGATGAGTTGGAAAGTTGAATTGGGAGAATAAATGAATGGGGAAGAGTAAAAGGTGAATTGGTAGGAGAGATATTGGGATATGTAGAATTAAATGGTGTTTGACCACTCGATTTTGACACACACGAAATTTGCACAAAATATAACATATAGCCATATCAAAATCATCATGTTACACTTTCACTTTCACTTTCATAATCCTTATCACAAAAAAAATATTCCAACTATTTAATCAACCATCATGAACATTTTATTTCAATCTCAATATCCTCATTATTTCCATATACATTTATTAAACAATACCGGCCCTTAGCATCTTTAAATAATAAAACATAACAATTTATTTCCATAATCAATATATTTTTCAATGACTCGTCTACTAAACTCTAATTCATGTTAAAATGACTCGAGTAAAAAAAAAGATTCTTGCACATCCTTAACTTAACAGTCATTGGAACACGGCAAAAATAAAAAAATAAAAAAACTCTTATCGTCTAACGTTACTTTTATTGACTCTAATAAAAGAGAATAAAAATAAATAAACTATGAAATTTCAAAAAAATAGAGATAGTTCTACATTTTAAGTCTATAGCTCGACTTCCCAAAAAAAAAATATATCACTCTCTAAGGATTGTTCTTGACTTGCCAGGTCTTCACCCGACTAGCCTTCACCGAAAACGTCTTGCCATTTCTTTGCACGAGTGCCTTTCCGTGGGATGTGCGTCGATGAAAAGACAATGAATCATCCCATCTAAACAGGCACCGACTTTCGGGATCGTTTCAGACTTTGATGAGCTTTCTTGAACACGAACTCTACGAGTTCTTCGCTTGACTTTCCTCCTCCTATCCTTAGGTTTTGAGATATGCGAGGCTTCAGCATCATTATTATTAAAAACAGGCGCAGGCTGAGCAGCTCTATCTCGGCTTAGGATTGTCAGGATCTCTTTCTCATCTCTATCTTCAACATTGTCATCATCACACTCCTCCGGCTTGGGGATCAAATCCGGTTTAGAACCAACGACTTCTATAATATTAACACTTACCGGAATAGGGAACTCAGGATTCAATATCCCAAAAGTCTCAGAACCCTTAGCATCAAACAATGTGATCTCATGCCTAGTCATACGAATGAGGGCTCTAGAGGTGTTAATAAAGGACCAACCCAAGATGATTGGGCTACACGGATGCTCCTCTATGTCCATCACAACCAAATCTATCTTAAACCGAAGTTGTCCGATACCAATGATCATGTTATTCATTCTTCCAGACATGATGGTTCTAGTACTATCCGCGAACCTAACTTTCAACGGGGTGTTTGTGGGAGTCAGAATCATATTCCTCTCGCAAAGGCTCTTAGGGAAAATGTTTAAGCTTGATCCAGAGTCAATTAAAGATAATCCTAAGTGTGCTTGTTCTAGGGTAACATCTACAATGAATGCCCCAGGGGTCACCTAACTTTGGCATTAACCGAGATTCATCTCCAACATATTTTGTCTCTTTAGCACAGATGACTATAGGTCATTCTATATCTATGCTACTCTCGTAACTGGACTTCATCTCCGACATGTAGTCCATATAATCAATATCTCAATCGAATCAAGAAATCCCTTCGGGATTTAAAGCACACATACCTCTTTTACATAAGCTTCGCTAGTTTCATTTGACTTTACGGCTTCTGAATTCGTTCTTTCATTTTTGCTATTCTCTCTTTTAGCTTTTGCGTCATCGGCTTCATTGGTGTTGTCTTAGTTCTTAAAACGTTAACTTCCTCTTCTTTAGCCTTGGAAAATTGCTTTGATGACATATTGCTTATCACGAACAGTCTTACTTGAGTGACCCAGTTCTGATTATCTGCAACACGAGAAAAACAACAAACGGTTAGTAAACTAACAGTCAGTACGATTGCTCATACTGCTGCTAGACTTACAACCTACTAACGGGGAAAAAACGGAAACAAAGGGAAAACAACACTATCAGGAAAAATTAAGCATGAAAATGGGCTCGGTCGACCGAGTGAATGCATTCGGTCGACCTAACAAATAGGTTCGGTCGCCCGAGACCTTCTCTCCGCTTTCCTGCTTCAATTTCCTGCTAGCAGACATATGCAGCTAATCCAGAAGACTCTAAAGACATAAATAAAAATTTGAAAACAGAAAAATGAAATAATTAAATAAACTTATTTAAACAATAATTGGACCATTGATTCAACGGAAACGTCGCCAAAAACTTGATTGCGAGTCAAGTTATAAAAATAACTCGATGCCTAAATAACCAACTAGCAAGTGAACTAGATTCAATCGCAGCATAGCTAGATAGAGTCAAGGTCGATCCCACAGGGAATCAAATTGTGGATCCTAAAGTTTAAATAACCAATTTATTTATTTCGTTTAACAACGGTGGTCTACGACCAACAAGGGTACTATAAAAGAATCACAAACTCAGACATATAGACAAATAACGTAATTAACCTCCCAGTTATAGTCTTTATCGTTTGGACCTAAACAATTTATATAATAAACAAGACTTATTAACTATCAATCCGTTTGTATCTATTTCGTATTGGCTACGGGAGTCATCCTCTTAAACTTGACTTAGCACCCGTTAGGTCGCTAGATCACTGTGCTACATTACGTGACTTCGCCTTTTAATGCCTCCGTCTCATATAACTCACACGCTTACGACACTAAGGATGCCGATATTAATCGCACACCTCGTCTAGGCAACATTCCTATGGTTAGGCGTACTTATACTTCCTAAACGATTACTCAAGCTTTCGTCCAACTAGCAATTACCAAGTTATAGTCTCATGCTAATCTACGACGTACGTATAATCAGGTGCGCGCAATTCCCGAATATAAACCTACCTAGATAACGCTGAACGTCCGTAAAGAGCAATTCATAAGCCTACCTAAGAGTTTTATATTGGTATTTCCTTTTTACACGTTTTAATTAAACTAAGCGAGTAACGTAGCCATAGCCATACCTACTAAGATGATACATTCAATTGGGTTAACCTAACCATAACGACGTGGCTTAATTAACAGGATGAATGGGGCTCGGTCGACCGAATGCAAGGGCTCGGTCGACCGAATGTTGACACTCGGTCACCTGAACAATTATGTCCCAGATTACATCTCCAAACGTATATCTTAGCGTTTCTCATACAATACGGATTAAAACAGCAATTCGTCAAGCTATTATATAATTAATAGATCTAGATACACGGTAATCAAACAACGTAAATTCATACATAGATACTAGGTAGAGGACGTAGGGTATGTGATCCTCATAGACAAGGCATCGCCACCTCCCTAACGTCATAGCCTAGATCTACATCATCTAACTATGAATAATCAACTCAAACGATAAAACCATAATTGGGGAAATTAATTACGGAAAATAAAGAAGACAAGAAAATATACAAGGGCTTACATATTGAAAACCCTAGAAATCTTCAATTCTACTCTCTATGATTGCTGTATTGTTGTATATGAGTTGTTGGTGTGGTATATCAAAATTACTAAGGACATAGTGTTTATATAGAGTAATCTTGGCGACCTTGGAAAACCGACTTAAACTCGAATTACTAAACCCTAGCCGCCTTAATAATGTGTCGGACTTTCGCCGGGCTTGTGGGCGCTCGGTCGACCGAATGGGCATACTCGGTCGACCGAGTGTCTTCATTCGTTGGGCTTCTTTTTCCTTTGTACTTTGGGCCTCTCAGCATCGTGTCGTAATTCTATTAAATCTTCTCCGAAGTTTATCCATTCTGCTCCCGAAATAGCTCATTGCAAACATTGCATAAAATACGGTTTGTAATATCAAATAATATACTAAAACATCAAAATAAATAATAATGAATCGTAACTCAGTACATATGTAAATTAAGCATATTTTGGCTTGTTATTACTCTATTAAAGCTCTTTTAAACTAGAATCGGGGATAAAGATCATAGAATAATGGGCACAAAATGACCGTTATCATGTGCCACTTGTATCCATACCATATTAGTGTATGAAGTCTTTGGTATACTTGGATTGATTGATAAAGATGTCATCCTTCATTTGCTTTACTTGTAGACCAAGAAAGTAATTTAATTCTCTGATCATGCTCATATGAAATTTTCTTTTCATCAGGTTTGCAAATTTCTCACACTGCTTCTCATCTTCTGATCCAATGTTAATGTCATCAACATAGATTTGAACTAACAAAGTGATTGTTCCTTCATCTAGCTTGAAGAGAGTCTTATCAATAGTTCCTTTGTTGAAACCATTGTTGATCAAGAATTGTGATAGTGTCTCATACCTGGCTCTGGGTGCCTGTTTGAGTCCATAAAGTGCCTTTTTGAGCTTGTACACTTTATCTTCTTTCCCTTTGTGTTGAAAACCAGGGGGTTGTTCCACATATTCTTCTTCTTCCAAAAGTCCATTCAGAAATGCACTCTTGACATCCATTTGGTGAACTTTAAAGTCTTTGTGGGCTGCAAAACCTAGAAAGAGTCTGATTGCTTCCAATCTTGCTACATGTGCAAAGGTTTCATCATAATCTATTCCTTCTGCATGAGAGTAGCCTTTTGAAACTAGCCTTGCCTTGTTTCTGACAACTGTCCCTTGTTCATCCATCTTGTTTCTGAACACCCATTTTGTTCCAATGATGTTGGACAAGTCTGGTCTGTCAACAAGTTCCCAGACCTCATTTCTCTCAAATTCATTTAGCTCTTCTTGCATAGCTATAATCCAATCAGCATCTTGGATTGCTTCATCTATTGTTTTGGGACCCACCTATGATAGGAAAAAAAATAGAATTCTTTCTAGTTGTCTTATGGTTCTAACTCCTGTATGAATATCTTCAATGACTTGTTCTTCAAGATGATTGATCGCGTTCAAGGCACTTACTAGCAATAGGACTAGGTCTATCGTAGTTGAATCAAGGTCGATCCCACAGAGACCCGTAAGAACGTCTAATTATCAAGATTGAGCTTGTCACAATTATGGTCTACGACCAACTATAATATAGATAGTAGTAAATTTGGTAACTATCAACTTGCAAGATAATGCAAGTTCAACAAGGCAAACTAGAGTTTCTAATGTATTAGATCAATTATGAGTAATCAGTCATTCCCCCCCACACATGCAACAGTCCTCCCCATTGATGAATTTATTCATTGTTCAGCTACGGGTACAACTCCTAACCCTATCTACTCCGAAAATGGTAGTAGACAATCTATACGCAAGCTACCCTCCGTAATTGGTCCGTAATAGCCCATACGCATAAAGACTAAAGTTGTCGATATTGAGCGCTAACTCATACCGCAAACCCGCCTAGACAGCTGTCGACATTGATCAGCACGTTTCTAGATATTGTCCAAACATAGCACTTCACTATTCATATTTCATGCTAGTTTACGATGACATGCAAATAGTTGATCAGGCTAAAAACATGTAAATTAAATCTATCGATCAACGTAGCTGGCGCCGATTATCATGAATTAGTAATTTACTAGGTATTCAGATCTAGCGATATAGATCGTCGCAGATCTGAACGCAACTACTATTTCATGATTTCTTCACCAACGAATCAGATCTATAACGCATGGGGTAAAATAAACTAACTACTGCATAATTAAACTAAAAAAGCAATTAAAACATACTAGTCGAATAGAACAACGATAGATCTATATCTTGGAAAAGACAGAAAATCATACCCTTGAAGATGAGCGTAGATCTCCCTCGGATCTCTCCCTAGGCGGCGACTCCATCGTCTCTCCGACCAGAACTCATAAAATAAATAAAATAAAGAACAATGGACTTTTATTGCATAATATTTGACTTGAAAATTCTACACTTGTTTTCTGAGCCGAAACCTCTTATTTATAGCTATCTAAACCAACTTAGAAACACCTAGTTCTACCCCTCATCCAAGAAAACACGTTTCGGAAGGATCTGGACTCTCGGTAAGTCGGCACCACCTCCCGGGTTACCAAGGGTATTTTTGTCCTTTTTCTTCAGCCTACTTAAATTGGAATGTTCTGGAATACCCTAGGCCCATTCTTTCCGTTCAGTCCACTCCAGATTCTTCCATCATGCTCAGCCCAATATTTCTTATCCTGAAAATCATCAAATAATGCACGAAATAATATCGAAATAGGGAAAATAAACGCTAGGTGCAGATTTCTCGACTCACGAACCCGACATATGATATTCAACTCAAATGGTTCATATTTATGGGTTGAAACAACTATTTTTAGCTCATAATGGATTGAATTTTGATGCCGTAAGATAGACTATTTTAACCGTCATCAACTACCCCCCACTAGCCTTCTGCGCGTCCGCGAGCAGAGTATCAAGGCGGAATGTACCTCCAAGAGCAATCCCCATTGACTACCACATATTCAATAAAGATTTCCGGCAGAAACATACATCAAGTCACAATCCATAAGCTCCCCATTAATAATTATTTATCATGCATCAATGTGTCGTGTGATGAATCAGTCGTGATAGTGCGTTCGTGAGGAGAATCAAGTTGTATTAACCACACAATCTTAACATACCTACGTATACACTCGCTCATCTTGCTTTCACACTTGGTTACACAACATGGTACCTTAATCGGGTCGAGCGGACTCGGGGACTGAGCATCGCTCTTAAGTCCTTGTTTGTTTCTATTTATGCGAGGGTCATGCCCTTTTTACATGAGTTCGCTTCCCTCACTTCATTTATTGCATATTTTATCTTCTTCTTTTTTTCCTTTTGTTGGAAGATTTCCTCACTTTCTTCTCTTTCTCTCACATGTCCATTTGTCCCGGTCACCTCTCGTCATCCAAGTAGCTTCCCTTGTCTTACAATAATTTGTTAAAGTATATAGACAGACAAATAATGATTCTCGGTTGAAACAACTCATCATCTAATCTTAAACACTTCTCACTCAGATTATGTGCTCAAAGATTGATTGCAATGACAGAATAATAATTAATAAGTTACTACTTCATCCAACATAACATATGCTCGTTCTTCCATACTAAATTGAATATGTTATAGCTCACTTCAAATCGAACTTGGGCTCTCTTTGTACTGATTACTTACTCATAAACGTGCAAATAGCAAGCTAAAAACAGTGTTAAAATTTTCAAAAATATTCCCTTTTTCGACTACGTAGCTAAGACGCCTACCCCCCACTTATTATAGACATTGTCCCTAATTACTAATAATAAAGAGAAGAAAAAGTACATAGCTCTGGAAATTTCGGCTGAGTCAAAACGAATCCCGAGCATAATCATTAGCTCCTAGGTTATTCCTCTTCCAAGTTATTACCTGTTTTCCAAAATTCTCCCAAAAACTATGAGTGACATGCAAAGAGCAACCATAAAATAATGTGGCGGTAATTGTGCATACCGGAGGAATGCTCGAAAACAATTTAAGACACTTTATTCTTTGATTGGATTAAGCAAGACGCGAAAACTTATGAGGGTATCACACGAGAATCGTGAAGGAAAAGACCACATATAACTCTGGCTAGGTGACCGAAGATATATGTGATGAAAAAAACCTTGCGATTGTCATGCTACTTTATTGACTCAACATAACTAAAATAAACAAATGCAATAAATAAGGGTTTCAGAAATAGTTCTGAGTTTATAGTCGTCAGCTCGACTATACTAATAGGGCTCCATTATTCATACTCTGGCTATGTCAACGTAAAGACTTCCAACTCAGGGTTATACTTGTGCCCTAGGTAATGTTTCAGCCTGTGGCCGTTAACTGTGAAAGTCTGCCCAGAGTATTCATGTCTAACTCCACATGCACCTGAATTGAAGACTTTCATGACTACATGTGGTCCATACCATCTAGACTTCAACTTCCCACGAAAAAGACGAAGACGTGAATTATATACCAGCACTTTATCTCCAACTTGAAATGTGTGGTTCAGTATTTTCTTATCGTGCAGAAGCTATGTTCTCTCCTTGTAAATCTTGGCATTCTCATACGCTTGAAGTCTAAACTCCTCTAATCTATTCAACTCTAGCATCCTCTTTTCACCGGCTAAATCCTCATCCATGATTCGAAATCTCGTAGCCCACAGTGCTCGGTGCATGAGTTCTACCTGTAAATGACATGCTTTTTCAAACACTATTGTTGGTCCCTTGGAAAGGCTTAACACAAGTTTAGAGGGGGGATGAATAAACTTGTCACCAAAAACTTCTCAAAACTGAAAGTACTCCAGGAACTGAGTTTTTACCGAACTCAAACTGATGCTCAGCTCAGTTTTGTTCCTGTCCCTTAACTTGTACGGAGTTCAGTTAACTCAACTGAGTACAAGTCAATACTGACTTATATTTAGTCTAGTTAACTGGCAGCGGATAAAAACAAGCCTTTTATGCAACAGATGTGTCAATAAAAATCTTAACCTCCTATGTATCAGTTCTGTGCTGACTCAGTGTCTGGTGTTTGCTGAGTGAAATGATGAGATGATTATGCAACAAATAAAACAAACATAAATGCATAAAGTAAATCAACACAAGATTTGTTTATGGAAGTTCCTGGTGGTGTAATCCCGTACATCTCCCCTTATCCTGTGGTGTAGGAGGTATCACTAAAATTTTGAGATAATCGTTACAAAATCCTAGCCTAATGACAGTCCTTCACGACACCCTAGTTTCACTGTCTACACATAATGAAGAAAGGTAGGATTGCTCCCTTCATTCTGCACACTGATCCTTCGGAGGTGAAATGACTCATTCACCTGCTCACCACTGACATACACAGTCCGCAGACTGCACCAACAGCTATGGCAACCAAGTTGTAACCATATGAGGAAAGGTGGAGTTGCTCTCCTCAAACTATGCACAGCTAACCCTTTTTCACAAAGGTTAGGTTTAGAATTAATCAAAAGATTAATTCAGTGATCTGTCTGATCCTTCTGGATATAGCATTGTAGCTCCAAGATGCCTTCTTCCCCCTTGATGGGTTATTGGATCTTTTATTTTAAATCTCCAAGGCAATTCTGTTGGCTTCCCCTTTTCTAGATATGAAATCTGATTTTCTGGATCTGGATCTTTAGATATGTGCTTTTTAAAACTTCTTATATCCACACTTTTCAATCCTTTTTCTCTGTGTATTTATAGAGGTGATGTAACGGTCAACTAGCTCTTGTAGCTGTTACATTTGTCATTTAGCCAGCGTTCATATGTATGAACTTTTGTCGTTTTATCTGTTTGAATTCAAAAAGGCCTTAACTCAGTTTTCTACTCTTCTTCAAAACTGAGTACCTCGTATATTTGACTAAGTCAAGGCATACCATTCAAATTTCTTCTTTTCACAGTAATCGATAATCTTTGTCCTTAAGATTATTCAGCTTTACATGATCTATAGTTCAGTTTCAGGTTATCACAGTCTTGCCTGAATCCTGATTTGTATTCATGACTTAATCAGCATCTAACTGAGTTTTCCACCATAGTTCTTCAGTCTTCAATAACTGAGTTTGTGTCCCTCAGTTCTTCAGTCTTCTTAGATAGGCCAACTGAGTCTGTGTCCCTCAGCGATCTTTTCTTCTTTAGTTCTCGCATAACTGAGTCGGCTCCCTCAGTTCTTCAAATATAAACTCAGTTTTCTTGTTGCGACTCAGCTGTTTGCCTAGTTCCTGTCTATTACAATACTTGTCTGAAATAACCTATACAAGGTTCATACTCTAGATAGAACTTATACATTTTTCTCTAGACTGTTTCTTGCTTCTTCTTCCATTATGCACTATAACAGCTAGTTATGACTTCATCATCATGGGTTATAAGTGATTTTATTAATTACGTGACGAATCATCATCAAAACACAAATATTATTTCCAACAATTTGCCCCTTTTTGATGATGTATCATAACCTCCCTAAAATCAATAATGAAAGAATAATGCAAGAAATCATAACAAAAGAAATTAAGATAACAAACTAAACAGCTGAGTTTATTACAAGATTATGCCACAACAAACTGAATTACTAAAGTGATTACAAATTTCCTTTTTCCAAATTCATCAGTTTTTCACCGATAAAGATGCTCATTTTTGTCTCCAGGAGTCTTCTTGCCTTTCCTTCTTCTTTTGATTCACCAACTCTAGGCTTGATCTCTAGGTATTCATTGATCAACTGATTTGCCTCTTCATTGTCCTGGTTCTTAAATTTTGTCAAGATCTCCTTGATCTCCTCATTCATTAACTTCTCTTCTTCTTCAGAAATAAGACTAAATTCCTTTCCTTTAGTCTTTTCCCCCTTAGTTCTTGTTTCTTTATCTTTTGCTGCCTTTAGAATTTCTTTCAATGTGACACAGATTGCAAGTTTCTTCCTGATATTCAGCACAGCTTTGACAGAGGCTTCTTCATCTTTCTCAGTTCTTGTTTCTGTGAAGGTCTCTTACATGATTAACTCCTCGATCAGATTATCAATTTCTTCTCCATTTAGTTGAATAGTCAGTAGATCAGTATCTACTTGTTTGTCTTGTTCTTCCACCAACTGTTTGGCATAGAATTCTTCAGTTTTACCGACTTCAGTTTTCTCTTCCGTTTTGTCAGCATCAGCAACAACATCATTATCTTCAGCTTTCTCTTCATCACCTTCATTTTTCTCTTCCCCTTTGTTTGAAGATATGCAAAAGCTTTCTTCAAATAATTTGCATAAGGTAATGATGTTGAAGTATTTGTTTAAACCTAAGTAATGTGCTTTTCCAATAAAGTCATGTAGATTGAAGAGTTTCTGCTGTAGAGTTTGCATCAGGCTTTCAATGATCTCTTTCAATCCTTCCAATTTTTCTTCAGTTTCAGTTTCTTGACGCTGAGATTCTTCAGTTGCAGATTTGCTTGTAGGTGCCTCTGAAGGATGCAGGTTCTTGGATCTAAACGAGTTAGATCTACGCGCAGCGGATGGATCACGATTTATATATCAAAACACATAATTAAAGGACTTAAACTACTACAAGGGGGTTTAAGATCATGTTACCAATAACGGGAAGAGAAGCCTTGATCTTCCGATGTGTTCTCCAAACGGTGGTTGGTGGACACCCTTCTTGATACACGAACCTCCTTGATATGCAACACCAAGAAAAACTGAAAGTTTTTCTTCTTCCAAAAACCCTAGGCAAGAAAAACTAATTTTCCTCTCCCTTTTTAAAGTGGTGGTCGAAATTATCAATGTAAATTTCCCTTGGAATAACTCTCCTTTTATAGGAGAGTAAATCCTTGGCCTCCAAGTATTAATTAATTAAATAATTGATTAATTAATCAAAATAAAAAGATATTTTCATTAATGACTAATTGTGACATGTATTGACCAATAGGAAATCAAATAACAAGTCATCCAACCAATCACATAACAAGAATATCTTTTATTTTCCATAACACAAGAAAATTAATTCTTGTGCTAAAAGAGAAGACCTTAGGCGCCACTTTTAGGGTTTATTAGCCCACACAAAATGCCTTTTATGTGTATTATATTATTTAGCCCAACTAAATAATATTCATGCATATCAATTAATTAGCCCAGCCAATTAATTATCACTGAGGCCCAAATAACAAGATTATCAGTCCGAATTACAGAAGCCACATCGGGGACCATGGACCTATAACCAGTAGCTCCAATAATTAATTATTCATCGAACAGAATAAGTACATTAATTATTAATTCCGGGATTACGCCACCATAAACCCGGCGAACTCTACCAATTATAGATGTATACTTATACTCAACCCATGTAGAGTGAATAAGCGTCCATTGATATAATCACTACATACGGATTAACCCTCCATAGATCATCCCATTCGAGTGGGAAGTCTCCGTGAACCCGACTCGAATATCTTATCCTTATTTACCATCAACCCCGATGATCAATTAGTACACATATCTAACTAGTAGCTAATTAGTCAAATGTGAACTCCGGGATCGATCACTTTCTTAGGGCTAACAAACAAGGTGATCTGTCTCTCTACTTCTTCGAGGAAGGAATGGATTCCATGTCTGTGAAAATCGAACTACTCACTCATCCGGAGATAGTGCCAATGAGAAGTGGCTTGGAACACATATTTAAGTGATCCGTAACTAACACATCAAACACTACCCGGGACAAGCGGCACTCAGTGATCACCTCAGATTAAGGTTGATCCATATATGATCATCTAATGATTTAATAAGATTCCTCGATTACGGAATTATACCGAGAAATTCAGATTAAATCGGTCCAAATTTCTATATGAATGCCATCATATATAAATGCCCCACGTAGGTACCCTCTCTACCGACAATCCGGATAAGACTATCACACCCTAAGGTGTTCTCAGGCGCATTATTGGTGTTTTAATCAAGAGACCCTAAACTCGATTAAGTTCACCACGGACTAACAATTTAAGTATATCACCACTAACTCAATCCTCACGTGCATGCCATACACCGAAAGTTAAGCGGTTACATCTTGATATACTTAGGGTTTGCGGCGATGTATTACTTACAAGCACAAAGCAAGTAATAAGATAAGATAAATTCTCATCATAAAAACAATTACACAAATTGTCTTTCGGGCACTACACCTAACAATCTCCCACTTGCAATTTAAATGACAAGTAATGATTGTTTTTAGAGCATACCCTTTCTCATCTTATTCACAACACTCTCCCACTTGCTCTAAAAGCAGATGAGATATATTCCTCAATGCCGTACCCTCCAAGCACTCGACTTGGTACACTGATCAGTTTGGTTGTCGGCCCGAGACGATCTTTAGGATCGAAACGTTGCCGGTCCATCTAATCAGCGGTACTCTCTCTCATATATGCTTTTGACCTCTAGTGGATCGAAAAATCCTTCTAAGCTATCTCTTCACAGCTTTTCACAATGAAGTGATATCGGCTTATCGACACAGGAATTACTCCCGGACCATAAAAGGAAATTCTAAGCACTATGAGTAAACACTGAGCCGAGATCAACTTAATGATCATCCTTAATCGACTACAAGTCGAATCGGTGTAGTCAACCATATGCAAGTTTGCACCGAATATACAAGAATATGACTCCTCGTTCTCTAAAGATACTTGAGGACGTACTAAATCACTACTTATTGCACGAATCCAAGATTCGATTACTATTGACTTGTGATAACCTGACTTGCCATTATCCAAGAGAGACTCTATCCTATTTTCTCTTTATCCGAAGATTTAGAGAATCATTCCTGAGAGGTAGGGTAGGACTACTCTCGATGAATGTTGCATACGTATATGCATAATCATCTTATTCAATAAGATAGGTGGGATAGCCAATGACTCATTCTCGTGAATCTGACCGAATCAGATTCTTAGAACATAGTCCAATTCTCTCCTCCAGAGAATCTTGGCGTGTCAGTTTCTGACTTAAGATAGCACACACATGTTGTTTCCAACTATTTCAGTGTTATCATTCATGAACACTAATACTACTATTTTACCAATATTGATATCCAGTCTACGAAAAAACTTATCAATATTTTGGTCAAGTCCACATATTTTAAAACATGTGACTTTTAAATGACCGAGAGGTTCTCTTAAATCCACAAAGGATATAAGCCATGGCAGGCTTCCTACCAATGGTTCTTTCTGAATAAATTAAGATATCGTTAGTCTCGCAAAAAAGGTATTAGGGAATCACCCCTATCTTCTGCTTTGTAACGAATCCGTTATTCATTCTCAGCTAAAACCCTTCTGTTCTGAATGAATTCAGATTCCGTTGTTCGGCAAGAAAGTCTCAGGGAATCACCCCTATTTTCTGCTTTCTAACGAAATCTAGCAAGACTGAGTGGTGAGAGAGTTCAAGGTCTGGTTAACTCTCTACTTGTTAGGGAATCACCCATATACCACTCAACTTTGCGCTGAAAGTTTAAACTTTCCTATTCATTCAACTCTTTTCTATGTAGATCCAATTGCTCCCACTGGGCTGAGACACTCGGTGGTTCTACAATAGATCGAACAAAACTGAGTACAAAAACTCCAT
This sequence comes from Gentiana macrophylla, assembly GCA_026214975.1. Taxonomy (NCBI): domain Eukaryota; kingdom Viridiplantae; phylum Streptophyta; class Magnoliopsida; order Gentianales; family Gentianaceae; genus Gentiana; species Gentiana macrophylla. Next base: position 84,488,535 of record CM047810.1, read on the forward strand.
TTACGAGGTTAAGGTCACAAACCAACCTCTATGATCGAATCCTATACACCCACTAAGAGCCATAGGTTATCAATCACCCCAAAGAGACCGTAAAGTCCACAAAACCACAATGGGTCAATGGTTAAAGCATACTCCCAATTGCGTGGTGGATTGACATCCTGATCTAGTAGTATTTATCGATTGTAATAACCAACAACCGATGTTGGACGTGGTCTGATTAAATCAGATAGTAACTACCTTTGGGTAACCATACTCCAAGGTTTAAGGTTGTTACTTATAGATTCCATCAGAAGGCTTGTGATAGTTCAACCGTCACTTTCTGATCTCAAGAATCTTATAATCAACCTTCACTCGTCTCATTAAGATATTTCACGAACAAATACAATCACGAACGTATGTGCAAAATCTCCATCCTACCTTCAAGCATTAAATGCTAAATGCCTACATTTATGGAAGTGGTGTGAACCGAATTCACTCATTATCCATAAATTCACCGGCATCTTCTAGGTAGACTTCTCGGTTTACATAATAATGTTAACCGTTATTTTGCAACCAATTATCTTAATCGAGTTTAACGATGTGTATTGTAGCACATTAATAACTATATCGAGGCAAGTCTATGGTTTCTTCCTCGGTGAGAAACATTCCACTTTAGGAGGCGGGCCGAGCATCACCCCAAGACTATCGATAGCCTATTTCTCGAGCATAGAATACTCTATTCTCTCGCTAAAATCGAGACTCCTCCTCCTCGTATTCTTTTGATAAACTAAATCACGCTTTGAGTAGTTATCGGACAAAATGTCACCACTCAAAAACTCCCACTAGCTTGTATCTCTCACTAGACCCGAAGGTCATGGTGAACAAGCTATGTTACCCTTCAAATCTATTACCCTTTCCCGATTGAAAGGAAACTTAGTCATTGTTCCTTTGAGATAGTGTTCTAGACTGGAGATAGGAATCACCCTTAGCGATCGTCAGTCTTATCTCTGTGGATATATGCACTAATTAATAGATATTGAAAGGTCGCTTATCTTAATACGAAAACCTTTTACCTTTAATAGTTTTAGATGTGTTATACTTATTCAAATTTTTCTTAGTGGTTCGACTTTATCAAACAAAAGTGCGAGTCTTGGATTCGTACTACAAATGTCATATTCACTTTCTATGAGGCAACAATATATCGAGTTGAAAGTGAATCCATTTGTTTCAACGAATCAGTAAAACGTAAAAATAAATTTTTCTCGTGATATTCAAGATAGAATCCAAATTCATTTCCTTATATCACTCCCACTATTGTAGCTGAAATTACGCCCGTTGTTACTCTATTAATCGTTAATGCACAAAACTTCCTTGTTCTTCCAAAGAACTAAGCTACCGAGTCAAGTTACTCGGTTTAAGAAAGTCGCTAAGGATTCATTGGTTAAGTGATCCAAATCACTTTCCTTATCCTATACTTTCTATAATTAATATTTCGGTTTAGCCTTAAAACTTTAGTTAAGATGATTAACACTTATAGACATTCTTTCCCATTCTTAACTTTCCTTAAAAGGAAACAGTCTTGAACTAGCGCTTCTTTAGAGTAGACACTACTCGTGAACTGTGGGATGTCTAATGAAAGTGTTACCCAGTGGGACTAATTTTCTAATAAATTAGAAAAACATAGGATAAAAGCTCCCACTAGTTTATCGGTTCCAAATACCGTCTAACTAGCGACACTTTAACTTATGATTCTCTAATTTTTCTATTAGAAAATTTCTCATGTAGACACTACACAATTAAAATTCACTAGAAGAATTTTATCGTCCCAATCATCTTTCAAACTGACTACAGTCGTCTCTCGATCAACACGATTGACAACAGTGACATCCTTATTTACGTCACTTAAGTCTTGAAGGCTCCAGAGAAATATCTCTTCCGAAAAATTAATCGCATGTAAGATCAATAAGTACAACGTTCTTGTTACTTACCACTTTTTGACGAAGTCATTACTAGTCAATTTTACACTAGCAGTCTAGCACCCTAGAGATATATAAATAGTTGTAAATAAAATTGACAGAAGATAAATCCAAATCATACACTACTAATAAATTTTAGGAACATAAACTAAGTACTTATAGTCTATCCTACCTTTCCAAGGATTTAATCTAATGCCTCAGTGCCGCCTTAGGGTAGGTCAAAGAGGTTTTGATTAATATTGAAGATCAACTTGAGAATCGAACATCTCATTTGTGATCGTCAATCACCTTTCCTTTTCAGCCCAAGGTATTACCAAAATACCCTTATAAGTGTGACCCTCTTGTTTGAGATCTTTAGATAGACCCGAGTGTGCCGCCTTAGGGTGCATCGGTGACTCAAATGAGTACCCAAAATCCTATCCTTTCGGAGACCAAGCCTTGAATTTTGATAGCGGTGAAGGCCTTCCTTAGGGGCGAAAATCAAAGCCGCACGAGGCGTCACCATTCTCTCACGTTGCTTGTGTTAACAATGAGGCCGTGGGGTCGGCCGTCGCCTCTCCGCTCCCACTCAATATTTTGAAAAAGTGGTGGGTTCTATCGATCACGTTTTTGGACTTGATGTTACATTAAGGAACAATAAATCATAGGCCCGAATGTTGTCGGTTATGTGGGCTAGCCCACCCGACCTACTCGTTAGAACATATGTGGCCGTCGGACGGGTCAAGGCTAGGAGAGCTCCGTTGAGCCGTAGTGGCTCTTCGGATGGCTCGATGTTGCGGCACCCGTGCAAACGCCACACGTGGAGGTGAAGTCGATCGAGCCGTAGCTACCGTTGACCACCCAACCGTGGTTAAACCACTTTCGAACCATGTTTGCCCGTGATTATCCAATCCTTAAACATCAAACTTTCACGTAGACACTACTGAACAAAACGTAATCTCGTCTAGGTAAGGTGGAATTCTCCGAGAATCCAACACCTTAACCACGAGGTTTCGGGATTTTACTCCTTATGCTTTTAGCAGAGTGGGATTCACGAGAATCCATCACCCAACCTCGACGATTGAAAAACTCATGTTCCTCGGTTTTTACCCTAATTAGTTTCTAATTAATATCAAACAATTAATTAAAACTAATCGTGTGTTTTATACATGCCTAACTAATTCCTCGAATTAATTTCTACATGTATGCATATGGAGTGGAATTCATGATATGATGCATGTCATGGCAATTTTCCGGTTCTACTCATACAATCTACACATGAATACTAGTGCGGAAAATAAACACCGAGATGGACCGTTGGCACCCCCGTAACTAATCTATTCGAAAATAAATTAAAACCCTAATCTGCAGCTGTTTAGAATCTTCGACGATCGGCATATCAAATGCAATCGGATCAGAACGAAACTTTCTAGATCTGATCTTCATTCTTCGACCTTCAAGATGGACGGTTGGATCGGAGCTTTGACTTGTCAATCTTCCTCAGTGAGCCGCCCAACTTGCTGCTGAAACAGACTCTTACAGCAGCGCATCATATACTTCCCGAGGCCGATCGGGGATCAATATGAATCCCGATCGTCCTGAAAATTTTATCTGACGTCCAAAACTCCATGATTATCGATCTGACCGGTCGGATATTCGTTTCAACGGTTCAATACTTTCCAGAAAATCGAGGAAGTCACAGTTAGGGTTTCTGTGAATCCTGCGTTTTTCTGTTACAGCTGCCTCTTCTCATCAACGAACGGACATCCAAACGGACTCTGATCGACGCCAAATTTTGTGGGATTGTTCATAAACTTCCAGTCTTGATTCTGACCGGAGAGATCTTCGTTTTAACGGCTCAAACAACGGAAAAAACGAAAACACTATACAGCTACTAAACAGATCTATTTACAGGAAATTAAACTTGCAATAATAAATAAATTACATAATTTCCTATACTCATATGAACGAATTTTCATCGTTTATATGAGTTTACAATAGATCTAACGGGAAAACGGTGTCAACCCCAATCCATCTCTTCAACCATAGCAATTTAAAAATTATTAATGCATAATAATAAGTAAAATATCACCTACATGCAATTCCACTCCTTTAAATCGTTTAACTACGATTATGATTATATAAATCGTGGAACCTTTCTCTGATACCACATGAATGATGCAGGTTCTTGGATCTAAACGAGTTAGATCTACGCGCAGCGGATGGATCACGATTTATATATCAAAACACATAATTAAAGGACTTAAACTACTACAAGGGGGTTTAAGATCATGTTACCAATAACGGGAAGAGAAGCCTTGATCTTCCGATGTGTTCTCCAAACGGCGGTTGGTGGACACCCTTCTTGATACACGAACCTCCTTGATATGCAACACCAAGAAAAACTCAAAGTTTTTCTTCTTCCAAAAACCCTAGGCAAGAAAAACTAATTTTCCTCTCCTTTTTTAAAGTGGTGGTCGAAATTTTCAATGTAAATTTCCCTTGGAATAACTCTCCTTTTATAGGAGAGTAAATCCTTGGCCTCCAAGTATTAATTAATTAAATAATTAATTAATTAATCAAAATAAAAGATATTTTCATTAATGACTAATTGTGACATGTATTGACCAATAGGAAATCAAATAACAAGTCATCCAACCAATCACATAACAAGAATATCTTTTATTTTCCATAACACAAGAAAATTAATTCTTGTGCTAAAAGAGAAGACCTTAGGCGCCACTTTTAGGGTTTATTAGCCCACATAAAATGTCTTTTATGTGTATTATATTATTTAGCCCAACTAAATAATATTCATGCATATCAATTAATTAGCCCGACCAATTAATTATCAATGAGGCCCAAATAACAAGATTATCGATCCGAATTACGAAGCCACATCGGGGACCATGGACCTATAACCAAGTAGCTCCAATAATTAATTATTCATCGAATGAATAAGTACATTAATTATTAATTCCGGGATTACGCCACCATAAACCCGAACGAACTCTACCAATTATAGATGTATACTTATACTCAACCCATGTAGAGTGAATAAGCGTCCATTGATATAATCACTACATACGGATTAACCCTACATAGACTGTCCATTCTCGGTGGAAGTCTCCGTGAACCCGACTCGAAATATCTTATCCTTATTTACCATCAACCCCCTGATGATCAATTAGTACACATATCTGACTAGTAGCTAATTAGTCAAATGTGAACTCCCGGGATCGATCACTTTCTTAGGGCTAACAAACAAGGGGATTGTCTCTCTACTTCCCGCAGGAAGGAATGGATTCCATGTCTGTGAAAATCAAAACTACTCACTCATCTGGAGATAGTGCCAATGAGAAGTGGCTTGGAACACATATTTAAGTGAACCGTAACTAACACATCAAACACTACCCCGGGACAAGCAGCACCCTGTGATCACCTCAGGATTAAGGTTGATCCATATATGATCATCTAATGATTTAATAAGATTCCTCGATTACGGAATTATACCGAAATTTCATTAAATCGGTCCAAATTTCTATATGAATGCCATCATATATAAATGCCCCACGTAGTACCCCCTCTACCGACAAACCGGATAAGACTATCACACCCTAAGGTGTTCAGGCGCATTATTGGTGTTTTAATCAAGAGACCCTAAACTCTGATTAAGTTCACCACGGACTAACAATTTAAGTATATCACCACTAACTCAATCCTCACGTGCATGCCATACACTGAGTTAAGCGGTTACATACTGATATACTTAGGGTTTGCGTGATGTATTACTTACAAGCACAAAGCAAGTAATAAGATAAGATAAATTCTGTCATAAAAAACAATTACACAAATTGTCTTTCGGGCACTACACCTAACAGCCTCATGAACTTGAGATGAGGAGCTTGGTTCTTGATAATGAAAATGAACATCATGACTTGACAGTTCCTTTTCATAATCAGCCTCACAAAATTCGGCATCTTCCAAGGCTTCTCTTTGCTCTTCTGTGTACTCTCCATGCGTCTCAGTTGGAAGTTCACTTTCTTCAGTTTCTTCACGTTCACTTCCTTCAGTTTCATCATCAATCTAAATTACATCTTTAGTTTCAGTTATTTTAGCCTGAAATTTGTTCCACATCCTTCTTTGTCTCCTCAAGGTTCTGTCATCCAAACTTATAGTCTCACTTGAACTAGAATCTGAAATTTCACTTCTTTCTTCTTCAACGATTTTCCTCTTCTTCACTCGAGTGGACACTGATTTGTGTTTCACTTCTGTATGTGTGGATTTTGAAATTGAGAAATGATCTAGTATCCTTTGAACTAGATAGGTGTATCCCTTTTTCAATAAAAACTTTTCTCCAACAGCCTTCCTTCCTTGGCCTTTTGCTTTTTCATCTGAGACTTGTTTGATCAATTGCTTGAGAACAAGCCTGTTCCAGTCCAGTCTTTCTTCAAACCAAATGGCATAGATCAGCTTCATCTTTTCTGTCGAAAGTGTGTAGAGATTCCAAGTATGACCAATAACATTTTTGGTCGGAAGAATTGTCAAAAACGCGAATTCTCATTTTTGTTGATGAATGGATCCAATGAAATTCTTCTTGTCTTTGTTGAGTGCTATGACATTCCAAAGTTTATCTTTTTCTTCATTTCCAAAGGTGAGAGATGAAGATCCCTCAATTATATCTAAGCCAAAGATTAGGGAAAGCAGTTGTTCATTAACAGTAATGCTCTTGTCTTGAACCGTTGTCCTGAAACTCTTTCCATCATCGGTGATTACGGCATTTCTGTAGAAATCTTGATGGTTTCTGGGCACAGAGTAGTGATCTTTGTATCAATCAAATTCTCCAGACCTCGAATCTTCTTGATTTTGCTTACAATCTGAGTTGACAGAGTGGAGTTTGAAATTTTTTGACAGAAGTAGTCTAGACTTGTGGTGATTCCTTCATCAATGTTGTATTGCTCCATGGATTTCTGAATAGAGAATTCTTGGTAGAGTCTTGAATGCTTTGAAATTGATTGAATAGGATTTCGTCAAGATTGCGTTTCTTAGTCTTCCAATCGTTTTCAAATAAGAGTCGTGTCGCAATCAATAAGATTTGTAGGGATGTACATCTACTTTTTCTCCTTGATTGACACGTGGCTTTAAGTGATTTGTCATGTCAGCTCAAGCGACAGATGGTAGCTGGAAAGTTTTCTGGTTTTCACCAATTTGTCCTTCATCAGCTTTTGCATTTTCAGCTTTGTGTAGAAGTCAGTTTTTCTGAGGATTTTGCAATAAAAACTGACTTTTCCTGTAAAACAGTTTTAAGTTTTCTTCGGTACCCATATCTTCTTGGGTCCGGCTGGATTAGTTATTGAAGTATAACTTTCAGTTTCTTGGTTGAGAGAATTAAGCCTTCTCAACTCTTTTCTAGATAAACCATTATGCTCAACCTTAGTTGATTTCACAAGGATTCTTTTAGATTTTTCATCTTTGATTTCTTTGTGTAATCCACTAGGTCTTCCAGTATCTTGGTGTTTAGAGTTTATACTCTTTGAAATCTTACGACTGGGTAGAATCATCATTACTTTTGTCAAATTTACTAGACATTTATCTTTCAGCAAGATTTGACATCTCAATTTCAAGAAACTCATTCCAACCTTTTGCTTTGCCAAGCTCTATGTCTTTTAATTCAAACTCAATAGTGAGTTTTTCTACTAACCTGACAAGCTCAGAGTTTCTTTGACTGAGTTCAGCTAATGATAACTGAATTGAAGAATGTACCTTTTCTTGATGATTTGATACAGTTTTAAGATTTGAATGTACATTATTTTGTTGCTCTAATGAATCTTCTATAACTTGCAACAACTTCTTTTCTCCTTCTTCTGAGAGATTTCTTAGTGATGGAACTCCTCTGGATTTGTCAACATATACTTTGATATCGCTATCCACATCATCACTGAGTTGAGATTCTGGGCTTGTCTGAGAATCATTAAACCTCTCAAATATTTGATCCTGAAAATCAGATACATTTTGTAGACAATTAGTCAGGGGGTGAATAAGCCAACTTCTAATTCTGGATGTTACCATTGAAATCAAAATAAGTGTTTTCACAACTGATACAGTGAAGGTTCTTCAACAACTGGCTGCTCCGATAACGAGTGTTGATATCAGGAATAACTGATGGTCAGTTGCTTCAAGCAAATGGACTGATACTGGATCACCTCCAAAAGGAGAAACCGCTCTGATACAAATTGTTGGTCCCTTGGAAAGTCTTAACACAAGTTTAGAGGGGGGGTGAATAAAATTGTCACCAAAAACTTTCCAAAACTGAAAGTACTCCGAGGCGAGTTTTACCAAACTCAAATCGATGCTCACTTCGCTTTTATTCCCCGTCCCTTAACTTGTAGGCGGAGTTCGATTAACTCAATCGAGTACAAGTCAATACTGACTTATATTTAGTCTAGTTAACTGGCAGTGGATAAAAACAAGCCTTTTGTGCAACAGATGTGTCAATAAAAATCTTAACCTCCTATGTATCGATTCGGTCTTTGAATCAAGTGTCTGCAGTGTTTCTTTGGTGAAATGATGAGATGATTATGCAACAAATAAAACAAACATAAATGCATAAAGTAAATCAACACAAGATTTGTTTATGGAAGTTCCGGGTGGTGTAATCCCGTACGTCTCCCCTTCTCATGTGGTGTAGGAGGTATCACTAGAATTTTGAGATAATCGTTACAAAATCCTAGCCTAAGGACAGTCCTTCACGACACCCTTGTTTCACTGTCTACACATAATGAAGAAAGGTAGGATTGCTCCCTTCATTCTCACACTGCTCGATCCTTACGAGGTGAAATGACTCCTTCACCACTCACCATCGACATACACAAATCCATGATGCACTAATGTTACAGTGGCAACCAAGTTGCAACCGTATGAGGAAAGGTGGAGTTGCTCTCCTCAAACTATGCACAGCCAACCCTTATTTCACAAAGGTTAGGTTCAGAATTAATCAAAATTGTTGGAAATAAAATTTATGTTTTGATGATAATTCATCTTATTTGTTTAAAGTATTATCTTAATCCTATTGATGAAGTGCTGAAGCCAGCTGTTATAGTGAAAAGCTAAAAGATGTCTAGAACTGAATGTAAAAGTTTTACTAGAGTCTGATATTTGTATAGGTTACATCGGACAAGCAATCGTAATAGTTAGTGTGTCGTAAAACGGCCGGAAATCATTTAGAAAACCGGAAATCATCAAGACAAGGAAACTGACTCAGAATACACCTACATGGAACTGAAGAAGGTAAGTTCGCTGAGAGTTACAGACTCGGTTGACTTATCTAGAAAATCGAAGAACTGAGGGACACAGACTCGATTATTGAAGATTGAAGAACCGAGGCTCAAACTCGCTTATGAAGATTACAAGTCGAGGCTCAAAGTTAGACTTCGAGCAAGATTGTGGTGACTGAATCGACTTTATAGATCTTGTATGAAGACTTAAGAATCATAAGGACAATGAATTCTTAGATGATAATAAGTCATGGTGTACTCTGATTAAGTCAATGATAATCAGATGAAAACTGGAGTACAGATATTTGAAGAAGAGTAAAATCTCAGTTAATGCTCCAAGTCAGTTAGGAAACTAACAAGTGAAAAACTCAGTATAAAACTGATAAGGAAACTCAGTTTTATATGTCAGCCATCCAACAAACTGAAAGTATAGTCGAACGTTGTAAAGGAAGCAATTTCATTGGATGAGTTACTGACACAGCAGAACGGTCAGAAAATATAGCCGTTACAAAAGAGACATTGATACAATTCGAATTTAAGCCAGATGAACGTTGGACCTCACACTATATATAGAAGACTTTGCACCAAATAGAATATATAGAATATACAAGAATCAACGAGCAATTTTGTGCATTAGTCTATTCTATTCGAATTGCTATCATCCATGAACTATAACAAGATCATATCTAGTATTTCTTCAAGTGTTCAAGCTACAAAGAATTTATCAAGAATCCAACACTTTGAAGAACCACAAACGAGAATCAATTTATTGATTCTCAGCCCAACTTTGATTCTACATCAAAGGTTTTAGACTGTTAAGCAAACCAGGAAGGTTTCGCCAAGGACAGTTGTGACAAGCAGTCGGGTAGACTGTGTTTGTGGTGGTAGCTGGTGAAGAGGCAATCCTACCCTCTAAGGACCAGTGGTTCAAGCATTTTAAGAGCAGCAATTCTACCTGTTCTACAACTGTTTAGATAGTGAAGCTAGGGATTAGCCAAGGACTATTGTTTAGGACTTTTTGTAACAGTTCACCTCAAGAAGTTCTAGTGGAATTTTCCTCCGCACCACAGGGGAAGAGAGGATTGACAGGATTACACCACCTGGAACCTCTATAACATCCGCCTTATTTACTTTACGCATTTATTTATTTATTCAGCATTTACTTACTGCATTTTGATACTTGATTGTTATACACCTCCACGATTCTGGCGACATTCATCGAGTCGATTCCACGACTCGACTTTAAGTAAAGAATAACAAGATCCGAAAAAGGCTAAAACTATATCCATTGCCGGTTGACTCGATTTTACTAAGTCGGTTTGACTTAATCTCGACTTTGTCGACTTAACTCCACACAAGTTATAAGCGAACTTTAAGTTGTTTAAAATCCGCTTTAGGGACAAGTTTATTCACCCCCCCTTAAACTTGTGTTATTCTTTCCAAGGACCAACAAAAATATTAATTTAGTGAGTCATCGATCTTTACGGATATAGCGTTGTAGCTCCAAGATGCCTTCTTCCCCCTCGATGGGTTACTAGATCTTTTCTTTTAAATCTCCAAGGCAATTCTGTTGGCTTCCTATTTTATAGATATGAAATTTGATTTTCTGGATCTGAATCTTTAGATATGTGCTTTTTAAAACTTCTCAGATCCACTCTTTTCAATCCTTTTTCTCTGTGTATTTATAGGGGTGATGTAACGGTCAACTAGATCTTGTAGCTGTTACATTTGTCGTTTAGCCAGCGTTCATATGTACGACCTTTTGTCGTTTTATCAGTTTGAATTCAACAAGGCCTTAATTCAGTTTTCTACTCTTCTTCAAAACTGAGTACCTCGTATATTTGACTAAGTCAAGGCATACCATTCAGCTTATTCTTTTCCTGGTAACTGATAATCTTTGTCCTTAAGATTATTCAGCTTTACATGATCTATAGTTCAGTTTCAGGTTACCACAGTCTTGCCTGAATCCTGATTTATAGTCACGACTTAATCGACCTCTGGCCGAGTTTTCCACCTCGCTTCTTGATCTTCAATAATCGAAAGTCATGTCCTCTCGGTTCTTGATCTTCTTAGATAGGCTAACTGAGTCTGTGTCCCTCAACGAGCTTATCTTCTTTGGTTCTCGCATAACTGAGTCTGCTCCCTCAGTTCTTCAAATATAAACTTAGTTTTCTTGTTGCGACTCAGCTGTTTGCCTAGTTCCTATCTATTATAATGCTTGTCTGAAATAACCTATACAAGGTTCAGACTCTAGATAGAACTTATACATTTTTCTCTGATTTCTTGCTTCTTCTTCCCATTAGGCACTATAACAAATGACTAGTTATGACTTCATCATCATGGGTTATAAGTGATCTTATTAATTACGTGACGAATCATCATCAAAACACAAATATTATTTCCAACAACTATCATACATGGTGACATCCCAATCGTGGTACTGTAAGCTGTCTTGTACGCCCAAAGAGTGTCATCTAATTTCAACGACTAATCTTTCCTTGTAGGATTCACGTCTTCTCTAAGATCCTCTTAATCTCTCTGTTCATGACTTCTACTTGTCAACTCATCCGGGGGTGATATGCTGCTGCAATTTTATGTCTAAACCCATATCTCATCATCAACTTTTCAAACAGCCTATTACATAAATGACTCCCTCTGTCACTAATTATGGCTCTGGGCACTCCAAACCTCATCAAAATGTTTTTCTTAAGAAACCTTAGGACAACCCTGGAATCATTAGTAGGTGAAGCTAATGATTCCACCCATTTGGAAACATAATCAACTGCTACCAGGATGTAACGATTTGATTCTGATGATGTGAAAGGCACAACGAAATCAATCCCCCATACATCGAATAACTCCACTTCTAAGATACTCTGCAGTGGCATCTCATTCCGCTTAGAAATATTACAAGTCATTTAACAGGAATGACAGGATCTCGTAAACTCGTAAGCAGATTTATGAATTGTTGGCCAATAGAATCCACACTGCAGTACCTTTGCTGCTATCTTGTCTGGTCTATATTGACCTCCAGCTTCTCTAGAATGACACATGTGCAAATTACTTGGAATCTCATCATCGTGGACGCATCTCGTAAGAATGGCATCAGGGCACAATTTATATAGGTAGAGATCGTCCCAATGATAATGCTTCAGATACGTGAAAAACATCTTCTTATCCGCATTTGTGAATTCCGGTGGTAGGTACCTTCCTGCTAAATAATTGACAATGTTAGCAAACCAAGGGTATACCTTGCCCACTCTTGATGTATGATGTCGTCTCTGAGATTCAACTAGAGCTAACATTGAGATGGCAAAAATTTGTTTATCAGGAATGTTTTCCCTGATCTCAGACGGTTGCTCCTCTTCCAGCAAATTTAATCTCGACAGGTCCTGGTTCTTAGATCCATTTTTATCTTTGATTTCCACATCAAACTCTTGTAAGAGTAGAATCCATCTTAACAATCTCGCATTGGAGTCTTGCTTGGTTAAAAGGTTTTTCAAAGCTGCATGGTCAGTGAACACAGTGACTTTCGATCCTATCAGATACGGTCGAAACTTGTCAAATGTAAAGATGACAGCTAAGAGTTCCTTCTCTATAGTTCCATAATTTCTCTGGGCATTGTTAAGGGTAAGACTGGCGTAAGATATAGGCTTGAAGATTTTATCCTCCCTTTGTCCCAGGGCTGCTCCAACTTCCGTATCGCTTGCATCACACATAAGCTCAAAAGGTTTATTCCAATCTGGTGCTACCAGAATTGGGGCGGTTATGAACATTTGCTTCAATGTGTTGAATGCTTTCTTACATTCTTCTCCAAATACGAAAGGTACACCCTTCGCATGTAATTCAGTCAAAGGTCTAGAAACTTTAGAGAAGTCCTTGATAAACCTCTTATAAAATCCTGCGTGGCCAAGAAAGGCTCGCAACGTCTTTAAGTTCGCTGGAGGGGGTAACTTCTCTATTACCTCTATCTTTGCTCTATCAACTTCCATTCCTTTCTTTGAAATCCTGTGACCCAACACTATTCCTTATGTAACCATGAAATGGCAATTTTCCCAGTTAAGTACAAGGTTGGTATCTTCACATCTCTTCAACACATTTTACTCAAATTGTCCAAGCATTTATCAAAGCTATCTCCAAATACAGAAAAGTCATCCATGAAAATCTCCAGAAAATCTTCCACCATGTCCGCAAATAATGACATCATGCACCTTTGGAATGTTGCTGGTGCATTACATAACCCAAAAGGCATGCGATTGTACGAAAAAGTTCTATAGGGACATATGAAAGTTGTCTTCTCTCCGTCCTCAGGGGCAATATGGATCTGATAATAACCAGAATAGCCATCTAAGAAACAATAAAACGCATGACCGCTTAATCTTTCCAACATTTGGTCAATGAATGGTAGGGGAAAATGATCTTTACGAGTTGCATCATTCAGTTTCCTGAAGTCTATGCAAACTCGAAGTCCAGTAATCAGTCTCACAGGGATCAACTCATCAAACTCATTAGGTTGGACAGTGAATCCTTCTTTCTTAGGCACCATAAGAATCGGGCTTGCCCACTTACTGTCTGCAATTGGGAAAATGATTCCCATCTCCAACATCTTTATGATCTCTTCCTTAACAACACCTTCAGTTTTGGCATCAACCTCCTTTGAGGTTGTGCAACTGCTTTCTCCTCAGGGTCTATAGAGATCTTATGCATACTCACCGATGGGCTTATTCCTCTAATATCTACAATCGTCCATCCAAATGCTCACTTATGCTCTCTCAGTACTCTTAAAAGATTTTTCTCCTCTAAAGGTTATAATAACGATGAAATTATAAGGGGGAGAGTATCATCTTTTAAGTATACGTACTTCAGGTGAGAAGGAAAAGGTTTTAACGTTAACTTCCTTGGTGGCTCCTCTAATGATGATCTTAACAGCTTACCAGTCAATTGTAAGTCAAAGAACTTGTGCCACGAAGGTCTATGAATGGTTCCTCCTAAATCCACAGAAGATATAGTTTCTATTTCGAGCACTTGACCTTCGCTACACCCAGGCCAGGTTTCCTCATAACTTTCCTCATCCTTCAGGAGTAAAGTCTCTGCTACTTCAAGGTCTAATGCCACTTGCTGATATAATTCCAAAACAAGCTCGTCTATGGCATCTAGAATATAGCATGCTTCTCATTCATCTTGTGCCAACTTCATTGAATTCATCACATTGAATACTACTTTGTCCTCATTCACTCTCAAGATCAGCTCACCCATATAAACATCTATCATGGTTTTACTCGTAGCTAGGAAAGGTCTTCCTAAGATCAATGGAACATCGTGATTAGCTTCCATGTCTAGCACCACAAAGTCCACAGGGAATACAAACTTATCAACTTTTACCAGTACATACTCCACCACTCCACACGGTTGCTTCATAGACCTATCTGCTAATTGAAGGGTTATAGATGTTTCATTTAACTCTTTCATGCCTAATTTATGAAAGATGGAGAGTGGCATTAGATTGACACTGGCTCCAAGATCACACAATGCTTTGTTTAGGCATACTCCTCCAATTGTTCATGGTATGAGGAAGCTCCCAGGATCATTACACTTAGGAGGCAGTTTACGATGTAAAACTGCCGAGCATTCCTCGTTAAGGCATATAGTCTCAAGGTCTAACAATTTCCTTTTGGTAGAAATCTCTTCCTTCAAGAATTTCTCATACTCTGGCATTCCGGCCAGAGCTTCTACCAAATGTATATTCACTTGCAACATTTTAAACATCTCTATAAACTTTTTATAACGCGCATCATCATTATTCGGCTTATATTTCCTAGGAAGATAGGGTAAAGTAGCAGGATTAATAGTTACAGTTTGTGAAGACTTACCTGCTGACTGCTGTTGCTCTGCCCGCTTGTCTGCTAAATTTTCAGACTCTTGGTTTACCGGTGTAGTGTCCCGGGTTACCAGCCCATCTTTTTCTCCCGATTCTACTACTGACTGCTTTCTAATTCTTCCTGGACAGTTGGTATAACTGGCCCAGGCAGTTCCTTTCAACTTCTAGTCATAATTGCATTCACATCCTTCGGGTTCTTCTCAGTATTACTTGGCAATCCTCCCAGAGGACGGGCTGACACTTGTTCTGCAATCTGTCCCACTTGGTGCAACAGATTCTGCACTAAAGCTTCTTGATTGGTCAGTCTTGTATCATTCTTCTGACAATAAGTGGTGAATTTTGTATTCAGTTCAGTCATGGATTTCGTAAGTTGACTGACCGTGTCGGTCACAGTTGAGCTCATTTTTTCCATGGCTGCTTCCCAACCACAGGACTTGTTGAATTGAGGCATGAATCCACCAGCTTGTCTCGGTCTCTCTCCATCATTAGAATCACATTGGCGAAAACCCCCAGTAGGGTCACTCAGTCTAAAACCAGGGTGGTTATGAGAACCTGGGCGATATTCATCCCCATAAGGATTTCCCTGCCTCCCTATATAATTCACGTCCTCAGTGTTGGTTGCTTCAATCTCTTGAACTTTCTCAACCTTGGCTATACGATCTTGCATGCCATATATCTTTTCATTCATTGCCATTAGCTTATATAAGATCCTTTGAGAAGTATCTTCTCCAAATACGCCTTCAGCTACTTTGGCAGTTTCTATTTGATGCGTTCCCCATTGACTTGTAAGCGCAATTTGCTCCAATTTCTCTTCGGCTTCTTCAGGTGATAGAAACGCAAAATATTCGTTGCTTTATACATCAACTCTCATCGGTTCACTTGGCCGCAATCCGTGATAAAAACTATGCATTCGTATGGGCAAAGTGATATCATGGTGAGGGCGTCTCCTCTGTGCTTCCTTAAATCTTTCCCAAGCTTCTTCAAAGATTTCAGTGGGTTTCTGCTTGAAATTCATAATCTCTTGTCTCATCTGTAATGACTTCCCAGTGGGCAGTGTTAGATGTAGTGCCCGAAAGACAATTTATGTAATTGTTTTATATTAATAAATGACATATTTTCTTATTCATCTTATTTGCTTTGTGCTTATATAGTATACACTGCTGCAAACCCTAAGTATATCTGTATGTAACCACTTAACTCAGTGTATGGATTACACGTGAGGATTGAGTTAGTGGAGATATTCTTAAATCATAGTCCGTGGTGAACTTAATCGAGTTTAGGGTCTCTTGATTAAAACACCAATAATGCGCCTGAACACCTTAGGGTGTGATAGTCTTATCCGGACTTGTCGGTAAAGGGTACCTACGTGGGGCATTTATATATGATGGCATTCATATAGATCGGACCGATTTAATCTGAATTTCTCGATATAATTCCGTAATCGAGGAATCTTATTAAATCATTAGATGATCATATATGGATCAACCTTAATCCTGAGGTGATCACAGGGTGCTGCTTGTCTCGGGGTAGTGTTTGATGTTTTAGTTACGGTTCACTTGAATATGTGTTCCAAGACACTTCCCATTGGCACTATCTCCTGTGAGTGAGTAGTTCTGATTTTCACAGACATGGAATCCATTCCTTCCTTCGGGAAGTAGAGAGACAGTCACCTTATTTGTTAGCCCTAAGAAAGTGATCGATCATGGGAGTTCATATTAGACTAATTGATCACTAGTCAGATATGTGAACTAATTGATCATCAGGGGGTTAATGGTAAATAAGGATAAGATATTCTGAGTCGGGTTCACGGAGACTTCCCACTCAGAATGGACAGTCTATGGAGGGTTAATCCGTATGTAGTGATTATATCAATGGGCGCTTATTCACTCTATGGGTTGAGTATAAGTATACATCTATAATCGGTAGAGTTCAATTTCGGGTTTATAGTGGCGTAATCCCGGAATTAATAATTAATGTACTTATTCTGTTCGATGAATAATTAATTATTGGAGCTACTGGTTATAGTCCATGGTCCCCGATGTGGCTTCATGAATTACGAATGATATTCTTGTTATTTGGGCCTCAGTGATAATTAATTGGCTGGGCTAATTAATTGATATGCATGGATATTATTTAGTTGGGCTAAATAATATAATACACATAAAAGACATTTTATTTGGGCTTAAAACCCTACTAGGTGGCGCCAATCTCCATTGTAAAACATAAGAATTGACTTTCTTGTGTTTTGGTAAATAAAAGATATGGTAAATTTATAATTGATTGATTAATTGATCATAATCAATTATATATGGAATTATCCTTTATTGTGATTACTAATTAATTATTTATTTAATTAATTATAATACTTGGAGTGCAAGGATTTACTCTCCTATAAAAAGAGAGTTCTTCCAAGACAAAATGGCATTGCAATTTTCGGCCATCATCACCAAAAGAGAGAGAAAAAAATTAGTTTTCTTGTCTAGGGTTTTAGAAGAAGAAAAACTCTATGTTTTTCTTGGTGTTGCATATCAAGGAGGTTCGTGTATCAAGAATCGGTGTCCACCAACCACCGTTTGGAGAACACATTGGAAGATCAAGGCTTCTCATCCTAAGATCAAAGCTTTTCTTCCTACTATTGGTAAGATAAACTTAACTCCCTTGTAGTAGTTTAAGTCATTTAACTATGTATTGTGATGTATAAGTCGTGATCCATCCGATGCGCGTAGATCTAACTCGTTTAGATCTAAGATCCTACATCCTTCATGTGGTATCAGAGACAGGTTCCACGATTTATATAGTCATAATCTTAATTAAACGATTTAAAGGAGTGGAATTGTATGTAGGTAAATTTTATTTATTGTTTTATGCATTGATAATGATTAATTGCTATGGTTGAAGAGATGGATTGGGGGTTGGCACTGTTTACCCGTTAGATCTATTGTAAACTCATATAAACGATGAAAATTCGTTCATATGAGTATAGGAAATTATGTAATTTATTTTTATTGCAATTTTAATTTCCAGAAAATAGATCTGTTTAGTAGCTGTTTAGTTATTTCGTTTTTTCCGTTGATCGAGACGTTGCAATGACGATCCCTACGGTCAGGATCAAGATTGGAAGATTATGAACAATTCCATAAAATTTTGCGTCGATCGAAGTCTGTTATGATATCCGTTCGTTCTTTGCAAGGAAGGCTGGCTTGTAATGTAAAACGCAGGATTCACAGAAACCCTACCGTGACTTCCTCGAGTTTCTGGGAGAGTTTGGACCGTTGAAACGAAAATCCAACCGGTCAGATCGATGAATATGGAGTTTTTGACTTGGCATAAACATTTCAGGTCGATCGGAATTCATCTCGATTCCCGATCGCTCTCGGGAAGTCTTTGCGGCGCTTCTGTAAAAGTCAGATCCAGCAGCAAGTTGGCCGGCTCAGTGGAGAAAATTGACAAGTCAAAAATCCGATCCAACCGTCCATATTGAAGCCCAAGGAGTGAGGAACAGATCTGGAAAGTTTCGTCGCGATCCGAGTTCGTTTGGTTTGCCGATCGTCGAAGATTTTGAACAGCTGCAAATTATGTTAGAAAGTAGTAAACCATAGTTAGGGTTTGGTTATTTATTTTCTAATAGGTTAGATACGGGGGTGCCAACGGTCCATCTCGGTGTTTATTTTCCGCACTATAATACATGTTTAGATTGTATGAGTAGAACCGGAAAATTGCCATGACATGCATCATATCATGAATTCCACTCCATATGCATACATGTAGAAATTAATTCGAGGAATTAGTTAGGCATGTATAAAACACGCAATTAGTTTTAATTAATTGTTTGATATTAATTAGAAACTAATTAGGGTAAAAACCGAGGAGCACGGGTTTTTTCTATCGTCGAGGTTGGGTGATGGATTCTCGGTGAATCCCACTCTGCGAAAGCATAAGGAGTAAAATCCCGAAACCTCGTGGTAAAGGTGTTGGATTCTCGGTGAATTCCACCTTACCTAAACGAGATTACGTTTTTGTTCCGTAGTGTCTACGTGAAATTTTGATGTTTAAGGATTGGATAATCACGGGCAAACATGGTTCGAAAGTGGTTTAACCACGGTTGGGTGGTCAACAGTAGCTATGGCTCGATCGACTTCACCCTCCATGTGTGGCGTTTGCACGGGGGTCTAGCAAGGCTGAGCCATCCGAAGTGCCACTACGGCTCAACGGAGCTCCCCTAGTCTTGAGCCGTCCGACGGCCACATATGTTCCAACGAATAGGTCGGGTGGGCTAGCCCACGTAACCGACAACATTCGGGCCTATGATTCATTGTTCCTTAATGTAACATCAAGTCCAAAAACGTGATCAGTAAACCCACCATTTTTCAAAAATATTGAGTGGGAGCGGGAGAGGCGACAGCCGACCCCACGGCCTCTACTGTTGATGCAAGCAAAGTGAGAGAATGGTGACGCCTCGTGCCGGCTTTGATTTCCGCCCCCTAAGGAAGGCCTTCACCGCTATCAAAATTCAAGGCTTGGTCTCCGAAAGGATAGGAATTTGGGTACTCGCCGAGTCACTGACCGACCCTAAGGCGGCACACTCGGGGTCTACCTAAAAATCTGAAACAGTAGGTCACACTCATAAAGGGTATTTTGGTAATACCTTGGCTGAAAAAGAAAAGGTGATTGACGATCACAAATGAGATATTCGATATTCAACTTGATCTTTAATATTAATCGAAACCTCTTTGACCTACCCTAAGGCGGCACTGAGGTGAGAGATTAAGTCCTTGGAACGGTAGGATAGACTATAAGTACTTAGTTTATAGTTCCTTAAATTTATTAGCAGTTTATGAACTTGAATTTAATTTCTGTCATTTTACTTTACAGCATCATGTCGTCTCAGATTTCTTTACTATTAAATGATAAGTTGACCGGAAACAATTTTTCAAAGTGGAAAAGTAACCTCAACGTTGTTCTCGTCTTTGAAAATGTTCAACACACCTTGACTTCGGCTATTCCAGCACTTACCACTCAGTCTTCCAAAGCTGAGAAAGAAAGTTGGCAGAAGTGGACAGAGGCAGACAACAAAGCGCGGGGCATCATGTTAGCCTCAATGTCGGAGATCATAAGGACCAAATGTGAGAACTTTGGCACTGCAAAAGAAATGATGCAGCACCTTGTTTTCATGTTCGGCTCACCTTCTGATCAGGCCCGACATGAGGCTGTCAGGATGGCTGTTAACGCGAAGATGAGGAAAGGTCAGTCAGTGACGGATCATGTAAAGAACATGATCAATTACTTCGCTGATGCTGAGACTCACGGTTCCAAGTTCGACGAAGTGACTCAAGTGAGCATGATTCACGAATCACTGTCACCTGATTTCCTCCAGTTCAAGACCAACTACGTCATGAACAAGCTTAAGTTTTACTTGACGTGGTTGATAAATGAGCTGCAGATATTCGAGGGTTTCCAGTCTAACAACCGGGCCCGAGAAGGGGAAAAGAAAGCTGAAGCCAATTTGGCTGAGGCTAAGTCGTCAAACAAAGGGACAAAGGGAAAGCCGAAAGCCAAGCCTGTGAAAGAACATAAATCAAAGCCCATGAAGAAGAAAGGGAAAAAGGCAACTCCTTCCAAACCGAATGGTAAGTGCTTTCACTGTGGAGAATTAGGGCATTGGCGCAAGCATTGCCCGAAACATCTCAAAGAGGTGAAGGAAGGAAAGGGCCAGAAAACAAGGCGCGAGGATAAGGCAGTAATTTACTTGTCTTGGAATCCTCAAGATGTAGCTAAAGATGTATCAACTTGGATACTGGATTCGGAGCTACTAACCATGTTTGTTCTTCTTGCGAGATCCTTAGTTCGTATGAGGAGCTGAGGGACGGGGCACATGTGATGAGAGTTGGCAACGGAGGCGGTGGTTTCAAAGAAAAAAGCGATGGGAGTAGTTCGTTTAATGTTTGGAAATAAAGTCCTTAAGTTGGACCATGTCTTTTATATTCGGACTTTAGAAGAAATTTAATTTACGTATGCATTTTGCAAGAACAATTGTATTCTTTATCTTTTGAGTATAATAAGATTGTTATTTCCAGAAATGGACGTAACTTATGTTCTGCAATGTTAGAAAACGGACTGTATGTCATTAAACCAACCGATACTCCACGGCTTAATACTGAAATGTTTAAAGTAGCACATCAAAGTTCTGCTAAAAGGCAGAAAGTTTCTCAAAATGATGAAACATACCTTTGGCACCTTAGGCTAGGCCATATATCCTTGGAAAGAATCAAAAGACTGGCCAAATATGGTCCCTTAAGTGAGTTATCTGTTGACTCACCGATACCATGAGTCTTGCCTGGAGGGGAAGATGACCAAGCGACCCTTCTCGTCAAAGGGTAACAGGGCTAAAGAACCTTTAGAATTGGTACATTCAGATCTGTGTGGTCCGATGAATGTACAGGCTAGAGGTGGATTCGAGTACTTTGTGACTTTCATCGACGACTACTCGAGATTCGGATATGTTTATCTCGCTACATAGAAATCCGAGCTTTTGGAAAGTTTAAGGAATTCCGTGCGAAGCGAAAGGCGATTGGGCAAGTCTTTGAAATGCCTTCGCTCGATCGCGGAGGTGAGTACATGGATCCGATTTCATCGACTACCTTTTGGAACATGGGATTTGTTCCCAACGTTCTACGCCCAGAACGCCTCAGCAAAACGGAGTTGCTGTGCGGAGAAACAGGACTTTAATAGACATGGTCAGATCCATGATGAGCTACGCGTCACTGCCGGTGTCCTTTTGGGGACATGCCCTTCAAACAGCGGTCCGCATCCAAAATGTGGTGCCGTCAAAGTCTGTCGAGAGAACGCCTCTTGAGTTATGGAGTGGGAGTAAACCTAGTTTGCATCACTATCGTATATGGGGGTGTCCGGCACATGTGCTGGTTGACAAGACTAGCAAATTGCAAGCGCGTACGAAAGTATGTCTGTTTGTAGGGTATGCACAAGGGACAAGAGGAGGTCTGTTCTATGATCCAGAAGATCAGAGGGTGATAGTTTCAACTAACGCCACTTTTCTCGAGGATCAATATATGAAAGACTTCAAACCTCGAAGTAAAGTTGTACTCGAGGAGTTACTTTCTGACGAAGTCAGACCACTGGTGACACCTACTGTCACGAACAACAACACCACTGATACACCTGTCGACCCCTGGCGGTCTGACCACTCAGACGTACCACCGAGTGGTTAAGCCACCAGTCTTGATGCGGTATGCAACCGAGGCGAATATCGCCGTCTCTGATGGAGTGGAGGATGATCCAGTGTCCTATCGCAGGGCTATGGATGACTCTGATAAGGACATGTGGGTTGAGGCGATGAATCAGGAGATGGAGTCCATGTACTCTAACTCAGTCTGGAAACTTGTGGATTGCCCTGAGGGTGTACAACCCATAGGCAGTAAATGGATCTACAAGAGAAAGCGAGGAGTGGATGGAGAGGTTGAAACCTTTAAAGCTCGGCTAGTGGCAAAAGGCTACACACAGAGAAAGGGAATCGACTATGAAGAAACCTTCTCCCCTGTGGCAATGCTGAAATCCATTCGGATCCTCCTTTCAATAGCTGCATGTCTAGATTATGAGATCTGGTAGATGGATGTTAAGACAGCCTTCCTAAAAGGCTATCTTGACGAGGAAATATATATGCAGCAACCAGAAGGATTTGTCGAGAAAGGCCAAGAGCACAAAGTGTGCAAGTTGCTCAGATCCATTTATGGGTTAAAGCAAGCATCTCGGTCTTGGAATCATAGATTTGATGAAACAGTCAAGTCGTATGGTTTCGAACAAAATTTTGATGAGCCTTGTGTATACAAGAAGGTCGTCAAAGATCAGGTGGCGTTCTTAGTGTTGTGTGTTGACGACATTCTGCTTATTGGACCCAATAAGGGGATGTTGTCAGATTTGAAGAATTGGTTATCCACGCAATTCCAAATGAAAGATTTGGGAGAGGCGAGTTATATTCTAGGGATCCAAGTTATACGGGATCGCAAGAATAGGATGTTGGCTTTGTCCCAAGCATCTTACATAGATAAGATGTTGTTGCGTTACAGCATGACGAATGCAAAGAAGGGTTTCCTACCAACCCGTCACGGCATTCAACTCTCTAAGAAGCAGTCTCCATAGACTCGTGAGGAAATTGAGAGTATAGGACGAATACCATATGCTTCGGCTGTTGGTAGTCTGATGTATGTTATGTTGTGTACTAGACCAGACATCTATTATGGCGTGGGTTTGGTCAGCCGATTTCAGTCCAATCCGGGCATGGAACATTGGACGGCAGTGAAGAATCTCCTCAAGTATCTTAAGAGAACGAGGAATTATATGCTTGTATATTCGGGTGCGAACCTGGATATCGCAGGGTACACTGATTCTGACTTCCAGTCAGATAAGGATGATCGTAAATCGACATCAGGCTCAGTGTTTACTCTGGGAGGCGGAGCAATAGTCTGGAGAAGCGTCAAGCAATCCAGTATGGCCGACTCAACTATGGAAGCCGAATACATAGCGGCCTCGGAGGCAGCTAAGGAAGCGGTTTGGCTCAAGAAGTTCCTGGGAGATTTAGGAGTAATCCCAAATCCAGAAAATCCGATACGTCTCTACTGTGACAACAACGGAGCAGTGTCGAATTCCAGAGAACCCCGGAGTCACCAAAAGTCAAAGCATATAGAGAGAAAATACCATTTTATCAGAGAGATTTCTCAAAAAGGAGACATTTCCGTCACGAAAATCCCCTCAGCCGACAACCTTGCTGATCCATTTACAAAGACACTTTCCATTGAGGTCTTTACGAGGCACTTGGAAAACATGGGTATTCGGGACATGAGTCATTTGATTTAGAGCAAGTGGGAGATGTAGTTCTTGTTGTAATAGTTAATGGGTGAACTCTAAAACAATTATTACTTGTCATTCGTGCAAGTGGGAGATTGTTAGATGTAGTGCCCGAAAGACAATTTATGTAATTGTTTTATATTAATAAATGACAGATTTTCTTATTCATCTTATTTGCTTTGTGCTTATATAGTATACACTGCTGCAAACCCTAAGTATATCTGTATGTAACCACTTAACTCAGTGTATGGATTACACGTGAGGATTGAGTTAGTGGAGATATGCTTAAACTGTTAGTCCGTGGTGAACTTAATCGAGTTTAGGGTCTCTTGATTAAAACACCAATAATGCGCCTGAACACCTTAGGGTGTGATATTCTTATCCGATTGTTGGTAGAGGGTACCTACGTGGGGCATTTATATATGATGGCATTCATATAGATCGGACCGATTTAATCGAATTTCTCGATATAATTCCGAAATCGAGGAATCTTATTAAATCATTAAATGATCATATATGGATCAACCTTAATCTCGATGTGATCACGAGGTGTCGCTTGTCTCGGGTAGTGTTTGATGTGTTAGTTACGGTTCACTTGAATATGTGTTCCAAGCCACTTCTCATTGGCACTATCTCCTGGTGAGTGAGTAGTTCTGATTTTCACAGACATGGAATCCATTCCTTCCTGCGGGAAGTAGAGAGACAGTCCCCTTATTTGTTAGCCCTAAGAAAGTGATCGATCCCAGGAGTTCATATTAGACTAATTGATCACTAGTCAGATATGTGAACTAATTGATCATCAGGGGGTTAATGGTAAATAAGGATAAGATATTCTGAGTCGGGTTCACGGAGACTTCCCACTCAAAATGGACAGTCTATGGAGGGTTAATCCGTATGTAGTGATTATATCAATGGACGCTTATTCACTCTATGGGTTGAGTATAAGTATACATCTATAATCGGTAGAGTTCAGTTTCGGGTTTATGGTGGTGTAATCCCGGAATTAATAATTAATGTACTTATTCTGTTCGATGAATAATTAATTATTGAGCTACTGGGTTATAGTCCATGGTCCCCGATGTGGCTTAGTAATTGAATGATATTCTTGTTATTTGGGCCTCATTGATAATTAATTGGCTGGGCTAATTAATTGATATGCATGGATATTATTTAGTTGGGCTAAATAATATAATACACATAAAAGACATTTTATGTGGATTAAAACCCTACTAGGTGGCGCCAATATCCATTGTAAAACATAAGAATTGACTTTCTTGTGTTTTGGTAAATAAAAGATATGGTAAATTTATAATTGATTGATTAATTGATCATAATCAATTATATATGGAATTATCCTTTATTGTGATTAATAATTAATTATTTATTTAATTAATTATAATACTTGGAGTGCAAGGATTTACTCTCCTATAAAAAGAGAGTTCTTCCAATACAAAATGGCATTGCAATTTTCGGCCATCATCACCAAAAGAGAGAAAAAAAATTAGTTTTCTTGTCTAGGGTTTTAGAAGAAGAAAAACTCTAAGTTTTTCTTGGTGTTGCATATAAAGGAGGTTCGTGTATCAAGAATCGGTGTCCACCAACCACTGTTTGGAGAACACATTGGAAGATCAAGGCTTCTCATCCTAAGATCAAAGCTTTTCTTCCCACTATTGGTAAGATAAACTTAACCCCCTTGTAGTAGTTTAAGTCCTTTAACTATGTATTGTGATGTATAAGTCGTGATCCATCCGCTGCGCGTAGATCTAACTCGTTTAGATCTAAGATCCTACATCCTTCAGGCAGTACTTATTCATAAATTTCTGCAACAGATCGGTCCAAGTTTGGATCGATCCTGGTGCTAGAGACAATAACCATATCTTTGCTTTGTCTTTCAGAGTGAACGGAAACAGTTTCAACTTAATATTATCCTCAGGCACTTCTGCTGGCTTAATAGTGCTGACTATCTCTAGAAAGTTGGTGACGTGTACACTAGGATCTTCATTCATTACTCCATGAAAGGTAGTGTAGTTAGTCACCATCTGTATCATATTCGGTTTCAGGTGAAATACCTCAGCTGCATCCTCAGGCTGAACAATTGCTGGCACGAATTGCTCAATCGTTGGCATTGCTTAGCTCTGTAGAGTTCTCCTATCTGCTTGTACCACAACTCCTGCTCCATTTTGTCCATTCTGTCCGGTATATGCCATGTCGATTTCTGTATCCTCCAAAGGTGGAATTGCTTCTCCCCTCTCGCTGTGATCTCCTATGTGTGAAATCACATCGTCTGCAGCCTAACAGATTTCTCTCAAGCTTCCTTTCTATTTTGCCTAGAAAAATTTCCAATCTCAGGTATGCATCTCTCGAGTTTGGCTACTGAACTTCGTGTAGCGTACAACAAGACACAAAAAGAAAATAAAAAGGTTAGTGACTTGCCTCGGAGGCTGTTACACACGCAAGGCAGACTCAAAAATAAAGACTCTGACTACTGACTCGACTCTGAGATAACAGAAACAATTTTGCCAAAAATTGGGCCCTCGGTTTATCGTGGTAAACCCTCGGTAAACCGCAAGCTATTTTTCCCCAGATTTCAACAGAGCTGACTCTGTACAACTCTAGTATAAACAGACTCAATTGAATAGACTCAAATATATACATAAAACTCAATCTTAAATAAAAAGTAATCTTGACACGAGTCCCCGACAACGGCGCCAGAAAATCTTGATCGCGTGCAAGCCACTTACTAGCAATAGGACTAGGTCTATCGTAGTAGAGTACTGGCAAATCAAGGTCAATCCCACAGAGACTCATAAGATCGTCTAATTATCAAGATTGAGCTTGTCACGATTATGGTCTACGACCAACTATAATATAGATAGTAGTAAATTTGGTAACAATCAACTAGCAAGATTATGCAAGTTGAACAAGGCAAAACAGAGTTTCTAATGTATTAGTTCAATTATGAGTAATTAGTTATTCCCCCACACATGCTACAGTCCTCCACATTGATGAATTTATTCATTTTTTGGCTACGGGTACAACTCCTAACCCTATCTACTCCGACAATGGTAGTAGACAATCTATAAGCAAGCTACCCTCCTTAATTGGTCTGTAATAGCCCATACGCATAGAGAACTAGAGTTGTCGATATTGAGCGCTAACTCATACTGGAAACCTGCCTAGACAGCTGTCGACATTGATCTGCACGTTCCTATGGTCCATTCTAGATTATGTCCAAACATAGCACTTCACTATTCATATTTCATGCTAGTTTACAATGACATGAAAATTGTTGATCAGGCTAAAAATATGTAAATTAAATCTATCGATCAACGTAACTGGCGCCGATTATCCTGAATTAGTAATTTACTAAGTATTCAGATCTAGCGATATAGATCGTCGCAGATCTGAATAACACAACTACTATTTCATGATTCATTCACCAACAAATCAGATCTATAACACATGGGGTAAAATAAACTAACTACTACATAATTAAACTAAATAATCAATTAAAACATACTAGTCGAATAGAACAATGATAGATCTACATCTTCGAAAGACAAAAAATCATACCCTCGAAGATGAGCGTAGATCTCGCTCGGATATCTCCCTAGGTGGCGACTCCGTCGTCTCTCTGACCAAAAATCATAAAATAAATAAAATAAAGAACAATGTATTAGGATCAAGCGCTTACCGTTGTACTAAAACCAATTGGTATTAGTTAAGGTGCTACTATATTTCCTTATACGCCCCCTCAAGTGTGGGCCTATAAGAGGGGAGAGAGGCCCAACACTTGATTTGTTTTTTTGTTTGGGAAGTGTGGGTTTGTTAGAAGAGAGGGGCCCAACACTTGGTTTTTATTTTTATTTTTTTTTATAATTGTGCTAGAAGCGGGGTTCGAACCCATGATCTTCTGCTCTGATACCATGTTAGGATCAAGCGATTACCGTTGTACTAAAACCAATTGGTGTTAGTAAAGGCGCTACTATATTTCCTTATATCACTTTTAATACGCCCCCTCAAGTGTGGGCCTATAACAAGCCCGGGCCAACATGGCACACAAAGGCATATAAAGGGCACACAAGGCCAACAAAGAGGACCAACACTTGCACAATATAATTGCGGAAACAATAATTAGGATCAAGCGCTTACCGTTGTACTAAAACCAATTGGTATTAGTTAAGGTGCTACTATATTTCCTTATACAATGAACTTTTATTGCATAATATTTGTCTTGAAAATTGTACACTTGTGTTCTAAGTCGAAGCCTCTTATTTATAGCTATCTAAAACGACTTAGAAACACCTAGTTCTACCCTCGTCCAAGAAAACACTTTTCGGAAGGATCTGGACTCTCGGTAAGTCGGCACCGCCTCCCGGGTTACCGAGGGTATTTTTGTTCTTTTTCTTCAGCCGACTTAACTTGGAATGTTCTGGAATACCCTTGGCCCATTCTTTCCATTCAGTCCACTCCAGGTTCGTCCATCATGCTCAGCCTAATATTTCGTATCCTGAAAATCATCAAATAATGCACGAAATAATATCAAAATAGGGAAAATAAATGCTAAGTGCAGATTTCTCGACTCACGAACCTGACATATGATATTAAACTCAAATGGTTCATATTTATAGGTCGAAACAACTATTTTTAGCTCATAATGGATAGAATGTTGATGCCGTAGGATAGACTATTTTAACCGTCATCAATGATCTCTCAGCCAGTTCAGGTCAGGTTGAAGTTGCTCTTGAGTTGGTTCTTCCACAATTTCAGCTTGTGCATCAACTTCATGTTCTAGTGTTGGTGCCTCATGTGCTGTGTTCACTGGTACATCATCTTGATTGCCAAAGGTGTGATTCAGAATAGTAGCTGGTACTGTTGTATTCATATAAACTTGTCTTTGTGCAGTTTCTTCTGAAAGTTCATGTAGGCTTTCACCATTTGTATTTGGTTCATCAAAGACTACATGAATTGATTCTTCAATCACCAAGATTCTTTTGTTGAGTACTCTGAAGGCTTTGCTTGTGTCTGAGAATCCCATAAAGATTGCTTCATCAGCTTTTTCATCAAAGGTATGTAGTTGATCCTGTTCAAAACAAAACATTTAGATCCAAACATATGTAAATGTGAGATGTTAAGTTTTCTTCCATTCCATATTTCATATGGATTTTTTCCATGATGTTTGTTGATGATTGATATGTTTTGAGTATAACATGTTGTGTTTGCTGCTTCAACCCAAAATCTATTTGGTAAGCAAGCTTATGTAATCATTGTTCTGACTGCTTCTTTGAGTGTCCTGTTTCTTCTTTCTGCTACACCATTTTGTTGTGGAGTCTCTGCTGCTGATAGTTTATGTAGTACTACATTCTCTTCACAGTAGGTTCTGATAATCTCATTTAGAAATATTGTGCATCTATCTAATCTTATCTTGATAATCTTCAGTTCCTTTTCATTTTGAATTCTTCGTAGCAAATCTGGCAACTTTTTGAGTGTATCTCTTTTCTTGTTCATGAATATGGTCCAAGTGAATTCGGAGAAGTCATCCACCACCACTAGAGTGTACTTCTTTCCACATACACTTACTGGTGTGACTGGTCCAAAAAGATCCATATGCAACAGATGTAAAATTCTTGGTCTAGATTGATAGGGCATTGACTTGAAGGAGCTTTTGATTTGCTTCACTTTTTTACATGCATCACAAAGGCTTTCCTTTTTGAATGTGATCTCTGGTAGCCCTTCAACTAACTTGTTCTTTGATACTGTGTTGATGGTCTTGAAGTTGAGATGATTCAATCTTCTATGCCAAATCCAGCTGGTTGATTGCGTATTTTTTAGAAGCAAACATGTTTCTGCCTTTGCTGTCTTCCAATCTACCACATACATGTTGTCTTCTTTTCTTCCTGCAAGTACAACTATGTTGGTTTGGCTGTGGATCACCTTGCATCCTTCTTTGTTGAAATGCACATTGTAGCCTTTGTCACAGAATTGACTGATACTTAGCAGATTGAAATTCAGTCCTTTAACATAAGCCACATTTTGAATTTTCAAACTGTTTTTGAGCATTATGCCTTCCCCATTAATTTTGCCGGGGTTTTCTTTGCCACCATATGTTACTTTGGGTCCATCAAAAGCTTGGAAATCAGTCAACCATTGTTTATTTCATGTCATGTGTCTGGAACATCTACTGTCTATGTACCATACATCCTACAAAACAAATTAAGTATCTTTAGGTACCCAACAATGTTTGGGTCCATACCTATTAGCAGTCATGCCTCCTACTCCAAGTGTATATCCAAAGGGTCTTATTTTTGGATAATTCAAGTCATCAACTTCATATGTATAAGGCATGGCATAATAACTTCTAATATTTCTACTAAAGGTATTCTGATCTTTTCTCTACTTTTTGGTGTATTTGCATCCTTTTTCATTCTCCATTATGCAGCAGGAAACATATTTTCATATTGCTTCTTATGTCAAGGAGCATACCTTGGTTGCATTTTCCTAAACACATGTTGCTTAGCATGAAATGGTTTTTTTTGTACTTTGGAGGTGCAATATTCCAATCATCTTCTAAAGGGTAAAGTCTTCCATTAGAGGAACTCCCGAACATTTGGTGATCTTAGATGTGTCGATATCAATGGTGACTCATTATTTTGATGAATTGTTTCTTCGGACAGAAGAAGATTATGTAAACACTTACTCGAGATCTCACATATCAGATTCCATTGTGGAAGACACAAATTTTTCTGAAGAATTCGCCATGATATACCCGATCCATGCATAATATCGTGAAAAATTTCAGTAAGCCTTTGCCTTTAATTGGCTGGTATGATGATTTACTCGGCTATTTTACTACACTGGGTTTCGACTTTGCCGATCCAGGGTGAGTAGAAGAAACTATAGTCTGTCATTTTCTGAATTTAGGTCCAGTTTTGGTCCTTGATTCAGAATTGTGTTGTCCGTTGTTTCTTTTCTCATCCTGACTGTTGTAGCCAAGACCAGATCTGGATCCAAACCTTTTTGAGGGTTTGTTAGCTGGTGAAATTTTTGGTACAATGGTGCTCTTAACTGGTAGGGATAATTTCTCAGCTGGTCTTTCAACATCAGATGAGTGAGTATCTGCTGCTTGTTGATCAGTTGAGTGAATTTCCTTACTAGTTTGTTCAGCTTTCATTTCATCCATTTCCTTGTTTAATATTTTATTTTCCTTTCTCAGATTCTCACATTCTTGTTCTAGAATTTCATGATTTACTTGAATTTCTTCAAATTTACTAATGAGATTTTGAATTTGGTTTGCAGGATCTAAGGGGAGAATAGAAGATTATGCAGTGTCAAATGTGGATGCACTAGATGATGAGTATGAGCTAGATGTTACCTCAGCTTCATTAGATTCTTTGGCCATAAGGCATAGGTAAGCTTTTTCATTGTCCGAGCTGTCAGCTTCATCATCATCAGAATCATTTTCAGATGATTCTTCATTCTTTTCACTGCTGGTTTCAGCTTTGAGTACCTTCTAGCTTTTTCACTTTTCAGTTGTCTTGTACTTCTTCTTATCCTCATATTTGTCTTTTTCTTCGGGGCAATCAGCCTTGAAATGACCTTTCTTGTTACAGCTGAAGCATCTGTATTCATCATCATTTTTCTTTATGTCTTTGCTTGAGTTTGACTTTTGTTTGATGATGAATTTCCTTTAAATTTCTTCTTCTTGCTATACATGTCAAAACGTTTGATCTGTAAAGCTACTTGTTCTTTTAGCTCCTATGTCTCTTTGTTGCTTGTGTCAACTGTTTTGCTTTACTGGAGTGCAACCAGAGCACTGGCCTTGTGTGCTTCTACTGGTGCACTTTCTTCACCATTCAACTCAAATTGATGAGCCTTTAATTGAGACATCAGAGTTAAAGCATTAGTGTTTGCAAGGTTTGTTGTTTCTCTAAGAACTGATGTGATGATCTTCCATTTTTCAGGTAGTCCTCTCAAGATTTTCAGACACACTTCTTTCTGTGGATATGTGTGTCCAAGTTGTTGCAGTTCACTAATGATGCTTGAGAATCAGTTGTCCATTTTATCAATGGACTCACCAGTCTTCATTTTAAAGTTCTCAAATTTCTGTTTTGCAACAGATAATTTGTTTTCATTGACTGCTTTTGATCCTTCATTGATAGTGCTAATTTTTCCCACATCTTCTTTGCTGTTTTGCAATCTTTGATCCTCATGAACATATTGCTGTCCAGAGTCTTCAAGATCATGTCTTTTGCAACAAAATCTAGGTTTGCTCTTCTTCTGTCATCCTTGGTCCAATCCTTCTTGAGTTTGTCTATCTCCTTCCCTTGATCTGCTCTTGTGGTTATCACAGTTGTGATCTTGATCGGGCCATCATTAATTACATCCAGCATCTCCTCATGAGTTGCTGCAAGATGAGACAACATCCTTATTTTATATTCATCAAAATTATTAACATTGAATACAAGTACATTTGACATGAAATTTGAGGAATCCATGAGTACAAATAAGAGATATATTTAGAAATCACAAATTTAAAAACTACCTTGAAAATATGTGATCTCCATGTTACCAAAAATTAGATCTGAACAGGTTCTGATACAAGGAACACTGCTCTGATACCAATTCTTGGTCCTAGAGAAGGGTAATACTATATTCAGAAGGGGTGAATGACGATAGTGGAGTTTCAAAAACTTTTCTTATATCTAAAAGTTTTTGGGAAGCGGATAAGTCCCTTCTTTAAATTTTGGTTCAAAGTAGATTAGGCAATCACAGATATAGTATGCAATGAAATAAAGTGTTGTAAAGTAAATTGCTGAAAGTAAATAGACACAAAGGTTCAGGGTGGTGTAATCCCTTAATCCACTCTTCTCCTGTGATGATTGGAGGAATTCACTATTGTTTTCACAGATACAATAGTTAGATTGTCCTTGACTGCACAAGCTTCACAATCTTCAAGACTATCACTCTCTGGCTACAAAAGCTCCAGTGACTCAGTCTCTATCACTACTCCTTGAGAACAAATCTTTCAGCAGGTATCACAAAGGTTGCAACTCCTTCTCAGATTCCTCTGATTCAGTTGTTTCAATTGATGTGAATTGGATTCATAGACTTGTGATCAATCTCAGTGCTTGATATGGAATTTGAGCTCTGATTGTTGAGTTGATCTCTAGATGTTTCCTTTAAGTATAGATAGAAGGCTTTTCAAATTGACAGAGTTTCTGCTTGTTTCTTATCAGATTCAATCATTGTTTTTCCTATTTGTCAATGCCTTTTATATATAGCCTTGATAATCCTTGATTTGAATTTCCATCCGTTGGCTATTTAATGTGGTGAATAATCCTTGTTTTAATTCTTGATTCCCCCTCAATTATATTCTCTTTGATTTCAGTGATCGGATTTCTTTCTCAAACGTCTATCAGAACATCCGTCCTTGGTTGATCCTCAATTGATTGTGCATTTAATGCTTGATCTTCATAGTATAAAATCTGAGCAAGTAAAGTTTACTTGGCCGTTCCCTGAAAGGTTAAATGATCCTTCTGACTTGGATGTTTGGATCTTCCTTCACTGCTTTGTCTTTACTCAGCCGATAGTCAGTTCAGCCGGTTTACTGCTTTCTTTTATTTTACAAACTCCTTGTACTTCACTGATCCTTAATTTGGGTGAGATCAGTTTACATCATATTTGACAATGTATTCCATCATTTGAGTTATAACTTAGACTTATCCAAGGTCATCACAGACTTCCCTGGTTATAAGTCAGACCATAATGTCTTCATGCTTCTCTGCTGGTACTTGGCTGGCTTCACTCTGCCGGATATCTGTTTTACTTTGCCATCCTACCAACTAGTACAATTCATGTCTGACTCAACTTGTACAACATGTCAGACTCTAAGTAAAGTCTTATACAGAGATTTCTAACTTATTTCAGGCTTGCTATAACATCTAGTATGGCCATCATCAAAACATATTAAAAATGTTCCTAATAAACCAGATGTTCTTTTTTACAGATTTTAACAGAACTGACTCTATACGAATTCAATATAAACAGACCATAAAAAAACTCAATAAAATAGACTCGAATATATACAGACACTCAATCTCAAATAAAAAGTATTCTTGACATGAGTCCCCGGCAACGACGCCACAAAATATTGATCGCGTGCAAAGTACTTACTAGCAATAGGACTAGGTCTATTATAGTAGAGTACTGGCGAGTCAAGGTCGATCCCACAGAGACTAGTAAGAACGTCAAATTATCAATATTGAGCTTGTCACAATTAACGGTCTACGACCAATTAGAATCTTGACAGTAGTAAAATTGGTCTCACACACTAACATGGCTGCGCCACGGAGTAAACAACAGTTTCTAATTTATTAATTCAATTATGAGTAATTAGTTATTCCCCCAACACATGCAATAGTCTTCCCCATTGGTGAATTTTAATTCATTGTTCAGCTACGAGTACAACTCCCTAGCTTATCTACTCCGACCATTGTAGTAGACAATCTATACACAAGCTACCCTCCTTAATTGGTCCGTAATATCCCATAGGCATAAAGAACTAGAGCTGTCGGTATTGACCATTAACCCATACCGCTAACCCGCCTAGACAGCTATCGACACTGATTAGCATGTTCGTAGGGTCCATCAAAACAATGTCCAAACTAACACTTCACTATCAATACTTCATGCTAATTTATGAAGACATGA
The DNA here is from genome assembly GCA_026214975.1 of Gentiana macrophylla. NCBI lineage: Eukaryota > Viridiplantae > Streptophyta > Magnoliopsida > Gentianales > Gentianaceae > Gentiana > Gentiana macrophylla. The sequence goes on from CM047810.1 coordinate 84,523,190, forward strand.
AAATAGTTGATCTGGCTACTAACATGTAAATTAAATCTGTCGATCAACGTAGCTAGCTCTGAATATCATGATTTAGTAATTTACTAGGTATTCATATCTAGCGATATAGACAATCACAGATCTGAAAAACGAAACCACTATTTTATTATTTATTCACCAACGAATTAGATTTGTAAAACATGGGGTAAAATAAACTAACTACTACATAATTAAACTAAATAAACAATTAGCACATACTAGTCAAAAATAATAACGATAGATCTACATCATGAAAAAGACAGAAAATCATACCCTCGTAGACGAGTGTAGATCCCTCAGATCTCTCCCTAGGTGGCGACTCCGTCGTCTCTCCGACAAGAACTCATAAAATAAATAAATGAAGAACAAAGAACTTTTATTGCATAATTTTGCCTTTAAATTTGTGAACATTGAATTCTGAGGTTAAGCCTCTTATTTATAGCTACATAAACCGACTTAGAAACACCTAGATCTACCCCTCATCCAAGAAAACGCGTTTCGGATGATTCTGGATCCTCAATAAACCGGTGGTACCTCCCGGTAAACCGGGGTTATTTTTGTATTTTTTTCTCTTCCGACTTAGCTTGGAAGGTTCTGGAATACCCTAGGCCCATTCCTTCCGTTCAATCCACTCCAGATTCATCCACAATGCTCAGCCCAATATTTTGTATCCTGAAAATAATCAAATAACGCACGAATTAATATTGAAATAGGGAAAATAAACGTTAAGTACAGATTACTCGACTCACGAACCCAACATATGATATTCAACTCAAATGGTTCATAATTATAGGTCGAAACCACTATTTTTATATCATAATGGATAGAATGTTGATGCCATAGGATAGACTATTTTAACTAACATCATTCACCTTCTTCAGCTCATTTTCTGTGATTTTCATCCATTTTTCATCTTTTTAGATCTAAAAGTGGATTGTAAATAGTTTTAGCTAATTTTATTAGTATATTGTTGTAATTCAAAGAATTCCGAAGAGAGTTTGACGCGTTATTGATGGGTTTCATTCAGAGACTCGATTTTCTATGACCTAATATCTTCAGATTTCGATTTCTTCTTATTTATTGAATTCTTGTTAGATTTTATGTTTAAAATCTTGGTGTTTTCATGTGATTTTCTTAGTGTAATAAGTAGGTAATCCGGTATATAGTAGAATTATGTGAAGATCCGCGAACGCAGAACCCTACCTTGGTGTTTGAAATGTTCTTGAGGTGTTGATTGTTGATTTTTTGTGTTATTTTTTTCCTATAGCTTGTTCTTAGTAATGGTTGTTGAATTCGTGACTCGATAATCATATTTCATGTATCGTATTTGAATATGTATTTTACAAGAGGGTATGGGAACCGGGCCTCTAGAATCACCGTGTAAAACTTACTGAGTTATTTTAGTTCGATTTCGTGTGTGAGGTATATATCAATGTCGTTGTCGGGCATCTCATCGAGCGTAGACCGTGTTACGTTAGTTAAACCCGTTCAGCAGACTGTTGAATCTTACATAGGAGGTTAGATTATTTCATAATGTATAGTTCCAAGATTAGGAGACGACACCCTTCAACCAATGCCAGGAACATTAGAGTAGATGTAAATCACGTCCAGATACAAATTAGGGTTAGAAAGTAGTCGGTTTGATCATAGCTCAGCCATATATTTTACTTAGTTTAAACTCATTTTTGTGTATAGTAGTTTGTTAGAACCAGTGATCTGACAAATCACCATGTTCAATAGTAGTGTTGACCTTAACTAGAAACTATACCGAGTTTGATACACCAGATTCCTCATAGGATACGGCCTTGCTCGGCATTTATAATACAATCGACTCGGTACCCTTCCAGTTATAGTTGGCTAGACGGTAAAACGGCCATCTGTTAGGAACATTTTATGACTTTTGATGATGGCCATGCCAGCTGTTATAGCTAGCCTGAAATAAGTTTAGAACTGAAATGTATAAGTTTTATTAGAAGTTTGACATTTGTGTAAGTTGGTCAAACTAAGCAGTGTAATTAGTATTTTGGTAGGCCATCTTAGTGAAGTGAAGACTGAAGATTAGCTGAGTACCAATGTTGAGGATCTATACTCAGTTCAGTGAAGACTTATGGAGTTACTTACAACCAAGGAAATCTGTGATGACCTTGGGTAAGTCTAAGATATCAGTTATGTGCTGAATTACATTTTTCTAATATGGTTTACATTGACCCCACTCAAATTAAGGGTCAGTGAAATTAAACTTGAATCAATGAGAGAATATCAGCAGAGTCAACAATAGCTTAAAGATTATCTGATAAAAGCTAAGAGATCAGCTAAGTGGTTATCGAATGAGCTGAGTATACAAGCAAGAAAACTGATCAAGACTCAGCTAAGACACATATAAGGAACTCAACTGATCAAATAAACAGCTGAATAAGGAAGCCAGCAGATACAAGAAGTAAATTAGACATGTGGAAAATATGGAAGACAAGGCATTAGTTGTAGAATAAAGTCAAGAACAAATTTTAAGGAAGAACGTTGAAAGAATAATCAATATCAAGGATCACTAATATCAAAGGAATCAAATCATGAAGAATCAAGGAATATTTCATGAGCATAAAAGGGCCAATGAATGGAATTTGAAATTCAAGAAAACAATGCTATAAATAGAATGCATCATCAGAAGTGAAATAAAACACACATACACAATGAAGCATTCTTGGAATTTCTATGTGTCCACACTCTTCTAGAAAGAGCCTTCATATTTCTGATCATTAAAGGTTCATCCAGAAATCAAGTTCAGAACTCTCAGAACCTTAACAGATTTATCAAGTCTAAACTTGATCAAGTTGTGTAACGCCCCACCCCGAGTATCCGAGCAAATACTCGGGTCGGGTCGCTCGGCACGTGCCCCAATTAAACCAACCGAGACACGTCAGCCTCACGTGACGTATACCAATGACATACACAGCGGAAACTCAGAAGATGAGATAAAGCTCGTACAAGGAGAACTAAAAAAAAATAGAATACTGTACCAAAATCCTCAGTCATCTATGACATCAAAACTCACAAGTCCAAACCAAGTTCACAAGGACCAAAGTCTAAATCCAAACACCCAAACTTTAACATAAGGAAAGGTACATAGAAAAAAATGCGGCCTCAAGCCTCAAGAAAATCATCAAAGGGGAACACAAAAAAAAGACTACGAACTAAGCTCCACAGCCACTGCTAACCTTAGTCCTCCTTATTCAAACCTGGGAAAAAAATATAGTGGTAGAAAGGGTGAGCACCGCAAGGCTCAGCAAAGAATAACATCACATAAAAGCATATCCGTGTTTGCTTACCGGCTATCACAACACACGAATCATAGTTCTAAACATGCATGCATGGATATAGTTTTACTAAAGATAATTAAAGCGGTAAATGTACAATGTAAACCACTTATAAGTTTTCAAAAGAAAGGTGCCAAAAACATGAAAGAGGCACTTAAGTAGTCTGGTTGTTCGGTTAGCTCAGAGTACGACGCCCTGTCTTGCGACCACAGGGAAAATCATCATGAGAACCCACTATCAGAAATCCACCTTTGTACAGCCCGTGGACTAGGCACATGACATGACATGATCGACCCAACCTTGACTCTATGTCTAGAATCATAAAGCCATAACGTGACATATACATGAAAGGTTGGGGGTTTGCGCAAACACCGTGGGGTTGTAGTTACCGTACTAACCATGAGCTTAGCCTTACATATTTCTTAGCTTGTTCATTCATGAAAAACTTGTACATTCATAATCATTCTTAAACTTGCATAACATACTTGTCTTTCTCGTCCATGCAATTTCACAAACATGAATGCTTGAATTTAACTCAATGGATCATACTTTCAAATTAACGTGCATACTCGTTTAAAGCTTAAAACCATCGGTCTTAAAATCATTTTAAAAGGTTAAAATCACACAATCTTGAAGCCAAATAATTCATCACAAGGGAATTACTCAAAACAGCCCCTAAACATGTATTTTTAAATCCTTGCAAAGCACACTTTATTTTACAAAACCTTGAAAACAGCCCGGTAAAATCATGAAATCGATTTAAGTAATTTCAGTAACAATTCTATCATATAAATTAAAACATGCTAAAAGTATGAATTGAGAAAAAAGAAAACTACTATTAGGAGATATCATTCCTTACCTCAAAATTTCTGCTCAAAAGATCAACTCTTGCAACCAAAAGTATCACCTAAAAATATAAGATCATCACCTAGTTAAAATACATCACAAAAAACGCAACCCTAGGCCTAAAATAAGGGCTGGCCGAAAGTTAGAGAGGAGAGTCGAGAGTGAGATGTTTCCCTCGTTAGAATCTACTGTCCGAGGTGATCGCTTTCCGCCTCAAAAGTTTCTTGATCTCGAGCAACGAAAAGCTTCGTTAGATTGAAAGAAGGATGGTGAAGAGGTCGACACGTAAAAGTCGACCAAAATGGAACTATGGTCATTTCTTCTGTGTGAAAAGAGAAGGAAAAGAACAGAGGTTTCCAAAGTATTTACTAAATAAATGAATTCCTCCACTTAAAATTTTTTTTTGGACTATTCCCCTTTTTTTTTTTTTTTTATGTGCGGGTTTTACATTCTCCCCCCCTTAAAGGAAGTTTCGTCCTCGAAACTTGACGTACCTTCGTTTTCGAAGAGGAAAGGATACTTCGTCCTCATTTCTGATTCTGTCTCCCAAGTCGCCTCACTCTCGGCATGATTCGTCCATTGAACTTTGACAAAGGAGACCAACCGCTTCCTTATCTCATTCTGCTTATGTTCCACAATCCGAAATGGCAATTCCTCATAAGTCAAGTCGGGTTTCAAAGCTGCCACTTCCAAATCCACCACTTGTCCTGAGTCAGACATGCTCTTCCTCAACATGGAAACATGGAAGACATCATGCACCTTGGACAAGTTCTTAGGTAACCTCAAACGATAAGCCAATGGCCCGATACGCTCAACAATCTCGAAAGGGCCCACGTATCTAGGACTTAGCTTACCCTTCAGCTTGAACCTCATCACACCCTTCATTGGTGACACCTTAAGAAACACCCTATCACCAACTGCAAACTCCAAAGGTCTTCTTTTCGAATCTGCCCAACTCTTCTGTCTATCTTGGGCTGCCTTCATTCTCTGTCTAATCAACGCCACTTTCTCAACAAAGTGTCTGGATAATCGAGGTCCCGTCAAACGCTTCTCACCAACTTCATCCCAATACAAAGGTGACCGCAACGCGTCTACCATATAAGGCCTCAAACGGTGGCATACCAATACTAGAATGGTAATCGTTGTTGTAGGCAAACTCGCCAACACCAAACAGTCATCCCACTTCTTTCCCACATCCAAAACACAAAGATCTCGAGCATATCCTCCAAGGTCTGAATGGTTCTCTCAGATCGACCATCCGTCTGTGGATGAAAAGCGATCTCGAACTTCAAATCTGTACTCCAAATTTTCCTGAAGTGCTTTCCAAAACTTGGAAGTAAATCTGTGTCTCTCGTCCGACACAATACTAGCTGAAACCCCATGCAACCTAACAATCTCCTTTACATGTAGCTTAGCCAATCGGTCCAAAGACGCGTTCCTTAATTGCTAAGAAGTGGGCTGATTTGGTCAACCGATCAACAATCACCCAAATCGAATCCACTTCATTCTTAGCCTTAGGTAAACCGACAATAAAATCCATGGCAATGTGTTCCCACTTCCACTCGTATATCTAGAGGACGATTAAACCAAATTGCCTCGATGTTCGGCTTTCACCGTCCTGCAGATATCACACTCAAGCACAAAAGCAAAGAACTGCTCCTTCATACCGACCACCAAAACTTGTCTTCAAGTCCTGGTACATCTTTGTACTTCCAGGATGGATAGAAAAACCAATTTCATGTGCTTCCTGCAAAATCTCCTCTTGGACCTATATTATCCGGAACACACAATCTGGACTTAAACCACAACGAACCATCATCTCGACTGAAATCCTCACTCTTACCATCCAAAACCCTTTGCCTCATCTTCAAAAGAAACTCATCTCCAAGTTGACCCTCTTTAATTACATCAATCAAAGTAGGACGAAGCTATTAAAGGCGCCATCATATCACCAATTGATGGCGGTATCACTTCCAACCTAAGTCTGTCAAACTCTTGAATCAAATCATTCTTATCGGTCAACACTGCACCTGATTCTGGCGACACTTTCCTGCTAAGAGCATCCGCAACTAGGTTTACCTTACCGGGATGGTAATGAATAGATAAGTCATAGTCTTTAATGAGCTCTAACCACCTTCTCGCCTCATGTTCAACTCCTTCGGGTGAAAAGATACTTCAAACTCGATGATCCGTAAAACTCTACAAGTAACACCATAAAGATAGTGCCTCCAAATTTTCAAGGCGAAAACCATCGCTGCTAATTCCAAATCATGAGTAGGTAATTCTTTTCATGTGGCTTCAACTGTCTCGACGCATAAGCAATTACCTTACCTTCCTGCATCAACACACAACCCAAACCATGTCCCGACGCATCACTGTAGATATCAAACTCCTTATCTGGGGTGGGTAGAACCAAAATAGGAGCTGATACTAATTTCTGCTTCAACTTCTGGAAAGATTCTTCACACTTATCTGACCACTGATACTTGACCCCTTTTTGAGTCAACTGGGTGAGTGGCACTGCTAGCACTGAAAATCCTTCCACAAACTTTCGGTAATAACCCGCTAAACCCAGAAAACTTCTTATCTCTGTAGCACTAGTAGGTCTTGGCCAATTCACCACTGCCTCAATCTTAGACGGATCCACTGAAATTCCATCTGCTGAAATCACATGACCAAGAAAAGCTACACTGCTGATCCAAAACTCACACTTGCTGAACTTGGCATACAACTGCTTCTCCCTTAAGGTCTGCAACACTAGCCTCAAGTGTTCCCTATGCTCTTCTTCACTCTTGGAATAAATTAGGATGTCATCGATGAAAACCACCACAAACTTATCCAAGAAGGGTTTGAACACCCTGTTCATCAAATCCATGAATACAGCTGGGGCATTAGTTAACCCAAACGGCATCACAAGGAACTCATAGTGTCCATACCTGGTGCTAAAGGCACTAATAGGAACATCTGAACGCTTGATCTTCAACTGGTGATAACCCGATCTCAAATCAATCTTAGAAAAAACCTTAGCCCCTTGCAACTGGTCGAACAAGTCATCAATCCTGGGAAGAGGATACTTGTTCTTAATTGTCAACTTGTTCAACTCCCGATAGTCGATACACATCCTCATCGACCCATCCTTCTTCTTCACAAACAATACTGGAGCACCCCAAGGCGAATTACTAGGCTGAATTATTTTCTTGTCTAACATATCCTCGCAAATCGTTCTTTCAACTCCTTCAATTCAATTTGGTGCCATTCTCAGTAGGTTTTGCTTCGATGTTGGCTTACACCCAGGAATCAAATCAATCTGAAACTCAACTTCCCTATCCGGAGGAGGACCAGGTAAATCATCTGGAAAGACATCCTGGAAATCTCTGACAACTTCCACATTTTCCATCTTAGGGGTTTCCTTGACTGCCTCCACTGCATAAACCAAGAAACTTTCACAACCATTCTTCAGAGCCTTAATCGCCTTCATAGCGGAAACTAGAGGTGTCTTCTTACAAATCCTACTAGTTCTTGGCAAATTCCTTGAAATACAAACTCAACTTCACCGGGTTCTTGAACACTACTTTTTTACCACGGCAATCCAAGTGAACAAAGTTCTTGGATAGCCAATCCATCCCCAAAATTACATCAAACTCCTTAAACTCCAAGATAGCTAAGTCACGGACTACCTCCTTGTCACCCAACTTAATCTTACATTCTTTTATTCCATTTTCTACTTGATAAGATTTTCCAAATGGGGTTGTTATAGCTAGGTTCTTATCCAAAATAAAACGACTACCCTTAACCCTTCTAGCATGCTTCTTAGAAATAAAAGAATGAGATGCACCGGAATCAAAAAGAACTGAAGACTGAACACCATTAATAAAAACAATACCTGTCACCACATCTTCACTATCTTCACCTTCTCTTCCGAGCCACCATAGAGAAAACCTTTGCCAGGCGTAGCTTTCGCCGCCCCACCTGCTGTTGAAGTATTACCGGAAGCCATAGTAGCTGGTGCTTTTGATTCTTGAGACTTGGGCAATCCTCATCTTGTGACCGGGATTCCCACACTGAAGCACAAACCGGAAGGTCTCATACAAACACCCCAGTGATGTTTCCCACATGTCCTACACTGGGTTAGTCTGGCGAGGAGGAAAAGATGTAATCGGCTTCTTGTTAGCAACAAAACTAGGCTTCATGTTGAGATGGTCCCGACCATGGCCTCTTGACCCTTTGACTTACTGGGTGCACTAGTAGTAACCACACCCTTCCAGATTTTCCTCACTCTGCAGGCCCTCTCAACCGCGAAGGCGAAATCTGGGGCGGCGGTGCCACCCAAAGCCGCTCTCACCGTGGGCCTAAGGGCCGCCTCGTACTAGTAATCTTAACAAAGTTATCATTTAGCCCGGTGTACCTCCATAACTCGTTGAATTTATGAGTGAATTCCATTACACTCATGCTACCCTGGTTCGATCTCAAACTCTCATTTATCTTCCGAGTGCGAACCGACTCGGGAAATAGTTCTGAGAAATCTTTGCTTGAAATCGCCCAATCCTCAATCGGGCCATGCACTTCTTTCACCGTGTTATACCAAACCTTTGCATTACACATCAATCGAGCAAGCATCGCTAATTTCGCCCACTTATCTGTTTGGTACACCCAACGGATCAAAGATATCTTCCACCTCATGGATCCATTTCTCCGCCTCGAGAGGATCAGCGGAGCCTTCAAAAGTAGGGGTATTCGCCCTGCGAACCTCTTGAAACCAATTAATGAACCTCGGGGTAGGTTCGACTGCTGCTACCGGAGGAAAAGTAACAACCGGGCTGCTCACCTGGCGATTGCCGACAACTTTGTTGTAGGAGATTCAAAAGTGTGTTCAAGATCGCTCACCGCCACCGATGGACCAACCGTAAAAGGAGGAGGTGTGGGTATCCCTGTATCCACTGGTGGAGGAGGAGGGAGGTTGTTGGTGGTAGTACCATCAACCACGTGAGCACTCTGATCAATGACAGGAGTTCCATCCTGTCCGTTAGCTGTAGGGAGAGTAGGAGTGGTGCCTGAAGATCCACCAGTCCCAGAACGAATAGTGTTTCAAGTATCCATCCTATAAGAAGAAATACACCCTATCAATCACTTAACAAAAAAAAAAATCAGTCACTTAAGATTAAAACAAGAAAACACTTAGCAAATCAACACTTAGCATGATCAAAGCCTAGTAGATTAAAAGCCTAAAAGACACAAGGATTTCAGCCTTGTCTCTGATACCATTTGTAACGCCCTCGGATACTCGGGTCGGGTCGCTACAAGTTGTGAATGTTGAAATAGTGTCCTAAACCCAATCGGGTTGGACCGGATCCGACCGGGTCGGATCATTTCTACTATTTCTTTATGTTTGTACATATGATAAATGGCTTTCATGTTATTTTATATTCTGTTTATCCATATGAATGAATTTTTGATTATATATATGATAACGTCCCTAATGTCAAACTGTGAGAGAGAAATCACAATAGTGATTATGGTTGATGAGATCTCAACTCACTTTAAAAGGTTTGATACTTGAATGTCTCTAGTCGTATGTGCTACTAAACAGGACATTAATAGTACAATTAGACTAGGACATACTAGATGTCTTTATCATATTGAAGATAGGAATAGATCTCGTCTATCAAAGTGTTGAGACACTTGGACTATACGTGGACGTGTATTAGAGAATGCATACGTTAGACTGACCCACTTACCTTTTTAAGTGTCACACTATGTGGCGGTTGAGTAATTATCCTGAGACCGGAGTCTTCATGGCATCGCAGTGTGGATTGTCATGCTTTGACACTATTGAGGTGTTGGACTTATTTTTAAGTTTTAGTGATGAGTGCCAGACTAACTGTAATAGAGCAAAGGCAAAAACATGTCTAGATCAAATGCATAGGCTTATTAGAGTTTGATCTTTGTATAGGTTTGATCAAACAAGCACTGTAAAGGTCAGCTGACTTGTATCAGTAAACTAGTCTAGGTCAGTAGGGTAGTTAGGTCGATGAGACTTATCGGGGACCTCTTCAAGACCAAGGCTGAGGGGTCAAACTCAGTTAATGAAGGCTAAGGGATCAAACTTAGTAATTAAAGTCAAAGATATGGAATCAGAATTTAGGGAAGTCTGTGATGACCTAAACTGATTACATATACCTTGTGTACAAGGGCTAAGTTCCTTAAGTTGGATGATAATTGGAACTTAGTTATTTGTAAAAAGGTGTAATCTAACTACATAAATAAAAGTTAGATAAAAGACAGTTAGCAAAATATGGTTCACCGATCGATATGTATCTCAATGAGACTCATAAACTCTTTGATACATATACCTCGATTCATTCAAGATTACATTGGAAGAAAACATGGATAAGGACAACTAACAACCTCTGATTTTATCAAACAAATCAATGGTTGATATTAAAAGGACGTTGGGATGATTCAGGACTTTATCCAATGGTTACAAGTCAAAGGGTGGACAGACCGTACACTGTCAAAAAGCATTCTGACTGTGTCAGTACTATGAACAATGACAGAAAGCAAGTCAAATGGGACAAAATCTGGAACGGCTATATTTGAATTTCAAATAAAAGTCACAAGGACTCCTACCTATAAATAGAGAGCTCCTAATTCAGATACAAGTGATGAAAATTGATGAAATATAAGAGAAAAATCCTAAGCTTCGATTTCTAATCAAGAAATACACCCTGCTGAACTTACTGAGCTTAAGGCTATTGATCCAGAGAAAATCTTCAAGTGTAATCTGCATTCAAGTTACATCAAGTTTACACACTTGAAGACTGCAAGCTGCTGATTATATTCATGCTGATCAAGCTGCTTAGAATCAATCATTTATTTGATTCTATCTTTCTTTTACAAGAATCTCATCAAGACAGTGAAGCATCCATTGGGTGTGAAAGATCGTTGTTTGTGGTGGAGCCGGGTGAAGAGGCAATCCTACCTTCAAGGACCAAGTGGAAGACTTTGGAGCAAAGATCCCCACTGCTCTTAGTTTTCGCTTGTGAAGCCATAGTTATTGGTGAAGGACAAGCAACATAGCTACATCAAAGATCTCTAGTGAATTACCTCCAACATCACAGGAGAAGAGTGGACTGACAGGATTACACCACCTGGAACCACTATAAAATCTGCCTACTTACTTTCTGCATTTTGCATTTAGTTTGTATAACATATCAACCTACTGAATCTAGCAACTGAACTCACACACATACACTACTGAGTATCTAATACTTGGTATCATATTTATCAACAAGTATTAAGGCTTAATTTTTGATATAATTCCGCTGCACAAATTCAACAGACTCAACAAATCGAACAGACTATCGAGGGTCACAGACTATCAAGTATCGCAGAAAGCTTTGAAGTTCTTGAGTTTGTTAACTCCAAAAGTTTTAAGTGTTAAGTTTATTCACCCCCTCTAAACTTAACCAAAGCCTTTTCAAGGGACCAACAATTGGTATCGGAGCAGTGTTTCTGTTCTGAAGTATTCCTACATGTTGTACTTTTGAAAATCCTTTGAAAACTTTTTTCAAATTTCTAATTTTCATAAACTTGCATCATGGATAACAATCAGTATGCTAGAACAATGCTGATGTGTTCTTTGGATCGATTTGATGAATATAAACGTCGTATACAGGCTTATCTAGCTGCTACTCATGATGAAATGATGGATGTACTCACAGATGGACCACTGGAGATAAAAAAAAAGCTGTAACTGTGGATAATGAGGTCCAGTACATTCCAAAACCAAAGAGAGAATGGACAGTTGAAGATAGAAAGAGAGCCAATCTCAACAACATTGCTACAGATATCATTTACAGAACTCTGGATAGCAATATGTCTATGAAAGTCAAAGTTTGCAAAACTGCCAAGGAACTTTGGGACAAGTTGCAGTTGATTTGTGAAGGCACTGATGCTATTAAAAAGAATAAGATTAGTGTAGCAAAGAAGAAGTTCCAAGAGTTCAAAATGAAGCCAAATGAAACCATTGAACAAATGGAATCTAGGTTCAATGCTATCATGGATGAACTCACCCTGCTGAATGTTAAATACTCACAGGAAGAAATAAATTCAAAAAATTTCGAAGCTCTACCTGCAAAAGAAGTGTGGGAGATGAAGGTGACAACAATATAGGAAATGAGAAGCCTACATGAGGAAGACACCTTCAAACTGTTCTCAGATCTTAAGGCATATGAGTTTAGTAAGAAACTGGTGCCTGAGACAGAAAAGGAAGAGCCAAAGACTACAGCATTGGCTGCTTCACATCAAGAAGAGACATCAGCAGCCCAAGATGATTTGTTGGATGAGATGCAAGAGCAGATTGCATTGCTGAGCAAGAAAATTAGATTGATGAAGAATGGAAAGAGTTCACCTAGAAATTTCACAAATAAATTCAGTGAAAAGAAGAAGGAAGAAACAAAGAAAGATAATGATTTCTTGTGTTTTCATTGCAAGAAACCAGGACACTTTGGACCTGATTGTCCTGAGTTAAACAGAAAAAGGAACCAGATTATCTTTGCTTTAACTGGAAGAAGCCTGGACATTTCAGACCTGATTGTCCAGATATACAAAAGAGCAAGAGTCAACAAAGAAGACATGGAAAGAAAGCAATGGTTGCTGAAGATGAATCTGGTTATGAAGTTGAATCGGATAAAGGAAATGAATCTGATGAAACTGCTTTGGTTGCTGAATTGGATTATTATGCCTTAATGGCTAACATGGATGAGACAGAGGAGGTATACAATTATGTATCAATTAATACTCCTGCTGATAGTGATTGTGAATCCACCTGTGGTTCAAATCCCAAAAATTCTGATAATGAAGAAACTTTAGATTCCATCCTTAATCAACTGAGGATAATACAATCTGGTTATGAGATTGTGAAGGTAGAAAAAGAAGCTCTTCAATCAGAAGTTGAAATATTGAAAGCTGAATTGAGAATTCTTAAAGGAAAGGAAAAGGAAGTTGAACAGAATCAGCATAAGTCTGCTGAACAATCAGTAGCCACTGAATCTGCTAAACAATCTTGTTCCTATGCTGCATTCAAATCTAGGAAGCCCTATGGTGATAGGACAGGTCTTGGATTTGGAACTCAACAATCCAACAGGAGTGGATCCAGCAAGGTTACTGAACCTAGTGCCAGAATTGGTCCTAAGTTTGTACCTGTTAAAGATCCAACTCCAAGTAGGGTTGCGGAGACAATAAAACCTACTGAGAAAACTTCAAGAAAGCAAAATTAGAAGTCAAAGAAGTCAATAGCTCCTAATAAAAAGAATAAATCCAAAAATAGGACTGTTGTACCTTCTAGACCTGCTGATAGCAGACCTGCTACCAAGTCTGCTAGACCACAGAAGGGTAAAAACTAGAAATATTCCAAGGATAAGAATCCTAAATCCAAAAATGTTAATCATTCAAGGGATACTTATCTCAGGGGGAAAGGAAGACTATTCCCTGCTGATGATGATTCGAATATTCCTGTCCCCACTGATAGAAACAACAAATATAACCATACTGCTAGGGTAAAACATAGGCAATGGAATCAGCAGAGGACTCAGCAAAGGACATATATAAGACCTCAGCAGAGACCTCAGCAGAGACCTCAGCAGACTCCATACTACAGGACTATTCCTAACAGACAGCAAACCTATGGTTATACTGGTGCTTCTAACAAGAAAAATCACTCCAAACAGCACTATATACCACAAAGCCAGAAAGTATATGTGAATCTTACACAACCAAATGTTAGATCTTATGGATGTGTTGAATACATGTATGAACATAAGTATGACACCTTTAGAAGAAGACCTTATGGAAACTTGCCAGGAGTCATGCTTACCACTGACCATCATGGACCCAAACAGATTTGGGTACCTAAAATGTACTGATTTTGTTTTGTAGGGTGTCTGGTACTTTGACAGTGGATGTTCCAGACATATGACAAAGAAGAAGCACTGTCTGACAAGCTACATAGCAAAGGATGGTCCAAGAGTGAACTTTGGAAACAAAAACACACCTGGTTACACAAGAGGCTATGGCACACTTGTGAGGAATGGACTAACAATCAGGAATGTTGCATATGTTGAAGGACTGGACTACAACTTGCTAAGCACCGACAATTACGTGACATGGGATATCAGTCACTTTTGACAAGAGTACTTGTACTTGTCATCGAGTGAAAGAGGTGATCAAGTTGTGTTGGTGGGAAGAAGACAACAAAATATGTATGTTGTGGATTGGTCAACTGCAGTTCCAGAAACCTGCCTGATAGTGCATACCAAGTCAGAACTCAATTGGTTATGAAACAAGAAGTTGAATCATCTGAATTTTGATGATATCAATCAGTTAGTAAAGAAGAAACTGGTGATTGGTTTACCTGAGATCACATTCAAGAAGGATACTATTTGTGATGCATGTCAGCAAGGTAAACAAACCAAATCAAGCTTCAAGTCAAAAACAAAGCAATCAACTAAAAGAGTGTTGGAGCTGATGCATATGGATCTATTTGGACCAGTAACTCCAACAAGTGTTACAGGAAAGAAGTACACTTTAGTTATTGTGGATGATTATTCAAGATACACTTGGGTGGTATTCATGAATAAGAAGAGTGAAACACTTCAAAAGATGCCTGAACTTTTGAAAAGACTACAAAATGAGAAAAGTGTCACAGTAGTGAAGATAAGATCAGATAAGAGTACCGAGTTTCTCAACAAAGTGATAAGAGAATATCAGGAACATAATGGTGTACTACATCAACTTGTCATTGCTTTGGTACACCTCAAAGAAAATGGTTCTTGAGAGAAGAAACAGGACTTTAAAAGAAGCGGGAAGAACTATGATTTGTGAAGCATTGTTACCTGAAAATCTTAAATCGGGCAAGCGATTAATACAAACATGCTACACACAAAATAGAACATCAGTGAACAAGAAGCTGTTGAAGACACCTTATGAGATTTGGAATGGAAGGATACCTAATATATGTTATTTCCATCCATTTGGAAGCAAATGTTTTATCTTAAATCATAAGGAACAATTGAAGACTTTCCAACCCAAGTCAGATGAAGGAATTTTCTTGGGATATTCTTCTGTCAGCAAGGCATTCTGGGTACTGAATAAAAGGACACTGAAACATGAAGAAACTATACATGTTATGTTTGATGAACCCAAGTTCACTGGAATGAAAGATGAAGATTCAGAGCCTACTGTGAATCAACAAGTCACTGATCAAGATTGTGTTAATGTTTTGGAAAGGTTCAATGACTTAAAAGTTTCTGACTCTGCCCCTGCTGAACACCCTGCTGGTAATACTACTGATGCAACAACTGAGGAAGTTCAAGGATCTGCTGAACCCCCTGACGCTACAACAGACCCTACTGAAGATGATGTTCCAGAGAATCAAACTAACCAAAATCCACAATGGTTAAGAGATCACCTTGCTGAACAAGTTATTGGAAACATACAGCAAGGTGTGAGAACTAGAAGACAACTAGAAGCAATGTTTACATGCTTTCTATCACAAATGGAACCAAAAGTTGTTGAAGAAGCAATTTCAGATCCAGATTGGATAATTGCTATGCAAGAAGAGTTAAATGAATTTGAAAGGAATCAAGTTTGGACACTAGTGGAAAGGCCTAATCATGCAAATATAATTGGTACAAAATGGGTATACAGAAACAAACTAGATGAATCTGGTACCATTGTGAGGAATAAGGCCAGACTAGTAGCAAAAGGCTATTCTCAAGCAGAAGGAATAGACTTTGATGAGACATATGCCCCTGTTGCAAGATTGGAAGCAATTAGACTATTCTTGGCATATGATGCTTATAAAAACTTCAAAGTATATCAGATGGATGTCAAAAGTGCTTTTCTGAATGGAATTTTGGAAGAGGAGGTCTATGTTCGGCAACCTCCTGGTTTTGAAGTTAAAGATCAAGAAGATAAAGTGTATAGACTCAACAAAGCACTTTATGGTTTGAAACAAGCAAAAAGAGCATGGTATGAGACTCTATCTCAATTCTTGGTGGACAATGGTTTTACAAAAGGTACCATTGATAAGACTCTTTGCAGAATCAGTGAAGGGGACAACACCCTGCTGGTCCAGATTTATGTTGATGACATAATCTTTGGTTCTGAAAATGACTTACTTTGTGAAAAGTTTGCAAATCTGATGAAAAGTAAGTTCCAAATGAGTATGATGGGTGAATTGAACTACTTTTTGGGCTTACAAGTCAAACAGTTGAAAGATGGAATCTTTATTCATCAAACCAAGTATACCAAGGAGTTGCTGAAGATGTTTGGTATGGAAAATAGCACCAAGATATCAACTCCAATGAGTACAAACATCAGATTAGATGAAGATAAAGAAGGAAAAGATGTTGATCAGACCTTATACAGAAAGATGATAGGAAGTCTGCTGTACCTCACAGCCAGCAGACCTGATATATCCTTTGATGTAGGTGTCTGTGCAAGATTTCAATCAAAACCTAAAGAAAGTCATTTAGGTGCAGTCAAAAGAGTTCTCAAGTATCTTAAAGAGACTTTGGGAGTAGGGATATTGTATTCTAAAGATGGAAGTTTCAAAGTTATATCCTACTCAGATTCAGATTATGCTGGATGCAATATTGACAGAAAAAGCACCACAGGAACCTGTCAGTTAATGGGAAATAGACTGGTTTCCTGGTTCAGCAAGAAACAGAACTCTATATCAACTTCCACTGCAGAAGCAGAATACATTGCTGCTGGAAGTTGATGTGCACAGATACTGTGGTTAAGACAATAGTTAAGGGATTATGGAATTGAAGAAAGATAAATTCCAATTATATGTGACAACACAAGTGCAATTGCAATTACTGAAAATCCTATTTTGCACTCAAGAACCAAGCATATTGATGTGAGACATCATTTCATAAGAGATCATGTTGAGAAGAAGGATGTGGTGGTTCTTTATATCCCTACTGAAGATCAACTTGATGATATTATCACTAAACCTTTGGATAGTGAAAGATTTGCTAAATTAAGGACAGAACTTGGAATCATTGAAGTTGGTGATCAAGAGATCTTTGGAATTCACTAAGGGGATTACTCTTTGCTATGTTGGGTGAGCTCACTTAGCAGATTAGTCATTGGTATCAACAATTCCATGTACTTATGGTTGGACAATTGAGCAAATGAGGTTGCCAAAGGGATTGGTCTTTGTCATGTTGGGTGAGCTCACTTGACAGATGATCAGTCATTGGTATTAAACTTCATCTTGTATTATCAATTGAACAATACAAAAGAATTTAAGCATCAGCAGAGTATTTTGTCGGCAGTTCTTTGAGACATTTTATCAAGAAAGTCTTGAGCCAAGTCTCATTGATGACAAGGCCTTGAAGATACGTTACTCACCAAACTTACTTAAGTCAAAAAGCAGAAGGCGGGATATTTATTTCCTATTTACAACCACAGTTAACACGATCTAACGGTTACAAAACGTTATGGAGAGTAATGGGCCACGTGTCAAGACAGCATTCACTCATATTTAATCATGGTTAAATGCACAGTACACGATCTAACAGTTCTCAACCGTATCTGTCTATATATATGCAGACCTACACAGAGCCTACTCACAAAAATATCAGATCAAATTTCTTGCATTTACACTGTGTAAACGCAGATCTAAAAGATTTCTTCTTCATCTTTTCTTATCACAATGGCACCAAAGGATGAAGTTCATATTGGAACCTTGTCAAAGTGTAAGAGGATACGTTAAAGACTGTAACTCTACTGAGCTAGCCATCAATATAGGAAGAAGAATCAGATGATTTGCTGGGCTAGAAAATGTTATAAACAAGAGATTGGAACGAATCTCGTATATCAATGTGCTGGAATTCTTGAAAAACATTGTTATACATGAAGGAAGAGAGGCCTTCACTACAACAGTCAATGGAAGAGAGATAGATATTTCCTCGGACTGGCCGAAGTTTATTTCATTTTGCACCGTGAAATAATGCTCTTACAAATCCAGAGGCAATGAATCTACCCAGGTTGAAGTTTGTAGATCAAATAAAGACCAGTGATGCTATACCTTCCAGTCTAGGCATCAATGTAAGGCATATTGGTTATGAGTACAATCTACTGTGCAAATTGGTTGCCAAAACCATTTTGGGATTGGTTGGAAGCCTAGATACTCTATCTGGACCTAAGATAGACCTATTGATCATCATCTGCAGAAGTTTAAGGTTTGATTGGGCTGGATTCTTTATACACTATATGAAGAAGGTGTTCACTGAAGATAGAGATGGTATAAGGAAGTCCAAGGTCAAGGCCCTGGGTATACTGATTCAGACCATGCTGACTCATTTTCAGATACCTGATGTTTCATCTGAAAAGATCAACCAATCAAGATACAAGCCAGTGGTTGCTACTCCTATTCCTGGATTGGATGATGAAGATGAGGTTGAGGAAGCTGCTGACAGTGATGATGGTGGAAATGATGGTGATGCTGGTGGTGAGCAGGTTAATAAAGTTGTTAAACCTGCTGCACCAAAGAAGACTACTGAGAAGAGAAAGGCTGCTGACACAAGAAAGATAACAGAGTTATTACAACCTAGAAAGACAAGAAAGCAAACAAAGACACGAGACTCATGAGTCCATCGAGGGTCCAAATGAAATTGAAACTACTGACCTGCTAGAAGTTGCAAAGAAGAAAAACGATTCTTTGAAATTTTGAAGGAGCAACAAAAGGAATTCAGTAGAAAGAGGAAGTCTACTGAAGTTGAAGATGAACCACTTTCCAAAAGAATGAAGGAGATTGCCAACAAGTAGGCGACGCGAATCTATGCTTTCTATCTTTCAATCAAGAAAAAGCATGGAAAGGGTAAACAATTGAGAATTTTGGAAAGTCAGAGAGAACAACAACAACAACAACAAGAAGAAGCAGAAGAAGAAGGAGAGGCTATTGAGGCAGAGCCCTTGACTATTATCATGCCTAATGAGGATGTGGAGGTTGTTATTGAGCAACTCACCGGTGAATCACAGAATCATCATCAGAATCGAGTCTCTTTGTCGGGTTGTTGAATCCTCACTGTAAGAGGCTGCTGAGCCTACTAAAACTGCACAAGTTGTTGCTGAGCAACTTGTACAAGAGCCACAACAACCTACTGAGTCAACACCTGTTGTAGTAGCTGAAAGTTTGGTACAAGACTCTGCAAGTCCTACAATAGTTCAGAGGGAAGAGCAGTCTGCTGCTAACCCTGCTGATGAGCATATAAGTCAGAGGGAACCAAGTATTGTACAGATAGAGGTAGTAGGGACTAACATCCAACCTGAACAACCTACTGACCTTGAGGCATCTGTGGAAGAAACTTTAAATTTACTTGTTGAGACCTTTGGAGGTCAGCAAGGTACTGGAAAATCTCCCAGAAGGTCATTCATGCCCTTTGAAAGACAAGAGAAAAAGAAGAAATAAGGGTATGTTGATCCAAAGCTCCTGCTGGTGGCTGATTATTTCCAATGGAAGTTTGGATTTTAAAATAGACAAAAGCCAGCTGCAGAACCAATGACAGACTTTGAAGAATGGGCTTTTGAAAGATTGGGAGTGGAGAATTTGTTTGGATCTCGGTTGATACCACCTTCGCAATCAAGGTGATGGATCTGCTTGATGAACAACGAGAAGAGAGGAGGTATCAAGTTCGAGGATCCAAGAGGTGATAATGATGACTCTTCATCATCCGATTACGATGACAATCATCCTCCGGTCCAGGAGGAGTCGGTGGAAGTGCTATGATTATTGAACCAAGAATAGAGCAATCTTACTGGTGCTGGACAATCCACTGAGAGGTAACAAACTAGACAAATGGATGAGGATGTGGAAAATCTCACCATAGAGGATATTGAGGCACAAATCAATGAGGGCATAGACATTGGTGCAAACAGAATGGTTGGTGAGATAGATCCCTTATTTGTTGAAGAACCTGTTGAGCATGTTGATGATCAGCAGACTGTGGATTCAAATGATGAGAGAGTTACTGATCATAATGAACCTAGTGTCAGTTCTGAGGATTCTGTTCAATATCAATACTGGATTGACACTGAGGACACCTTAACCAAAACTGCAAATTATCTGAGAAGGATTGGTGATATTGGGGAATTTCAACAAGAAAATATGTATATATTCCCTGATCAGGTTATTATGGCACATATTGCAACAGAATCAAGGCAAGAAGTGGAGGTACAGGTTGCTGAGGATCAAACAACACCTGGACACAGGTTGGAACAGGAGGTACAGGCTGTTGAGGAACAAACAGCACCTGGACATAGGTTGGAACAAACTTTGGGTTTGGAGGAAACCCCTACTGTTGTTGGAGTACAGGCTGCTGTAGTGGAGCCTACTGGAGTCAAGACCACTGTAGGGAAAGATGGTCAGCAGGCTGCTGATATTGATGAGGAAGAGCAGCTGCTGGATTATGACTACAGTGATGAGGAGTTTCAAATGCCTGAAGAAGAAAATGTTGATGATGAACCTCAACAGGCATTTGTTCCAGTTCTTGAAGAACCAGCTCTTGACCCTATTCTAGAGGAATATCAAGGACCAAACCCTGCTAGACTGGATATGAGTTTTGTAGTGGTTATCAGCAGACATAGGCCACAATACAATGTAGAAGAGCCTGCTAATGGAGGAATGGCTGGTGGGGTACCAGCACATGTCATGGAAGAGTTGAGGACAGTAAGAAATGACATTGCAAATCTAAGAACTCAATTTGACAGAAAAGAGCAGAGATTTGAAGATCTGATCAATTTGGTGGAAAATAGAGGGAGGACTACATAAATAGTTGCCTCCAATATTACCTCAAATCAGTATGCTCTTGCAGACCTTACCCTAGAAGTGAGAGGAATCAAGCAAGGAAATACAATGAAGGAGAAGTTTCTGAAAGATCAATTTGAAGCCATCCATCAGAAACTTGATAAACTTGCTGAGGCTGCTGGAACATCTCAACCTGATGAATTGGATCCTAAGCTTATTGAGAGGATCAATCTACTGAAGCAAACTTTGCAATCAAGGATTACTGCAGTTGATACAAGAACTGAAATTATGGAAGGACAACTGAGTAATCTGGTTATCACCCAGGAGAGTGTTCATTGCCTGTTGTCCCGTTTTGTTGATGATGTCACTAAGGGGGAAGAGGGCCAAACAGTAGTAGCAAAAGAGGCTGCCAAAAATTTTCACAAGAAAAGATGGGAAGCTGATACTAATGCATTCAGGGAACCTGCACCTGGCAGACTTCCACTTACTGATGATCTCCTCAAACAATATAAGAATGAGTACCACAACAAAAGGAAACCTTATCATGACAAGGGATTTCATGAAGGTTTAAACTCATTTCTGGGCTTAAAGTTTTGGGAAGCATGGGTTAAAGCTTTGAGGGAAAATTATAAAGGTGGAAGAAGTGGAAGAATTGGAAGAATTGGTAGAGGTGAACGGAGTTTGCCTATCACAAAAGCAAAGGACTCGCTTGATGAATTCAAAGAACTATACATGAGATTAGGATTCAGAGTAAATCAAATTAATCTCATTCTACCTAAAGCATGGAAGTGGTGGAAAGAAGTGAATTCCTACATTGATTTCACTCTGATTGAAAATGAATGGATGAGTGAAATGATTGAAGAGATAAGAGCCTACCAAGAGCAAGTGGAGAAGGCAAGGGAAGAAAGAGAAAGAAGACAGTAGATCAGCAGACCTTATATGTTTTATCTTTGTGGTATCTAGATTGTAATACTTTGAACATATGATTATAATGAGATATGACTGGAATTTGTTCTGTTTTTGTATTTAATCTTTTTGCTTTGCTGTTAGGTGAGGGTAGTGGCATCATCACCAAAAAGGGGAAAATTGTTGGACTTATTTTTAAGTTTTAGTGATGAGTGCCAGACTAACTGTAATAGAGCAAAGGCAAAAAGATGTCTAGATCAAATGTATAGGCTTATTAGAGTTTGATCTTTGTATAGGTTTGATCAAACAAGCCTTTGTAAAGGTCACCGGCTTGTATCGTGAGACTAGTCTAAGTCGATGAGGGTAGTTAGGTCAAGAGACTTATCGTGGACCTGCTTCAAGACCAAGGCTGAGGGGTCAAACTCAGTTAATGAAGGCTAAAGGATCAAACTTAGTAATTAAAGTCAAGGATATGGAATCAGAATTTAGGGAAGTCTGTGATGACCTAAACTGATTACATGTACCTTGTGTACAAGGTCTAAGTTCCTTAAGTTGGATGATAATTGGAACTTAGTTATTTGCAAAAAGGTGTAATCTAACTACATAAATAAAAGTTAGATAAAAGACAGTTAGCAAAATATGGTTCAGCTGACTGATATGTATCTCAGCAGACTCATAAACCTGCTGATACATATACCTCGATTCATTCAAGATTATATTGGAAGAAAACATGGATAAGGACAGCTAACAACCTCTAATTTTATCAAACAAATCAATGGTTGAGATTAAAAGGACGTTGGGATGATTCAGGACTTTATCCAATGGTTACAAGTCAAAGGGTGGACAGCTAACAACCTCTAATTTTATCAAACTCTAATTTCTGCATTTAGTTTGTATAACACATCAACCTACTGAATCTAGCAACTGAACTCACACACATACACTACTGAGTATCTAATACTTGGTATCATATTTATCAACAAGTATTAAGGCTTAATTTTTTATATAATTATGCTGCACAAATTCAAAGAGACTCAACACTCAAAGAGACTCTCGAGGGTCACAGACTCTCAAGTATCGCAGGTCACTGAGTTTCTTTGATTTGTTAACTCCAAAAGTTTTAAGTGTTAAGTTTATTCACCCCCCCCCCCCCCTCCTATAAACTTAACCAAAGCCTTTTCAAGGGACCAACATGAGGTTTCCCCTAGAATTGGGGCGATCATGCTGTAGTGATTGGGTGTGATACTGAAGCATGCGTTGGATTCATATTGCTCGTCCAGAAAACGCTTATCCTATGATTAGAAGTAAATATCGGAAATGACCTTCTTATAAGGAATGTCTAGCTCTCTTGAATCTTTGCAAAGTGGGAGTAAATGAGTTACTTCGAGAGATCATGATATCCAGATTATAAGATACGGTCGTTAATGTATTGACACTCGAGATATGACCGTATGGATATTATTGTAGCGATAGGATTGTATTTACACGGTAACTATTTCATAAGAAATGTAGTAGTTGTTGGTCCCTTGGAAAGGCAGACACAAGTTTAGAGGGGGGTGAATAAACTTGTTACCAAAAACTGGATTTAAAACGATTAAGGTTCAATTTTAACTTGTGTGGAGTTGAGCTGACTAATCTGAGTCTAAGTCAAACTGACTTATAACAAAACTGAGTCAACCGGCACCGGAAATAAGTTTTAGCCTTTAAATGGATCTTGTTGTTTCTATAAGAAAAAGCTAAGTATGCAAAACTGAATTCTGGTGAATGTCAGTTTGTGAACTGTGAGTGGCTATAACAATCAGTTTTCAGTATGTTGTAAAAACAGTATTAAATGGTGTATAAGTAAATGACTGAATGTAAATGCGTAAAGTAAGTAGAGCAAGAATTATAGTGGTTCCGAGTGGTGTAATCCCGTACGTCCACTCTTCCCATGTGATGTAGGAGGAAAATTCCACTAGAACTTTCTGAGGTAAGCTGTTACAAAAAGTCCTGAATTATAGTCCTTGACTAATCCCTAGTGTCACTATCTAAACAACTAAAGAACATGTCGGATTGTTTTTCTCCAACTGCTTGAACCACTGGTCCTTGGAGGGTTGCGTTGCCTCTTCACCAGCTACCACTACAACCACAGTCTACCCGACTGCAAATGACACAACTGTCCTTGGCAATTCCGTGACCGGATTGCTTCACAGTCTAAACCTTTGATTAAGAATCAAAGTTGGGCTGAGAATCAATAAATTGATTCTTTCTTGTGGTTCTTTCAAAGTGTGGAATTCTGGATTTGATCGATGTAGCTTGAACACTTGAAGAAATCTAGATATGATCTTGTTAAGCGCAGATAACAATTCATATTAACTAGACTTGTGCACAAAAATGCTTGAAATCTTATTAATTCGGTGTTTAATTCTTGATGTCAAGTCCTCTATTTATAGTGTGAGGTCCAACGTTCATCTTGCTTGAATTTGAATTCTTTTAACGTCTATATTTTCAGATGTCAGGTGTTAGTGACCGTTCTGACAAGTCAGTTCTTCATCCAATTAAAATCCTTGATTTATAATGTTCGAATGTACTTTCATTTTCTTGGATGGCTGACTATAAAACTGATTATCCTGATCAGTTTTATACTAAGTGTGTCAGTTTTCAGTTTGTTAACTGACTTAGAGCATTAACTGAGTTTTTACTCTTCTTCAAAACTTAGTACTCTATTTATCAGATTTTATATGACTGAATCAGATTACACCATTCCTTAAACAAATCATATAAGATGATTCTTAGGTCTTTTCCAAGATCCATAAAGTCAGTTCAGACCATCACAGACTTACGTGAATTCTAACTTTACAGTCTCGGCTTAAGTCTTCATAACTGATTTTGAACCCTCAGTTCTTCAATCTTCTACAACTGAGTCTGTGTCCCTCAGTTCTTCATATACTGAGTTTGTACCCTCAGCCTTCAGTTCTAGATAATGTTAGGTGTAGTGCCCGAAAGACAATTTGTGTAATTGTTTTTAATAATGAATGACAAATTTATCTCACCTTATTACTTGCTTTGTGCTTGTAAAGTAATACATCAATGAAAACCCTAAGTATATTCAGATGTAACCACTTAACTCGGTGTATGGATTACACGTAAGGATTGAGTTAGTGGAGATATGCTTAAAGCTGTTAGTCCGTGGTGAACTTAATCGAGTTTAGGGTCTCTTGATTAAAACACCAATAATGCGCCTGAACACCTTAGGGTGTGATAGTCTTATCCGGATCTGTCGGTGAGAGGGTACTCACGTGGGGCATTTATATATGATGGCATTCATATAGGATCGGACCGATTTAATCTGAATTTCTCGGTATAATTCCGTAATCGAGGAATCTTATTAAATCATTAGATGATCATATATGGATCAACCTTAATCCTGAGGTGATCACAGGATGCTGCTTGTCCCGGGGTAGTGTTTGATGTGTTAGTTACGGTTCACTTTAATATGTGTTCCAAGCCACTTCTCATTGGCACTATCTCCAGATGAGTGAGTAGTTCTGATTTTCACAGACATGGAATCCATTCCTTCCTGCGGGAAGTAGAGAGACAGTCCCCTTATTTGTTAGCCCTAAGAAAGTGATCGATCCCGGGAGTTCACATTTGACTAATTAGCTACTAGTCAGATATGTGTGCTAATTGATCATTAGGGGGTTAATGGTAAATAAGGATAAGATATTCTGAGTCGGGTTCACGGAGACTTCCCACTCAGAATGGACAGTCTATGGAGGGTTAATCCATATGTAGTGATTATATCAATGGACGCTTATTTACTCTATGGGTTGAGTATAAGTATACATCTATAATCGGTAGAGTTCGGTTTGGGTTTATGGTGGCGTAATCCCGAATTAATAATTAATGTACTTATTCTGTTTGACGAATAATTAATTATTGGAGCTACTAGTTATAAGTCCATGGTCCCCGATGTGGCTTCTGTAATTCGGACTAGTAATCTTGTTACTTGGGCCTCAGTGATAATTAATTGGCTGGGCTAATTAATTGATATGCATGGATATTATTTAGTTGGGCTAAATAATATAATACACATAAAAGACATTTTATGTGGGCTTAGTAAACCCTTAATGTGGCGCCAATGTGAGTCAATTAATTAGAGAGAAATTAGTTTTCTTGGATAATTATTTGACATGTGATTTATCATTTATTTGTTAAATGATAATTCATGGAATATTAGATAATAATATGATTTATCCTAATTTGTTTGGGATAATCATTTTATTTATCTTTTATTTGGAATAAAGGATTAATGTAATAATTATCCCTTAATTATTTAATCCTTGGAGGACAAGGATTACTCTCCTATATAAAGAGAGTTCTCCCAAGCCTTAATTGAATGGCGAAATTTCGACCACCACTTGAAAAAGTAGAGAAAATTTAGTTTCTCTTGTCTAGGGTTTTAGAAGAAGAAAAACTCTAAGTTTTTCTTGGTGTTGCATATCAAGGAGGTTCGTGTATCAAGAAGGGTGTCCACCAACCGCCGTTTGGAGAACACATCGGAAGATCAAGGCGACTCTTCCCGTTATTGGTAACATAATCTTAAACCCCCTTGTAGTACTTAAGTCCTTTAATTATGAATTGTGTCATATAAATCGTGATCCATCCGCTGCGCATAGATCTAACTCGTTTAGATCTAAGAACCTGCATCCTTCAGATAAGCCAACTGTGTCTGTATCCCTCAGCGAACTTACCTTCTTCAGTTCTGAGTGAGACTTCAGTTTTAGGTGTACATCTTTCAGTCTTAAGTCGTGTACAAGTTTTATAGATGATTTCCATTTTTCAGTTTTACGACACTTCTATCTATTACAGTTCTTGTCTTATACAACTTATACAATTATCATACTCTAGAAAATCCTATACATTCAGTTCTAGACATCTTTTAGCTTTTCACTATAACAGCTAGTTTTAGCACTTCATCAATGGGGTGTAAACAAATAATTAACTAAGTAAGATGAATCATCATCAAAACTAAAATTTTATTCCCAACAATTTCCCACTTTTTGATGATGCCAAAATCCTCATTAAAAGAAAAGCTTAAAGATATAAACAATACAAAACAAGGTAAAAATGGAAACTGGATTTCATTATGAGTGCAGAAACTGGAATAGTTACACAGTTGATAATAACTGAAATAAGATCTAAACATTTATTTGTGTAACTTTTATAAACTTCTGTTCCTTATCGTGAAGACGATTTTCTTCTTCAATCTTTGTATCTTCCTTGTGGAATGTCCTGAGATAATCCACTTGGCTTGTAAGTTTCCACTTCCTCCACAGAGCTAACTTAGGGAGGTGTCTTTCAAGCTAGTAGTGGTCTTCAAAATCTGCAATATCAGCTTTCAATTGTTCTCTCTTATCTTTGATTTGAAGTCTTTCTTCAATCCTCTTGATCTTCTTGTGATGTGCCATCTTCTGATTATGATAAACATCAGATAAGAAATAGGCAAAAGATTCTTCATAAGTTCTGTCTATGTATTTCGCTTTGACATGGTTATAGTCAGCGACGAACTTCATCCATAGATCCATTGTCAGAGTAGCTCTTCTTTCTCCAGGTTGACTGTACTTGGCAATGAGCTGTTCTTCAGATATTTCTTTCACATCTCTGACATAAGGACCTGCTGCTGATTTGCATTTCTTCAGTTCTGCTTCAAGCTTCAGCTTCTCTTCTTGTAATCTCAGCTTTTCTTGTTCAACTTCCCCCTTTTTGGCATCATACAGCTGAGTAATCAACTGTTGAGTTGCCTTTTGATCTGCTGAGATATCTTTCTGAGAAGTAAGAACTTCTTGGAGCTGAGTCTCTAACCCATAGATTCACTGATTGAGGTGCCATTCCGCTTGAGCGTGAATTTCTCTGTCTTCCATAGTTGTAGTTTCAAGTTTTTCTCTTAGACTGAGAATTTCTGTGATTGAGTTTGAAGTGGATTTCTTGAAGACATCCAACTTAGTGTGAACTGAGACGTCAGTTTTCTTTCTATAATCCAAGTATCCAGAATTTTGTGACAAGAGACCATTATACTCGTCCTTTTGGTTGAGTACTCTGCTCAATTCTTCTGTTGTGAGCTTCTCGGATAGATCTTCTTCTTCTTCTTCTTGGATTTTAGACAGAGTATCATCTTCAATTATCATCAGTTGTTGATTATCATTTCCTTCAGTTCTTTGCTGATTGTCAGTTGTCTGGTTCTCAACTAGCAATTCTTCCTGCTGAGTGACTGTTTGCTCTGTTTGTCTTTTAGGTTGATTTTATGACTGCAAAACTGTACTCTTTTCAGCTTCTGTTCTTCAATCATCATATTTATCATCATCTTTCTTTTGTGAAACATCCTTGGGAAATGATGATGTTACTGACTCTCTTCTCTGAGCTACTTTGTGGAATCTCTTATAGCAATTGGTGAGAAACTCATCCATAGGAAATAAGGCATATATGTCATTGACTTCAAGTTTCTCCAACAATAGCTTTTCTTCAGTTTGAAGAGTATCCTTGATAGCTTCATGAGAGTCTTCAGTCTTGAGCTTTAACTTCATCAGTTTGATAATCCTTTCAGTATCAAAAGTATAAGCTGATACTGATTGTGGAACTTGTTGTTGCTGAATTGGCAGTTGCTGAGATTTTTGTTGCTGAAATTGTTGTTGCTCTTGACTAATTTCCATAGCAGAAACTTGTTTCTCTAATTTCTTCTTTTGTAAGTGAGAAACAATTTCAGTAACCATGCTGGTTTTCCGTATGACTTCAGTTGTCGGCTGATGTTCCCCCTCAGTTGGTGCTAACTGATTTGACTGATCTGGGAACAAACACTTTCCAACTGACATTTCTTTCTATGATTCATCTTTCCTCTTGATTCCTTTCTGTTGAGCGATCTGCTGAGACACAGTTTTCTTATTGGCTTCAGGTTGGGAAGTCCTGGAAGTTTCTTTCCTAGAATGGACTGGTGTTGTACTTCTTATAGATGCAGCAGCTTGTGCCATTTACGAAGCCAATTTTTTTCTTGGTGCTCAGCACCATTTCCATGGACATTTTCCATGGATTATAGTTGTTGCCATTCATCAATGGCTAAACAAGAACCAGAGAAGGATTCTCAATAGGATGAACATAGAATGGACTGGAGGGACTTATTTCTTGTTTCGTAGCTTCCATGGCTATCAAGAATTCTAGAATAGATCACAAATCAATAATGAAAGTGACAAACCGATCAAGAACTGATCCAAAAAACTCACTCAAAGAATGATAGTTTACTCTCAAGAAAGTGAAATCTCAGAAAAGATGAAGAACACTCTCAAGATTTTTCAAAGATTGGAGAGAAAACGTAGGATAGCATTCAGAAAAATTCTCAAAGTTCTTGCTATGATACCATGATGATGTTTATAGAATCATAAACTGAAAAACAAAATGCGGAATTATTATTGATGAACTAAAAGTTACAAGTTAAGTTACAATGCAGCTGATCATGGGGTATTTATAGCTTCGTACACCTCATGAATCAGTCAGAAGTAGTTTCCAACGGTTAAAACTAGGGCTGGTATCGGGTCGGGACCCGTCCCGTAACCCTCCTACCCAATCCCCGACCCGATAAGATTTGGGAATCCATTATCCCCCCCCCCCCCCGAACCCGTACCCGAACGTGTCGGGATCCCGAACATTCGGGACCCGAATGTTTGGGATCCCGACACGTTCGGGAGGACACATCCCGAAAAATACCATCTTAGTTTTTTCATCACCTTCAGTCAGCAAAAACGTACATAACCAAAATAAAAAAGTTAAAAGCACACGTGCAAAGTATAATTTTAAGTGATAAAATGCTAAACTTGATGCTTTGGCCCAACTTTAAATAAAGAAAAAAAACCAAATTAGCACATAGCATTACCAAATATGATACAGGTCCAAAAGAGAAGTAAATCAGATGTAGCACGGCAAAAGAAGGCAAAACAAGAGCATTTTGCATTACACATTACAAGCTATATCCAACGAGTTTTACATTTGCCAAAGACCAACATATGACATGACAATGCATCTCAACAGCAGCACAAAAAATTTCCAAACCATCATGAAAAGAGAACACTATATTTCCAAACACCATCATGGCATCATCAACTGAAATCTTCCAAGCCACTCTGCGCAGGATGTCATTTTGACACAAAAAAATTGATTAATAGATTTTAAAACAACAATAACACACATCCTTAAAACAACAATAACACACGTTCTCGGGAAATCAAGGAGAATGTGCAACTTCGTGGTAACTTCATTCAATAGGTGAGGATGTCCATAACGACAATAATCAACCATAAGTACCATATCCTCTCAGATATCTAAATATGTCTCCAAACCTCTCTAGTCTCCCAGGGCCCGAATTAGATTGGTCATTCTAAGAGGAGCATTTGAAGGTTGTCTCCACATGTGGCCAAACCTTCTCAATGTGTTTCCTACATTTTCCCATCAATAGATGTTCTTCTATTTTTATCTTTATTTTTAGTTTCCTTTCTCATCGTATTAATTTTCATGTCCCTGAAGAAAAATTGTGCTCTTATTTATTTCATTCCAGGCACCACTAAAGACTCCTCAATGGGATTCCTCCTTAATTTCAAAAGTGGTTGAGTTTTGGCTACACAAGTGGTCTAATAGATGAAGGGGTAAAACTTTCTAAAAATGAAAGTAAAATTGCAGTAAAGCTTAGAAATCAATTGAAAAACAAACCCCTGCCAGAAATTGAAAAAAATTATTTGCTTAAACATATCATTATAATTCGGAAAGGAACATCATTTTTACATTTCTAAGCAAAGGAGCATCCAAGATTAGTAAAGGAAGCTCACCTTTTCATACATGTTCTTATGTAAACAGAAGAGAAAAATTAAAAGTTCAACACGAAACTATCAAGCCATGTCAATTTAGAAGCATTTTAAAGCAGCATAAGAATAGATGAAAAATGAGTGTTTTAAGCCATGTGTGTTTTTTTTTACCTTTGTACATATTTACGGTAGCTCAACAATGCAAACACTTCATCTTCCATCCATATTGATACCTACAAACAATAAAAAAAATCAGATACACATAATATATAATAAGAATATAAATGAAAATTGAGTTGAAGCAGAATTTACATCAATAACAACAAAGACATACAACTTTTACCAATGAAAATGATAGACAAAAGGTTCAAACACTAAATAAAAAAACTAAAGCAAGCTATGTAGAGGCTTACTTGTGACCATTTCTTCACATTCCTTATAAAAGTCGAGTTCATCTTCCGTCGGTTCCTTGTATAAGTTAAATTCTTCCGCTTTAAGCCAATCCTTAGTACACACAAGTGCCTCGACCATTTTGGGATGCAATGATGCCCAAAATGGATCCACAATCCTCCTTCCAAGGCTAAAAGCATTCTTGCTAGCAACTGTTGATGAAGGGATTGCAATAATATCCTTTGCAACCTTTGAAAGAACCGGAAATGCCGTTGTATTTCCTTTCCACCACTCTAAGATATCAAAGTTTGGGCTCCATTTCACATAAGGATCAAACAAGTACTTGTCCACTTCGTTGGTCAATTCCGCTTGATTTTCAGTTTTCCTTAATTGAGACATTCTTAAATGGTGCTTCAGTTTAACAGGATCGTCCTTATACATTTCCATCAACTCATTGTCTACATCACCGTCATTAAACTCGTTTAAAGGCTCCAGAAACGAACTCCCTTTATAAGCATGATACAACTCCAAGAGACAAAGTTTTAGACCATCAAGAAATGAATGTATTCTAGCACCATCATAATTCAAATCCCCCAAATGGATCTCAATCATTTGAAGCTTATAACGAGGATCTAGAATGCTACAAATGAAAACAAGCTTGTTCACTTTCTCAAGGTCACCCCAATACTTCTTGAACTTACTCTCCATTTTCATAGCAACTTCTTGCAATGTTTCCTCGGTAATGTCATCCTTTGTTTTGTCAATGGCCATCCCTATTGAAACTATTTCCTCCCAAATCAAGTTTGTTGTAGTTCATTTGCTTGCACTAAGTTTCAATGTTGTATCATAAAATCTCTTGAGGAATTTCACAAATACTTGTGCCATCTCCCAATCTTTTTCATAAGGAGGCCCCAACCTTTTTCTTCTCTGTGGACCCTCAAACTCTTCAAAGTATTCAACATATTGTACATTTTCGGTCATCCTATCAAATACTCTCTTAAACTTAAATGCAAAAGAAAGCATTGTATAGGTGGAATTCCACCTCGTAGGCACGTCCATAGGAACAGTTGACATTTTATCCATTTTCAGTCTAATTGCACACTCCCTAAATTGGTCCAACCTAGCCGCAGAAGAGTGAATATACTTCACACTATTTCTAATAGACTCAACCGATTGATTAAGAAACTTCAAGCCACTTTTCACAATTAAATTAATAATATGACAACAACATCTTAAATGCAAGTACTTACCATCAAATAATAGAGTGCCCATCTCCTTTAGTCTCTTTTGCATATACGCCAATGCTTTATCATTTGTGCTTGCATTATCTACCGTAATGGTGAAAACTTTATTTATGCCCCAATTGCTCAAACATGTTTCCAAAACTTTACCAATGTCATCTCCTTTATGAGAAGTGATCTTAGTGAAATTTATGATCCTCTTGTGCAATTTCCAATCATTGTCTAAGAAATGGGCAGTGACCACCATATAATTAATATTTTGTATTGATGTCCAAGTATCGGTAGTGATACTTACCCTTTGATCACCAATGACACTCTTGATCTTAGTCACCTCCATTGCATATAAATCCCACACAAGTGATGCGATTTTCCTCCGGTTAGGAATCTTGAATCTTGGTTGAGCCTCATTCATCATCTCTATGTACCCTTCCCCTTCCACAACCCTAAAAGGCATCTCATCTTTAATAACAAATGATAAAACCTTTTGTTCAAGCCTTTTTTGGTTGAATGAGTGATATCCAAAAGGATTATTCGTGCTGGTCGTGCTATAGTAGAGATCGAGAAGCATCAATATTCACCATATTATGAGGATTTAATTTGCATTTCTTCACATGCTGATCAATGCCATTATTCCCATGTACTTTGGCATGTGCAGGAACTTCTTGTTTGAAATAATTGCAAACTGCAACAGTGGCAATGACCTCATTCTTATCATTTATTTTGATAACTTTCTTATCATGTGACCACACATTTGCTACTTTTTTTCTTCTGACTCCCACTTCAACTACTTGCTCATGAATGACTTGAGCTTTGGACTGAGGTAGAGTTGGAGGAAGGATGTCAATATTATCACCTCCCATAGAATTTTTCATGTTCACCTAGTTAACAACACAATACAAAGGAAACAGAAACACATTAATCAAAGAAAAGCACTGAACCATGACTGTTATAAACATTTTCAAAGAAAAGCTTAGAAAACACACAAAAATGAAACCCAGTTCTAACATACCACACAGATACAAAAAAATATGAAACCCCTCCACTACTTTGGCACAAACAATCATTATTGCATAATTTCAAACCATTATATACCTCTTTTCACGGAACGGGTAAAACAATAGCAATAATATAGTACCAGCACACAACACATACCTACCACATAATGCATCTAACCTACCCTCTCTGCATAAGCTACTGCCATATTAACATTGTGCAAGAAATGAAAGAATTCAACAGAGAACTGCAATACATACCCCATTTAAAAAGTTTTAGACAAATTCAAATACCATACAAATACATATAGACAGAGGAAAAACCTATTATTTGATCACTTTAATAACTTCTATATACAGTCAAACATCATAAAAAAATTCCTTTCACCTGTAGTTAGGCAACCGAGTTATGAATTATGAGCGTGTAAGATAAATCAATGAAGAATATCCATCTTAACACAAATGTGCAAAAATCAGGTAGCACTCAGAATTCCTTTCAATTTAATCCATATTCAACAAAATATCAAAGAAAAATAACAACTAAAAATCCAGCAAGAGTAAAGGATTCACAAATAAAGATGGATATTAATAAACAAAAAAATCGCATACTATTCCAAGAGAAGAAGCCAAAAGAAGGCGAAGAGCAAACAAACCGTGAAGAATTGATCGACAGTGATCTACGAAAAAGGTGGCACAGGTTGAGGCAAGGCGGCGCAGGTTGAGGACAAGGCGGCGCAAGGCGGTGGTGAATGAACGAACAGAGAATTAGCCAATTAGGGTTCCATATTTCACTTTTACTGAGGTAAACTAAAAGTAAATAAATGTGTTTATTTTATCAACGGTAAATATATTAGTAGAAATTAAGAATATATATTATTATTGTATATATATAATTATTAAATTATATATATTATTTTGTCGGGACGGGTCGGGATCCCGTCGGGAATGAAGTTTTATACCCGAATGTATACCCGATTTATTTCGGGTCGGGAGAAACCCGACATAATCGGGTCGGGAAAAAGTCGGGTCGGGAAAAGTCGGGTTGGGATTGGGACGGATAACGGGTCGGGTCGGGAAATCGGGATTATTTACCAGTCCTAGTTAAAACAAACTATAACAGAATAACCGTTTTCTAGATTACATCATACTAAATTGATCGATGTCTTTGGCTTCCTTATACTTTTAGTAGGCTACTGGTGACTTCATATTATCAGCAGAGTACATCAGCTGACTGCACTCCGCATTCCCTTCAGCCTTTATACTGTAACAGTTATAGTGAAAATCTAAAAGACGTCTAGAAATTTATTGTATAAGATTTATTAGAGTCTGGTTTTTGTATGGGTTAAATTAGACAAGCATTGTAATAAAAATTTTATAGGTTTTAGTGGAGTCAATGGCTCAATTTGAAATCTAATCGAGAAGGTCTTGTTGAGGGATCAATCTCAGCTGACTTTATCAAGTGCTGAAGACTGAAGGCTGATGGGACATACTCAGTTGTGATGGCTGAGGGGGACTTACTCATTTGTGAAGACTGAATGCTGAGGGTTCAAACTCAGTTATTGAAGACTAAGCCTAGACTGTAATGTTAAAATTTAGGTAAGTCTCTGATGACCTAAACTGGCCTTATGGATCTTCTATTGAAGGTCTAAGATCCATATGGACAATGTGATCTTAGTTATTTTTATGTGATAAAATGGTGTACTCTGATCTCACAAACATAAGTTCATATTATTAGAAGCATCTCAGTCTTGAAGAACAATAAAATCTAAGTTAATGCTCAAACTCACCGATCAATGGCGAATATCAAAGACAACCAAGCACAAGTTAGTTCATCACTTCAACTTAAGGAAATTTGGAATGTTGAAGAAAAAGCAATATGATTGGTTGATAGTCAGACATATCAGAACAGATATTTACAGTCTGACATGATGATGATAAATCCAATATGACCGTTGAAGAATTCAAAATTCAAACGTTGGATTTCACCTATAAATAAAGGACTTAGCAACAAGGATAAAACACCGAAGCATAACATTTTACATACGAATTTTGCAAAAATATTGCTAAGTTATCACCATCATCTTTGTGCTAAAATTGCTAGATCCTGAAGATCTTCACAGTGTTCAAGCATTTCAAGACTTATCAGGATTCAACACTTGAAGATTCCTCAAAGTCTGAATCACTTTCTTGATTCAACCTAACTTTGATTTTTTCAAAGGTTTTGGACTGTGAAGTATCCGGTCTACGTTGTCAAGGACAGTTAATTGCAGTCGGGGTGATAGTATGTGGTGGAGCTGGTGAAGAGGAAATTCAACCCTTCAAGGACCAGTGAAGCATTTGAAGAACACCAATTCTACCTGTTGTTCAAGTGTTTAGATTGTGAAGCTAGGGATTAGTCAAGGACAATCAACTAAGACTTTTTGTAACCATTACCTAAAAGAGACTAGGGGAATTTTACCTCCTACATCACAGGGCAATAGTGGACAGACAGGATTTATTTTATTTGTGTATTTATTTTACGCAACTTACTTTAGGCATTTACTTTATTGCAAGTTATGTATCTCAGCATCATTTGTCTTATACAAACTGATTGAACTCACACCAAGCACTTAGCTGAAGTTCACCAAACTTAGCTTCGCATTCTTTCGACTGAACAACTATAACTTAAAATTCTTAATTATTAATTCCGTTGCATTTAACTCAGTTGTAGAAAAAGTCAGTAGACATTTTCTCAGCTCTGTTATCTTAACTCCGTAAAAAAGTTATAAAGGAAAAGTTTATTCACCCCCCCCCCCTCTAAACATATCCAAAGCCTTCTGAGGGACCAACAATATACAATATCGTAAAATGTGAGGTTAAAGAGACATAGACTGTAATAAAATCTAAGGGCACCGGTAATTTCAAGCTAAAACAACGAACTACTAGTTCAGGTGGCGATCTAACGACCCTACAACAAGCTTAGAGTGGGGAACTGTGGATACACACAAAAAAGAGTTTAAACTAAGTAAAATATATGGCCGAGCTATTATCCAACCGACTAATTTATAACCTTAATCCGTATCCGGATGTTATTCACATCTACTATAATGTTCCTAGCATTAGCAAATGGGTGTCGTCTCCAAATCCTGAAACTAGACATTATTCGATAATCTAACCTCCTATGTAAGATTCAACAGACCGTTGACCGGATTTAACTTACCTAACATGATCGACGCTCGATGAGATGCCCAAAAACGTTGATATAAATCTCACAGACAAAACTGAATCTAAACAACTAAGTCACTTTTACACGGTGATTCCAGAGCCCCGGATCCCATATCCACTCGAGAAATACATATGTAAGGACGTTACGTGAAATACGATTATCGAGTTGTGAACTCAACAACCATTACTAAGCACAAGCTCTAGAACAACATTAACACCAGGAATCAACAATCAACACCTCAAGAACACTTCAAACATCAATGTAAGGTTCCGATTTCATGGATATTCACATAATTCAGCTATATACTTGATTACCTACTCATTACATTAAGAAATTCACATGAAAACACGATTCAAACATAAAAGGGAACAAGAAATCAAGAAATAAGAAGAAATTGAAATACCGATTAGATTATGCCATAGAAAATCGAGTCTCCGGACGGAATCCCATCAATAACGCATCAAACTCTTATCGGCATTCTTCGAATTACAAAAATCTACACCTAAAATTAGCTAATAATATTTACAATCTACTCCTAGATCTAAAAAGACGAAAAAGGGTTGAAAATCACAGAAAATGAGCTGAAGAAGGTGAACACCGACCTAAAACCACAAAAAGGCGTATTTATAGTGGAGGGGTGCAAGTGGGCATATATCATGGTAGGTGCATGCCTATACGACCTCAGGCGTGCGCCTATGAGTACTGAGAGTTCAAGAAATTATATGTTTGGCTTTGTTCCTCCGTAAGCGAGCGCCTGCTGACACATATTCAGTAATAACTTTGTGTGTATACCTCCGATATGAGTGATTCAAATTGAGTTGGAAAGCTCATTCAATTATATACAACTTTTAAGAGGATGCGCAGTCCAGAAATTTCATCTTAGGTGGACCAGAATGTAGATTAAGTGAAACTAGGGTTGTAATAGCAACGAGTTTGAACGTTTATGCATCAGACACACGATCTTTCCCCCGTATCTTGCCTTTCAATAATCCCGAACACCTAGTTCATGCAAAAAATCACAACAAATACCCCACGTAACCCCTACAGGACACTATGGTGACCGAGAATGCATCAAAACACCGAAAAACTACGAGATTTCCAGACTTTACATCCTATGTCTCGAAATGACAACAAATGTGTAAAATGAATCAAAATACAACTAAATGTCTCCAGAAACATATAAAACGATGTATAACTACGGTATAATCACATAGAAAATGATAGTCATGTTGACTATCATCAACTACACCTTACATAGCATTTAATCGGCCTCGAGCAAAAATGAACGATTCAAAAAGAAATATGGAGTCAACATTGCTATCAAACATCTAGTCTATACGCATTGCAATGGTAAAACACAAGTAATTGATGCAAATGCATATGACTTAAGTTCTACCTTGTATTGAGAAAAGAATGTGTGTGTGTGTGTGTGTGTGTGTGTGTGTGTGTGTGTGTATAGCTTCTTCTACAATAATCACCAAAGACCGGTTAAGAATATAGACTTTTGATGTACCAAGGTTACATCATAGACTTATAATTCATAAACATATCCACTAATAAAGGTCAATCGAAATCTAGTGAGGTTTGGTAGACTTGAACGGTAGAAACGTTAGGCTATGATCGGGGCTAACGAAAGGGATATTTACAATAAAATAGAAAAGATAGGTGAAAGTGAGCTTTACTGAACATCAAACATTGAAAACGAAGCTCGTCCCTATGTAGCTACAGAAGACTCAACTCCTCATAAGGATGCTCGTTTGAATAGTATGAACCATTAACCGAGCTTGAACCTATAATTCATCCAACCTTCATCTTCTACACATCATTTGACAAGTCAGAAACGTAAGTCACATCCAGGTCTAGTTCGTACCGCTACATAAGACAATAGCATCACATTCTTTGTATCATAATAGAAGAAGTACCCGTCACCAATATCACAGTAACAAAACACATGGCCATAGATTATTTTTTTTAAACTTATTGTTTTCATCATTTTTTTTCTTTTTTCCCAGCAAAAACTATCAAAAGCCCTAAACTTCAATGAATTCCACCTCCACCGGGATACACTCGTACTTACCAACACCACCCGAGAGATATGTCACTCCACCACCTTATATCATATGTAAAATATGAAACATTGAGCTCAATATTGCAAGTGATAAAAGAGACATAGACCGTAATAAAATCTAAGAGCATTGGTAATTTCAAGCTAAAACAATGAACGACTAGTTCAGGAGGTGGTCTAACCACCTTACTAATAGAGAAAGTCTAAAAGACTTCAACGACCTTAATACATCAAATGTATATTATAACATGTAATACGGCTAAGACTTAATTACAACAAGAACATTTTCGTGTCTTGTATTATTAATATGATAAATTTAGGCGGCTTCTATCGGCACCACATATTTACTTCCGGCACCACAATTACTCCTGGCATCTTATAAATTACTTTTGGCACCCCATTGAATATTTTTATTATTTTTTTACTTCAACACTACCAAAAAAATATTACACCATTACTTCTTATACCACATTTTTTTTAAAAGTGCAATTGAGTCCTCTACTAAAAATTATGAAACAAAAAAATCCAAAAGTTTATCTCCTACATCCACCTTCATCTCTTCGACCTTCCACCACCCATAAACTTGATATAGGTGATGCAATCTCAACCAAATATTTGTATGCCTGTTATCATTGATTTTTGTGGTTGTTCTAGACATAGTCTCTATGGAAGTGAAACATGTAATCAAATATCATGTGGTAATGAACCATGTGATTACGAATCATATGGTAATACGTATCTTATCTAAAAATGACTAAAATACCCTTTTATGAGAAGGTTATAAATTCTAGAAAAATTGTCTAAAGCCTAAACATACTGATGCTTGTTGGCTTATGACAATTAATTCCACGAATGATATCAATGTCTATCACTCTCTTTGAATATTTTAGAAATAGTTTAATGTACTTAGTGATGTACCACAATTTAGAAAGCCTGAAAGGTTTAAGCTAGTACGAATATGAGATTGATGAACTATTTAGGAATTAATCGTCAATTGGATTGAAGTAATTGATGTCTGAAAGGTGTTTCAGAAGTTGTATGAAAAGGGAATTAGATTCTCCCTTGAAGGATACCATTTTTGGGATATGCAATTAGATTGTGTTTCTAAAATGGAAATAGCACTTCAGAATATAAAGATACGATGTGAGCCATGCGAAGTATCATTTACCAGTTTTGGGATAGTGCCCTTATTTGAAACATATACTTAACCGAATTCCAAAAATAAGGTTGAATGAATTCCGTATCAGATATGGAAGATGATGACATCAAATCCATCTTAACTGATGATTTATGGTTGTCGTGCTTCTAGAAAGCAGGCAACGTCTGAAAGGCTTGGAGTCTAGTATGACATATGTGACTTTTTGGAATATCTTAGCAAGTACGCTATATATCATTTGCTTATCCGTGGAGGAAAAGTGTTTGTCTCCAAACATGTTGTCTTCTAGAGGAAGTGTTTCTTCCAAAAGAAACTTAGGGAGTAAATAAGATCTCAAGAGAGTTTGAGGACCACAAAGAGATATTCAACCATCGGGGCATGAGCAAGCACTACAGAGTGATGAGGTGTAGTACACTGCTCAGCGCACACAAGTATTCTATAAGTCCACAGATGACCACAAGCCTGAAAGGGCTACTGGTGTGTTCATTTTGAAGAATGAATATCTCGTGACTTATGTAGAAATGCTTGAAAGGAAAGATTAAGAGATATGTCTTGGATCCATAATGTCTGAAGTAGGTTCCATGTGTGACAACCGGGTTATGAACCTAGTATGTCTTACCTAAAGGGAATGTCTCTGAAAAGTATAAGTAAGTCTTTGTGAAAGACTGACATGGATGGTTATATGATTACATGTTAAGCTGAGTTGATGGCTAAAAACTATAGGGTGTAAGCCTTGTAATTACCTTTATGCTGCCACCTATGCATAAATCTACTTAGATAGTGCTTGTTATAGCTAAGTATCATGGCTATATGATAATGTTGAATCATTGGGCCAATGGCTTGATGTTCGTAGACGATAACGTGATGTGTAACCTTATGAGATCCATTTATGAACTCAAACAAGCTCATCTGTATAAGTTCTTTGCATTGATTGATCAAAAAAGAGTTTGATTATATTAAAAGAAAGATATGACTAGTGTGCAATAAAAGTTAGTGGGAGTGTCACAGTTCTTGATCAAGGTATTGAATATCCTTCTCGGAATTGACACCCCATGTTACAGTCAATTAATATTTGGTAGTTCAAGGCTTTTTCGAGAATTCTTGGGAGTAGTAGTTCTTATTTTGGTAATAAGAATCTATAGTGATAGATTTAGATACTGCTCGATTATCACGGTTTACCTGCATAGATGAGATTCTAAAAGAGTTTAGCATAGATCATGTCAATATATACTGCTAGCCAGTATTCTTAGGGTCTATCTACGATAGGACGTTAGTCCTGAAGATTAGGTGAAAGATGATACTTATGGAAAGTTCCCTTTGCTACTGCAATAGGATTCATATCATAAGAATTGTACTAGATGGTCATACTGCATGAGGAGTCATGGGTAAGTATGAAAGTGATTCTGGTAAATGTCGAGAATATCCTTAAAAGTGTTAAGGATGGGTTCTTAGTTCATTGAAACTTGTAATACAATAAACGTAGATATATGATATGTGGTGTAAGTCACTCAACTCACGAAATACTAGAAAGAGTACTAGGCCAATTGTATTATAGAAAGGACAAGTCAAGGTCGATCCCTTAGAGACGATTCAACACAGATAATGAATCCATAAATCTAGCTCAAAATACAAATAACAGTCTCTAGACCAACAAAAAGCAGAAAAGTAATTGGCTTATCCCTCTTCACCGATCTCCTAACTTGATGTAATTAATCCTTATGTCTACGTTTCCTCATAATTCCCTTATTCAACCAGAACACATGTTTTAATTCAGTTTTAGCTACAGTTGTTGTCTTCTAACCTTATCTACTTCCATTCAAAGGATAGTAGAGGTCTATGTGCAGTTAACCTCCTTAGTTGGTTGTATTAACCCACACGAGGTACGGGATCGAAACGGACTGATTTCAAGCTTCACCCCGTCAATGCGTGCGCATCCCATACAATGAGGCCTGGTCGATCAATGTGTGTGCATTGAATAGAATGCGTGCGAAACATGAACATGATGCTCCAGAATGACCAATGCGTGCGCATTAAGGAGCAATGCATGCGCATTGTATGAACGGGATGTAAGTCTGGTTTACAGCAGCAAGAATGGGTGCGTATTGAAGGGGAATGCGTGCGCATTCACCCAGTTTTCCCTTTTCATGTCCTTTATGAATGTTTAATTGGTTTGCATGCCTGTGATGACATTCCATGTTATTTGACAATGTCTAACATCGAATTCTGGTAGCCTTGGTATCAAATCGCACCACAACTCAGACCCTTTGCGGGGAGAAGGTGGGAGCACCAGAAGGCTTTGTTTAGGCCTTGTGGGACATTGACTTAGTAGTCCTTGATCTTTTTACAATGTGCTAGGTAGTATAACTAGATGTCTAGGACTAGAAGTCCCTAAGGAGCCTTATACGTGAATGAACCAGGTGGTTATAACTTAACTCATAAATACATATATGGTAGTCTCAAAGCTAAAACGTCAATATCATTGGTAAGACACATTTTTAAATCGAAGCATGGGAATCTTGCAACTCTTTTGAGTTATGTGTCAAGGGACAATGTGTAACTTCCCACATGGAGACCTAAGTCCATGCCCCTTTGAGAGGTGTTTATTATGTCTCGGTATATTCTCACCATGCATAGTGTCCTTTGATATTGGTGTAACAAATTTATGTGCGTGAGGTTATATTATGTGATCTAGTAAAGGGTGAGAGAGATCTCAATGCAACATATGTGTTAGAGTTTATAGAATATAATTGTTATATCTGATATATATCTTTTATATATTGTATGTGGCCGTTTCTTCTACTCTTTACTGAGTAAATAAGTACTTACCCCTTCTCTTTATTTTGTCCCCACTCGAGAAGGTGATATTCAGGACGACGATAAGTATGGATACGATGACGGTAATAACAGAGGTTTAACCTCAAAAGGATGGGTATTTATTCTTTTTATGCTTTTTCTTTTAAACAGTTTGAGAGACAATTTCTTTGTATCTTTTCAGTTTATTGGGGATGTAATAAAGTAAACAACATTTATTTCGTTGTTTGTCGGTTCACTTTCCTAGACGTAGATTTTGGGACTCGTTGATCCTTTTAATTGTTGTTTGACTTTCTGTTCCGAGTAATCTTTAGATTTTATTTATTCCGCTTTTACTCTGATTGATTGTTACGAGGCTTATTTATATATTAATTTTGATTTATTAAAAGTTAATATATGCATGCCGGGCGTTTTTGACCGATAAATACTCGGTATCCATGGTTCAAATTCTCGGCCGAGTCTTCCCCGACTCGGCCGTATCGTCTCCAACTCGGTGGCTATTGGTACAAAGTTACATATTCAGCTCGTAATAGACTTGAATCGGATTCATATTGGTATAAATCGGTAAAAATAGGCAGAATCGTACCGATATAACAATAAATCGGTCAACTTTACGTTGGACTTGGAAAGACAACATTCTTCATTTCCACATGAAAATAGCAGCAGAACTCCTTCCATCTGGGATGCATCAGCTTTAATCTCCTTCAATCTGGGCAAGCCGTTTGAGTTTCACCGGCTTCTCTCTTTCCTCGAAGCTTGGTCGGACTTGCAGGGAAGGCTGAGAATGATATAAGGCTGACGGCTTATTTTCCCGTTTCAATAAAGAAAATGATTATCTTTTTATTTACTCTTTAATTTTTTTTATTATAATAATGCTTGGGAAATGAAATTAGGAAAAGGGTTATTGGGTTAATAAATTGAAAATGAGTCCAAGAATTTATCAGAAAAAAAAAATTGAGTCCACGAGAAAAGTTTGTACACTATATATAATAATCAAATCAATAAATACAGCACAATATCTTACTATTAAAAATTTAATGATGACATAGCAACTAATAATTATATGATGCCATGGAACAATAATAACGTAACATTTAAAAACATGGTCGATTAAAAATTTCAATGCAATAGTCACATGTCAGGTGATATATATAACAATGATAGTAATGATATACATATAAGCTTAACAATTAATACATATTTGAATATTTAATGTAAAAACGGTGAATACATTGTCTTTTTTAGGAAAATAACGGTGAATAACATGTCTTTCATTTGGAAATCGTAATCTGACAACGTTAATATTATTATATTTATTTAAAAGAAATGATATTATTGATTTTTATGACATTTTGATCTTCTATTTAGTTAATTTTTTATTTTTTTTGTTGCATTTTTTGATAATTTTTCCCAATTTTTTTAAAACATT
Source organism: Gentiana macrophylla (assembly GCA_026214975.1). Taxonomy (NCBI): domain Eukaryota; kingdom Viridiplantae; phylum Streptophyta; class Magnoliopsida; order Gentianales; family Gentianaceae; genus Gentiana; species Gentiana macrophylla. The sequence goes on from CM047810.1 coordinate 84,567,201, forward strand.
TTATATGCATGAAAACCTATCTCGCCCGAAACGATACCGATACGCGATGATTCATATGACTCAGTGACCTCCGAGTCGGCTACCGCGACCGCGACTTTGAACCATGTCGGTATCCGGAACGGGGCGTCACCGGGGCCGTGTGGAATCGAATGAAATTGAAGTGAATGATGATGTTGTCCTTGTACCTGCTGCAACGGCAAGTCCACCACTATGGAGAAGGGAAGATCAGGCTGCAGTATTAATATTGAATGAATCAAAGCAGCAGGCGACGGCGGCGGCAGCTAATTCCGGGCGAGCTAAGAAGCGACGGCGGCGGTGTTCTCAGTCGGTCGCAGTGGCAGATATATACTTAAAAGAAAAAGAAACGATCAAAAGAGGCGTAGAACCGATGAACCACCACCACCGGTGATGGTGATTAATCATGTGGCTGCTGTGACGGTGAATATTGGAGCAATGGTGGTGAAAAAGAGTCGAAGAAAACAGTTGACGCCTCATAGGGCACCCTTGAAATAGTTCCCTGCCCTTAATTCACTACAAGAATTGCAAGCTGAAAGGACAAACTGCGTCCCTTTAAATGCCTTTATTGCGACGACAAGTCGTCCCTTTAATTGAATTCAAAAATAGTCAAAGTTTTGGGCGGATTTTTTTGAGGGAAACTTTAAAGGGACGACAATGTCGTCCCAATAAATAAAATTTTAACCCCACCGTGACAGCTTGGATTTCCTCGTGAACATGACTATTTAAAGGGACGACATTGTCGTCCCATTAAACATTTTTCAGAAAATAATATGTTATGTACAAAAAATTATGAAATATGGGTTTGTAGGGACGACAATTGTCGTCCCTTTAAAGGAGATTAATTTTTTTTTTAATATAAAACGTTGTGTTAATAAATAAGATTCAGTTTTTTATAAAATTCACGTTTAAAGGGACGACAGTGTCGTGCCATTAAACTTTTTTCAGAAAATAATATGTTATGTAAAAGAAATTATAAATTTTGGGTTTTGAGGGACGACGATTGTCGTCCCTTTAAAGAAAATTAATTTTTTTTTAATATAAAACCTTGTGTTAATAAATAAGATTCAGTTTTTTATAAAATTCACGTTTAAAGGGACAACAGTGTCGCCCTATTAAGCTTTTTTCCAGAAAATAGTATGTTATGTAAAAGAAATTATAAAATTTGGGTTTGTAGGGACGACAATTGTCGTCCCTTTAAAGGAAATTAATTTTTTTTAAATATATAAAGTTGTGTTAATAAATAAGATTCAGTTTTTTATAAAATTCTAATATACATATTCTAATAAACATTGCATTAAAATATAAAGTTCATTATTTTTTTTATAAAAATTCCTTTATCGAACGATAATACATGTGATTCTGATAATACTCTCTACTATAGATTGTCAGTTCGTTATCGAGGGATTGATTTGATTCTCGGGGTTCTTTAATGAGCGATTGATCTCAATCCTGAGATCCGACATCGATTAAGCGATTTCAAGCCGATATCTTTCTTTGTAAATCAACGGGATAGTACTCTCTAGTATAGATCGTCAGTTTGTTAGCGAGCGATTGATTTGAATCTCGGGGTTAGTCACCGAGCGATTGAACTCAATCCCGACATCCATTATCGATTAAGTGATTTCAAAATGATATCTTTCCTTATAGATCATTCGTATAGTACTATCTACTATAGATTGTCATGTCGTTATCGAGCGATTGACTTGAATCTCGGGGTTTGTCACCGAGCGATTGATCTGAATCCCGAGATCCGTTATTGATTAAGCAATTTCAAACCGATCTTTTTCCTTACAGGTCATTATGATAGTACTCTTTACTATAGATCATCAGTTCATTATCGAGCGATTGATTTGAATCTCGGTGTTTATTCACCGAGCGATTGAACTCAATCCCGACATCCGTTATTGTGTGTATGTGTGTGTGTGTGTGTGTGTGTGTGTGTGTGTGTGTGTGTGTGTGTGTGTGTGTGTGTGTGTGTGTGTGTGTGTGTGTGTGTGTGTGGGATAATTTTGTTGTGTGTGTGTGTAGTGAATGGTGAATGGGGAATGGTGTGTAGTGTGAAACTTGTTTGAAAAAAAAGCTACTTAGAGTTATGAAACTATAGCCCACAAGAGTTATGAAACTAAGGCTTGTTTTTTTGGTAGTAGATGTACTATATAGTTGATTTACTTCACAATGTTAGTGTATAAAGCGTGTGATTGACTAGTATATATGTGTGATTGACTTGAAATTTTATTTCGTCAAGTAGTAGTGTATTAAGTAGTGTATGAATCTTGGTCATGTATATGTGTTGGAAAAGTGTTGAAGAACATGTTGATATGTCTAGAATGATGATGAAGAACATAAACTAGTTTTGTCAAGATGATGAATAACTTAACACCAAACACATATGATATTAACTTTTTCTTGTGCCTTAAGTGAGATACTAACTTTGTTATTGTGGTTTGTCAAGTTATTGTGTATCAGTGATTTCAAATGGAACAAGACAAGTCATGGTTGTATATTTACAGAATGAAACCCGAGTTTGATAAAGGGTTGAGTGAGGTCATTAAATTCGCACAGCAATTTCTTAACAATGAAGGTAAGATTCGTTGCCCATGCAAAAAGTGTTTCAACATCTGTTTCAAAACTTTGGAGGATGTGTATGATCATTGTTTCATTTGGGAATGGGCAGCTGGGTATACAACATGGTTTCACCACGGTGAAGATGGTGTATCCTGTAAACGTGCACGAACAACTCAATTGGTAGTTGAATCCGGAAACAAAATGGCTCCAGTTATAAATGATTTCCTTGGTAGAGCCCCAGAAGAAGAAGTTTTACAGACAGAGGAGGATGATAACATTGATGAGCTCCTCTCCAAATTGTACGAACATGTTTACCAGGGATGCAAAAGCTCATCCGCCTTGAAGTTCTTAGCGGATTTAATGCATATAAAAGTGTTGTACAAGTGGCCAAATGAAAGCTTCGACGTTAACAGCAAAAAAGCGAAAGAAGTTTTGCCGGAAAGGTCAAATTTACCCGATTCATTCTACAAGGCAAAAACTCTTCTGAACAAATTGGGTCTGGGGTATGAAAAGATCGATGCTTGCAAGTACAACTATTGCATTTACTATAAGGAGAACGCTGACTTACAATCATGTCCAGTGTGCAAAACGAGCCGTTATAAAGAGTCTAAAGGAAAAAAGGTAGCTCAGAAAGTGCTACGTTATTTTCCGTTATAGCATCATTTGAGACGTTTGATTGCTTCTCGTCACACAGCTCAGGCAATGACATTGCATAAGACGGGGCATTGTACGGATGAGGATGCGATGAGGCATCCAACCGATGGTAAAGAATGGAAAGAATTCGATGAGCAACACCCTGACTTCGTTATCGAACCTAAAAATGTACGTCTCAGTCTGGCTATAGATGGTTTTTGCCCGTTTGGTAATTTGAGTCAAACATACAGCATGTGGCCTGTTCTAACATAAGTGTTGAATCCAGCACCATGGGTTTGCAACAATGAATTGTATAAACACATGTGTTTACTTATCCCAGGACCAAACTCCCCAGGCAAGGACTTGGACGTTTATTTGAGGCCATTGATTGATGAGTTGGAAGAATTGTGGTCATAAGGGGAAGTTGTGCTTGATGCTGCTACAAATACTACTTTCACAATGCGAGTTACAGTTATGTTTACGGTGAACGATTTTCCCGCTCGTAGTTATCTCTCAAGTTGGATTGGTCAAGGATATAAAGCATGTCTAACTTGCAACGACAAAACATCTTTGGTACGGTTAGAGAGTAAGACTGGATATGTCGGACATCATAGATGTCTGCTGGAGGACCACCCGATGCGAAAGAATAAGGGGTTTAACGGTAAAATTGAAACATTAAGCCCTTCAGTTGAGAAAACCACAGAGGAAATTGTTCAACAAATTAGTAACCAACCCGAATTTTTGCCGGGAAAACACAAAGAGTACAGTGGTAAAAGTATTAAGCGTCTAGAATCTTGTTTGAGTTGGACGAAAGACACCATACTAAATAGATTGCCTTATTGGATTCCGAAAAAACTCAAGTACAATCTAGATGTTATGCACATTGACAAGAAGGTGTGTGATAGCTTATTGTCTACGGTATTGAATATTGATGGTAAGACCAAAGACACTATCATGGCACGTACGGATCTAGAAAACATGAAAGTGAGAAAGGAACTACATGTGATTAAACAAGGCAATAAGACCTTAAAACCGCATGCTTTGTTCATGTTGGCACCAGAAGATCGAACAAAATTCTACGATTTCTTAACAAATGTTCGGTTTCCCGATGGTTTTGCAGGAAACCTAAGAAATAATTTGACTGGTAAAGACAAATTTTGCGGGCTAAAATCTCATGATTTTCATATCATACTCTAGAGATTTTTTTACCAGTTGGGATACGAAAATTCTTGAAAAAAGGAATTTTTGATACTATCATTGATTTAAGCGATTTTTTCAGATTGATTTGCGCGCGCACGTTGAGGGTTAGTGATTTAGAGAATGCAAAAGCGAAGGTTTTGAAAATCTTGTGTAAACTAGAAACGATATTCCCACCGGCATTCTTTGATATTTTGATACATGTGATAATGCACTTTCCTGAAGAAGCGATTAGGGGTGGACCTGTTCATTTGAGATGGATGTATCCGATTGAACGTTTTCTAGGTAAATTAAATAGGTATATTAGAAATCGGGCCAGGCCGGAAGGATCCATCGCAGAGGCATACGTGGCTAACGAGACCTTGATGTTTTGCTCGTTGTATTTTTTAGGAAAAGAGACAAAGTTCAATAGGCCCGAAAGGAACTGGGTTGAGAACAAAGATTCAATCAAGAACCGTATATCAGTATTCAAGACTCTTTTTCGATCAATAGGATCGATGAAATGCTTGGCATTCAATACTACTTTGAGAGAGAAGGTTCAGTGGTATGTCTTGCAAAACTGCCATGAGATCGATGAATACCTCATGTAAGTGAGCAATCCAAACTTATTTCTTTTGTTTTTTATAATTCCATTAAAGTTAACTAGTCTTCTACACATGAAGTAGTGAACATCATACAAAACTGTCAAGTTATTGCACGAAACAAAACCTGGACAAAATGCACCGTCAAGAATTTCCTGGATGGTTTAATTCGAAGGTACAAAATAAAGCTTGATACACTTATTGTGCACTTTTATGAGCGTTATTCACAGTAACTTATATATATATATGGTACATTATGCAGATGATTGTAATTAGTAAACAGAACCCATAAGACTTGAATGACCAATTGTTAGCACTTTCCACCGGATCTTTTTCAACGGTCGAATCCTGTGAGAGTTGTGTGATGAATGGTGTCAGATTCAAAGCACAAAAATGGGATCGCACATGCACAACTCAAAATAGCGGGGCATGATCCTATCCATGTATGGGCGAGCAAGCATAAGAATGCTGATGGCTCATTTCTCAATACTAATGCGGAGGCTGCTTACGTAAGTGATATACGTTGTATATATTTCAATTCAATACGTTCACATTTTCCTTTTCCTTATCTTAACTGCCAACGATATATGTTGTGTTTAGAGGAGGCTGGAGGAATGGCGTGCTATGATTGCACTAGGTCGACCGATGACTTTTGAAGAAGAGAAGACAATCTTTCAGGGCGCCTTATGAACTAGGTGAGATTATTTGATTGGCCTTGGCCCTACGCAAACTTCTGTATCCAATTCATCACAATCGTCCCAGTCTTCAGCATCATCATCTTCTTACCACCAAGAATGCAATATGCAGATTGAACAACTTAGAAAGTCTCATGATTGGTTGGTGAAGTTAACCAAAAAACAGAACAAGAGAAACAAAAAACAAGGGGCTCTTCTCAAATTGTTTCTGACTAATCTTAAGGCTAAGGAACCGGATATGCAAATAGAGGTTAGCTCATCATCTTCCGATGAAGATGAAGACGATTCTGAATACGATTCTGAAATTGATCTTGACGATGATGCGTAGACATTCTAGAGGAGACTATTGTTACTTTTGGAAACATTACACAACTTTGTATTTCTCGTAATTTTTTTTCTCTAAGCTTCTGTATTTCGTTTTGTTATGAATCCCCATACATTTCTGTTTTGTGAGCTTCTGTTATGGATTTTGGAAAGAAATGGATTGATTTGATGTACACAGCATGGGAGGACATGCGAAAACAAAATAAATATTAAAATAGAAAAAGTTTAAAGGGCGACATGTCGTCCCAACATACATCTAAAGGGACGACATGTCGTCCCAACAAATGTATTTATGGAAATTTTCTCCGCTTAAAGGGACGACATATCGTCCCAACAAATATTTCATAAAAATATTTTATACAAATATTTTATAAAAAATTATTTTTTCCCAAATGGGTTTTGAAGGGACGACTTTATCGTCCAAATTTTTTTTTTATAAAAAATTACTAAATCTTTTCGTATTGAATTTCTTTATTAAAACGAAATGTAAAAGCTTTGAAGGGACGACATTGTCGTCCCAAAAAAATAATTTTATATAAAAAAATTATTTTCCTCATAATAAATTAAATGAACTTATTCATGTTTATAGGGACGGCATTGTCGTCCCTTCAAAGAAGGCTATGTCAGCACGTTGAAATTTTTAGAAAAGTTCATGACATGTCAACATACATTTAAAGGGACGAAAAAGTCGTTCCTTTAAAAGAGTCGGTTATTTAAAGGGGCAGAGCATAAGGAACGGCTTTATAGGAACGACTTGTCGCCCTTTTAAACCTTTAATGGGACGACAATGGTTCTAAAGGGACGACAATATGTCGTCCCAAAAAACATGTTTTGTTGTAGTGATTACCCGTTTAATTGGGTTTTGATTACCACTTGAAGAAGAAGATAATTAAGACTCATTAATTATCTCCAGATTATTATTCACTTTATTGGCTCAGCAAATTATTTAAGGAGTTAGCTTAATTTGCTACCCTACTATTATTAGCCCTAGCTAATCCTATTTTTGCATATATTCAGCCTTGTAATTACTGGGTTTTAACTACTTTGTTTATTCTCTCCAACATTCTTTATTTCTTCAGTTGTACACATTCCCCTGGAAGGAGTTAATATTTAAAATAAAATAAAAAACCTCAACAAACACCTAACAAATTCATAGAAATATGCAACAAAGAAAAAGTATGCATGTCCTGATGTACAAAGAGTATACCCTTATATTCCCTGGTCTCTGAATTATAGTAATAAATTCCTCTTTTGTTTCTTGTTCTTCAAAAAGAAGGTGGCGACGTTGTTGATTCATTGTTAGAAAGAAATCTCTAAGGAGGGGAACAAACAATTAAAAAATTTGTGAGGATATTGTTGAAGAATTGGAGGATTTAAAAGAAAAGATCGGAGATGTGTAGTAAAAAAAGGGTAAAACGTGAGATTAAGCTCATCCCAAGTGGTTAGCCACCTGGGTTTACCCTGGCCTCCAGTGGGAGGTCCAGGGTTCGATTCTCCCCCCCCCCGGTAGATTTAATAGGTCTTTCGTCTCGCGCAGAAAAAAAAAAAAAAGGTAAAACGTAATGGTAGTGAAAGAATTGTCACAAGGGTTGCTTTTTAAATTTCAAATCGAATTTTGGCTATTTGTCTAATGAGAAAAAAATGAAGTTTGTCAATTCACGTAATTTACCGCCACTACTACAAAATTGGACATAGGTCACACTTAAGATATGGAAACAATCACAGTTTCAATAAAACCGTGACAACGAAAATATATATATCACACTTACAGTTTTCTATCACACTTATTGAAAAACTAAGATAAGTTATATTAATCAATCTCATTTTTAAAATGTGACTTAATTGATATAATTTTTCTGTCACAGTTATTGAAAAACCGAGATAAATTATATCAATCAATCTCATTATTAAACTGTGACTGAATTGATATGATATTTCTGTCACGGTTTCTAAAAAAACGAGATAAATTATATATATCATTCTCACATCTAAAACAGTGACATAAATGATATGATATTTTTATCACAGTTATTGAAAAAACGAGATAAATTATACCAAACTATCACACTTTTAATCTGTGACTAAATTAGTATGATATTTTTGTCACGGTTATTGAGAAAGCGAGATAAATTATATCAATTAATCTCATTTTTAAATCGTGATCAATTCATGATATTTTTGTCACAATTATAGAAAAGGTGAGACAAATTATATCCACTAATTAGAAAAGAGATATAGATCACACTTATCTATCTAAAGATAAGGATGACACTTTTAAGAGAACCGAGACAAGTAAAATGTTTATATATCACACTTAAACTTTTATCACGCTTATTAGGTGTGAAAAAAAGAATGATCACACTTTTTAGGTGTGATTGAAATAATAATAGATATCGGCTTTTTAAGTGTGATAACAACTACTAAAATAGATCACGCTTTTTAAATGTGTTGAAATTATAATCGATCTCGGTTTTAAGTGTGATAACAACTATAATAGATCACGATTTTTAAGTGTGATAACAACTAAAATAAATCACGCTTTTAAATGTGTTGAATTATAATAGATCTCGGTTTTTAAGTGTGATAACAACTCAAATAGATCATAGTTTTTATTATCACGGTTTTTAAGAAAATCGAGACAAGAACATCAATTAATCACGGTTTTTAATCGTGATTAAAATAATATGATATTTTATAATCATATCTTAGATTAGTGTGGTCGAAAATGATAATATAGTAGGCATCAACCCAAATGATAATTAGTGTGGTTCCTTAATCCGTAGAGTATCCGAGTTCGAGTCCCGTGGCAACAAAAGATATGTGTGCGTTTATTTCGTTTTAAGTAAAAAAGAATGATCACACTTTAATATAATAAAAGATATGTGTGCGTTTATTGAAATTATAATATATCTCGCTTTTTAAGTGTGATAACAACTACTAAAATAGATCACAAAACTTTTAAATGTCTTTGAAATTATAATAGATCTTGGTTTTAAGTGTGATAATAACTATAATAGATCACAGCTTTTAAGTGTGATAACTACTAAAATAGATCACGCTTTTAAATGTGTTGAAATTATAGTAGATCTCGGTTTTTAAGTGTGATAACAACTAAAATATATCACAATTTTTATTATCACGGTTTTAGGAAAAATGAGACAAAAAACAATCAATCACGCTTTTTGACGTGATTAAAATAATATGGTATTTTATAATGAGATTTTAGTTTAGTGTGGTCGAAAATTAAGAAAGGAAACATCGGTCTAGTGGTAATAAGTGTGGGCTCGTTAATCCGGAAAGATCCGGTTCGATTCCCAACAAAGACAAAAAAATATGTGTGCTTATATATTGTTTTTGAAAAAGAACACTCTTATTGGTGTGATTTAAATTATAATAGATCACGGTTTTAAGTGAGATAACAACTAAAATAGATCACGCTTTTAAATGTGTTTTAATTGTAATAGATCTCGTTTTTAAGTATGATAACAACTATAATAGATCACCGCTTTTAACTATGATAACAACTATAATAGATCACGCTTTTTAAATGCGATAAAATTATAATAGATTACGGTTTTTAAGTCGTGATACCAACTATAATAGATCACGGGTTTTAAGTGTGATAATTATTATAATAGACCACAATTTATATCGTGATTGAGTTAAAGATTTTATGTCACACCTCAATACGCCACACTTTGAAAGCCGTGACTAATGTAAATATATCACACTTAAAAACCGTGATCTTTATGCTTTTTTGTAGTAGTGCGCAGTGAAAGTAAATCAATAGAAAGTGATAGGAAGAGGGGACATCAATAGTCACGTGAAATAGCCAGCTTTATTTTTTTCTCATTAGACAAAAAAACCCCAAAAGTTGATATGAAATTTGAACAACAACCCACGTGACAGTACTTTCACTACCATTATGTTTTACCTTTTTTACTACACCCCGTCCGATCTTTCTTTTAAATCCTCCCTTTTTCGGCAATATCCTCACAAATTTTCTAAGTGTTTGTTCCCATCCTTATAAATTTCTTTCAAACAATGAATCAACAAAACCGCCGCATTCTTTTTGAAGAACCAGAAACAAAAGATGAATTTATGACTATAATCCAAAGACCAGGGAATAGAAGGGTATACTCTTTGTATACCAGGACTTGCATACTTTGTCTTTGTTGCATATTTTTTTGAATTTGTTAGGTGTTTGTTGAATTTTGTAGTATTTTTTTTTGTTAAGATATTTTTTTGTTTTTTTCTTAAAAGGTCATTGTAGAATACTCTCTTCATGTGATCACACATTGTCACCCGGAAGCCTTTTGGAGTAACCGCCCATCATTTTTCCGCTCACCGCCCTGATTTGAGGTTTGTCAGGGTCAACTGTTATCTCTTAAACGTCTAGAGTACAACAGACAGAGTTTAGACACGCATGTAAATTATATGAAGTTAATAAAAATACACCGCGTGATGATCTGTTGCAAAATTCCACCCTAATAAGTTAGATTTTTATGTGAAGAGTCGTTGAAAGAGAAATTTCAATTATAAGAGATGATACGGGATGAGATCACCTGTCTAATATATGTGTCTAATTTCGATATCTAAGTAAAAACTACGTCGTTTCATGAGTATTTTAATTTTTGAAGAAAAACAAAAAAACAAAACATAAAAGTAATATACACCTAAAACGACGTAGTTTTTACTTAGACACCGAAATTAAATATCAATATTGGACAGATGATCTCAACCCATATGATACATTATTGAGTGTATCGAGACACATATCAATCAATAGATCATACAATTCAATCAAGGGTAATAAAGTACCATATGCTATGTAATTATTATTTCTGTAGCTAATTTTTCTTTTTTTGCATGTATCATTTTTCTTAAACTATTTACACACTATTGCTCACGTGTGGATAAAAATTAATCAAAAGGCACCTAAAAGTATATTGATCAAAAGTATATTGCTCTATCCGTCTCATTTTATTTGCCCACATTTGTTTCTTTCTTTGTTCCAAAATAAGTGTCAATTTTGTACATTAATGGTCTATTTTTTTCAAATGTTCTTCCCTCTTTACATTATTATTATCATTAACTGATGTATACCTTGGACCATTGACAATGAAATTGTCAAGAACCCTAAGTAATACAATGAATAACCGGGTTAGATCCCAAAATGAAAATAAAAATAGAATAAGATGAAAGAAAAGATTTGAGCAAAAGTAGTTTAATTCAAGGATGAAACTAGAAGAACCAATGGCTATGAAGAAGCCAACACCCTTCTAATGATCCTTAAACTAAAGACTACAATGAAACACTTAAACTATGCTCACAAACTTAAAATGCACTTAACAAAATTTGTAAAACTCTAATGAGAAAATAACTCTCAATATGATTATAATTCAATGTGTCAAATACATTTGGTGTGCCACCCCATTTATAGGGCAAGGATGTTAGCATTTTATTTTCTAGAAATAAAATAAAATAAGAAAAAGAGAAATAACAATGAACCTAGTCAGTTTTTATGTCTAGGTGAAAAAGAAATAAAAATAAGGGACAACTATCCAAAAGGATACATATTGGACTTAATTAGGTAAAAAGGACATCCAAAACAAACACATAATTATAAGGACACAAATTAGATAAATAGACCAAAATACCCTTAATGAATAAAAAAAAAATAATAAAAAGGGGGAACAGGCTGTTGTAATTGAATGTTTATTTATTTATCTATTATTTTTTTGAAACTGATGCTGTTGGTTTTTTGTTTTTGTCTTTTTCTCGAAGTTGAAAGTATTTTGAAATTTTTTTTGGACGGTGAAAGTTTATTTTTTCTTTTTTTCATTGACCACCCTGAAACATTGACCACCGCGATGCACTGACCACCCAGATGCATTGACCAACGCGATGAAGTGACACCGCGATGCAGTGACCATCACGATGCACTGACAACCGCGATGCATTGACCACCGCGATGCACAAACACCGCGATGAAATGACACCTCGATGCACTGACAACTGCAATGCATTAACCACCGTGATGCATTGGCCACCGCGATGCATTGCTCAACCTGATACATCTACCACCGCGATGCAGTCACCATCCCCGATGAATTAACCACTGCGATGCAGTGACCACCTCGATGCACTGACCACCGCAATGCAGTGACAAGAACATTTGCAATGATTTATGAAGTGACAATGATTTTCGTCGACACGATGCAGAGACACTGTGATGCATTGACCACCGTGATGCAGTGACCACCCCGATGCATTAACCACCGCGATGCATTGACCACAACGAAGAATTGACCACTACGATATAGTGACCATCAGGATGCAATGACCACCCCGATGCAGTGACCACCGCGATGCATTGAACACCGTGATTAAATGACCATCGGGATGCAATGACCACCGCGATGTAGTGACCACCACGTTGCAAGGACCACCATGATGAAGTGACCACCACGACGCAGGGACCACCATAAAGTAGAAACACCGCGACGAAGCGACCACCCCGATGTAGTGACCATCCGTGATGCATTCACTACCCCGATGCAGTGACAACCCCAATGCAGTGACCAACCGTGATGCATTAACTACCATGATGTAGTGACAACCGCGATGCATTGACCACCGTGATACAGTGACCACAGCAATGCCGTGACCACCCCCGAGGCATTGACCACCCCGACACATTGACCACCATGATGCAGTGACCATCCCAATGCAGTGACCACTGAGATGCATTGACCACCCCAGATCAATTGACCACCTCGATGCAGTGGCCACCTCCGATGTAGAGACACCGCGATCACGATGATCACCTTGATCTGAGAGACACCGTGATGCATGACCGATCACTCGATGCGAGACACGCGCGATCGTTGACTAGCCTCGATGCAAAGACGCCGTGATGCAGAGAGGCCTCGATGAAGTGACACCCGATGATTGACCACCCTCGATCCATTGACCACTGCGATGAAGTTGTTAGGAAATCACTAGTTTAACGCAGCGGAATTTAAAATTTGATTTCCTTTTTCTTGATCGTTCTTCGTTTAATGCAATAAACACGTTAAGTAGTTTGACGGTTATACCTCAGATGATCTATAAGATCGTCGCTTTGACCGTCAACGAAGAGTAGTTCAGTGCGCAAGCCGTCCATGCGTCCGGCCTCTATCGCTAATCCACACGAACCCCTTGCCGGAATCCTCCTTGGATTGCTATCGGAAAAACTCCGGTTGCTAGACCGGCCTTTTTCTCCCTCACAAACTCACTATGGATTGCTCTCTATTTTACACAAGAACTATGAGATCTTGCAATTGTGATGTACCAAAAGAGCTTGACACCCACCTCTTATTTATAGCTAAAAGTGGTGCCCCATATATGTGTAGGAGAATAAAACCTTTTCCCAATAAAATAAAGAAAATCTTCTAGATTGATTTATCTCTTTAATGATAATTTATTTTGCAGATATCTTATATTGAATATAATTATCTTATTACCATAAATCTATTTTTCCAAAATCAATTAATATCTTATATTAATATTATGGTAACCTTATTAATTAAAGTGCACAATCCAAGTGTATCTTATACACTCAATTGTGGGGCCCCATACGCCAATTAATTGGCTTCCGGAATATTCTTTAATTAATATCATTTGTATATAATTAATATCTTGTATTTTATTTATTCATAATAAATAAATACCACCATAATGATTTACCACTATAACCTTTATAGTCTAGAGATAAACTTTCCTTATTTGGTTATCAACTATAACCGCATTTTAATCCGACTCGATGTTCATATGTGTGTGACCTGATAGGCTTCCTAATATGTTGGCCGTAGACACATAGTGCAAATTACTAAAATGCCCTTCATGCCTAACGATCACGGGATAGCGTCTAGCAACACACCGTGACCTCCAATCATCGGAAGAGACAAAAGCAATGACTACTACCTTTCATGTGAAGCAGTTACCGTGTAACTTACAATCCTATCGCTGTAATAATATCCATACGATCGTATCTCGAGTGTCAATACATTAACGATCGTATCTTATAATCTGGATATCATGCTCTCTCGGGATAACACATTTATTCCCACTTTGCAAAGATTCTCGAGAGTTAGACATTCCTTATAAGAAGTCCATTTCAGATATTCGATCCCAATCATAGGATACGCGATTCCCGAACGACCAATCATGTATACTTTGTATGCTTCAATATCATACCCAATCACTACCGCATGATCGCCCCGTGGCTAGAGGAAATCTTAATAGTGTCAAAGTATGACAATCCACACCATGATGCCATGAAGACTCCGGTCAAAAAGATAATTCCACAACCGCCACATAGTGTGGCACTTAATGTAAGTGGGTCAGTCTAACGTACGCATTCTCTAATACACGTCCACGTCACACCCAAGTGTCCCTACACTTCGATAGATTTAGATCTATCCCTATCTTCTAAAAGATAGAAGACATCCAATACGTGCTAGTCTCGATTATACTATCAATGTCCCATTCGATAATATGCAAGACTGGAGACATTCAAGTACCAACCTTGTTATAGTGATTAGAGATCTCATCAACCATAATCACTATCATGGTTTCTCTATCACAAATTGATACTAGGGACGTTACTATATATATACAACAAATAATATGAAGGTAAACAATATATAATAACATATGTGCTTTTATTAATCATAATAAAGTTATTACATGAACTAAATAGACTGTAAATGACACGACCCGGTTGGACACCTTTCCAACAATCTCCCACTTGGCCTAAAGCCAATCACCCATATGCCTAAGCCCGTGCAAGTGAACATGTTTCTCATGCTTTGCTTGAGACAATGCCTTGGTTAACGGACCAGCTATGTTATCATCCGTGTGGACTTTCTCTATCTTTACATCTCATCTATCTACTATCTCTCTAATCAATTTATAGCGCCGTAGCACATGTTTGGACTTCTGATGAGACCTTGGTTCCTTTGACTGAGATATCGCTCCATTATTATCACGGTACACAGGCACTGGAACTTTAATGGAGGGAACCACACCAAGTTCAGTAATGAACTTCTTCATCCAAACTGCTTCATTTGCCGTCTCCGAGGCTGCTATGTATCCGGTTTCCATTGTAGAGTCTGCAGTAGTCTCCAGCTTGGAACTCTTCCAGCTTATTGCTCCGCCGTTAAGCGTGAAAACAAATTCGGATTGCGACTTAAAGTCGTCCTTGTCAGTTTGGAAACTGGCATCTGTGTAACCTCGTAATACTAAATGATCATCATTCCCGAAAACCAGGAACATATCCCTAAATGCGTCTCATGTACTTAAGGATATTCTTTACAAACAATCCGGTGACCATCACCTGGATCGATCGTACCTACTAGTCATACTAAGAGGGTACGAGACATCTGGTCTTGTGCACAACATGGCATACATGATAGACCCGATTGCCGAAGTATAAGGGACTTTACTCATTTGTGCCTATTCCTCCTCTGTCTTAGGACTCATTCCCTTTGACGGGTAGACCCCATGTGACATGGGAAGCAATCCTCTCTTGGACTGCTCCATGCTGAATTTCTTGAGCATCTTGTCTATATAGGTGGATTGCGACAGACCAAGTCCTTCATTGAGAAGTTCTTGGATAACCAAGCTTTGACCGATTGTAACATAGGCACATCATTCCCTATAAGCAATATGTCATCTACATAAAGCACTAACAACACAATGGCACTCCCACTAACCTTCTTGTAAACAAAGGGCTCATCTTCGTTCTTGATGAAATCAAACTGTTTGATTATCTCATCAAAGCGAAGATTCCAACTCCGAGAAGCTTGCTTTAATCCATAAATGGATCTTTGCAGCTTACACACCATCCTGGCGTCATTGGTTGTGAAACCTCAGGTCGTGTTATATACACTTCCTCGATTGTTTCCCGTTAAGGAAAGCTGTTTTCACATCCATCTACCAGATTTACGTAATCATGGTATCTGCAATAGCGAGCAAAATTCTAATGGATTTTAACATGGCAACAGGTGAAAAGGTTTCGTCATAGTCAACTCTTTGTCTTTGCTTATAACCTTTTGCCACTAACCTAGCCTTGTAGGCAGTCACGTTACCGTTCATGTCGGTCTTTCTCTTAAAGACCCATTTACACCCTATAGGAACCATTCCTTTAGGTGGATCAACTAAGTTCCTAACTTGGTTGTCTTTCATGGATTCCATTTCAGAATTCATGGCTTCCAGCCATTTCTCTTTGTCATGCCTTTATAGCACTTCCTCATAAGTTCTAGGATCCTCATCTTCCATGAGATACACGCCCGTGTACCTTTTGGTTCACAGCGTTCCCTAGTGGATCTTTGAGGTGCTAGTGTGTCCACGGTAGAGGCTGGCGTCACATCTGTATGTGGTGTCTCCTCTACTTCCATCAACTGACTGTCATCCGTAAGTGGTTCTCGAAGTTCTTCAAGATTAATCTTACTCCCACTGACCCTATCCAGAATAAACTCTTTCTCTAGAAAGTGGGCAGTCTTGGCAGCAAACACCTTTTGTTCCTCAGGATGGTAAAATTGGTATCCTCTAGTTTCTCTAGGATATCCCACAAACAGACATTTGTCAGATCTAGCTTCTAATTTGTCAGGCATCATCCTCTTCACGTAAGTCAGACAACCCTAAGGATTAAGATATGCTAGACTCGGTTTCCTCTTATGCCATACCTCGTATGGTGTGGATTCAACAGTCTTTGATGGAACTCGGTTCAGTGTATAGGATGCGGTTTCTAGAGCATACCCCCAAAATGATTTTAGGAGAACTGCGTAGCTCATCATGGATCGTACCATGTCTAACATGGTACGGTTCCTCCTCTCAGATACGCCATTCATCTGAGGCGTGCCTGGAGGGGTCCATTCAGGTAGAATCCCATTCTCCTTCAAATAGTCTTGAAACTCTCCATCTAAGTATTCTCCACCTCGATCGGATCGAAGTGTTTTGATTTCTCTACCTAGTTGTTTTTCCACTTCACTTCTGAATTCCTTGAACTTTTCGAAGGCTTCAGACTTATACTTCATTAAGTATATATAACCAAAGCGAGAATGGTCATCAGTGAAAGTGATAAAATAAGAGTATCCTCCTTTGGCTTGAATTGACATTGGGCCACACACATCAGTGTGTATGAGCTCAATCAATTCATTGGATCGTATCCCTTTGCCACTAAAAGGTGACTTTGTCATCTTGCCAAGCAAACAAGCTTTGCATGTATCAAACGATTCGTAATCGAATTGATCCAACATTCCATCTTTATGGAGTTTGGAAATGCGATTCTTATTTATATGGCCAAGTCTACAATGCCATAAGTAGGATTCATTCAAGTCATTTGTTTTGGATTTCTTGTTATTTATATTAAGTACGTCAACATTCATATCTAATATGTAGAGACCATTTCTAAGTATGCCAGTACCATAAAAGATTCAATCACGTGAAAAAGAACAACATTTATTCTCAAACATAAATGAAAAACCATCAACATCTAATGCGGAAATGGAAATAATGCTCTTCGTAAGAGCAGGAAGAAAATAACAGTTACTAAGTTCAAGTACTAGCCCACTGGGCAATGAAAGAAAATAAACTCCTATGGCTAGTGCAGCAACACTTGCTCCATTCCCAACGCGTAGGTCCACCTCTCATTTCTTTAGATCTCTAGTTCTTCTTAGTGCCTGCATATTTGTACAAATATGAGAACCACAACCAGTATCTAATACCAGCGGTTAGACTTAGAAGAAGTAATGTTGATCTCAATCATAGATATACCTGAAGTCGAAGCATCAGAATGCTTCTTCTTGGTACTCAATAAGCCTTTGCAGTTTCTCCTCCAATGTCCGGTCTCACCGCAATAGAAGCAAGCATCCTTGGATTTGTCTTTTCCTATCTTAGGCGTTAGCTTAGGTGCAGCCTTCGCCTTCTTGGACTTCTTCTGGGCTTTGGCCTTGCCCTTGCTCGAAGTGACCAGCAACACTTGCTTTCCCTTCCCTACAGTGCCCTCAGCAGTCTTCAACATGTTCAATAACTCCGCAAGGGAGCAATCTATCTTGTTCATGTGATAGTTCATCACGAATTGCGAGAATGAATCAGGTAGAGATTGCAGAATCAAGTCAATACTCAACTCTCGTTCCAACTTGTGGCCCAGCTTCCCAAGCCTCTCTATGTACCCGATCATCTTAAGAACGTGTGACCCCACAGCAGTCCCAGATGCCATCTTACAACTAAACAGGGCCTTCAAGACCTCGTACCTCTCAGTGTGAGACTGAGAAGTATAGAGTTCCTTTAGGTGGACCATGATTGTGTAGGCGTCCATAGACTCATGCTATTTCTGCAGTTCAGGTGTAATAGAAGCAAGCATGATACATGTAGCATCGATCAGCTGTCGAGCGATTGCTTGTTATACTTCTCGACAAAGATCCGCACTCGAACCTCGGCGGGCTTTTCCGGTAGGGCCTCATCCAAGACATAGCCAATCTTCTCGTGCCTCAAAACGATTTTGAGGTTCCTTTCCCAGTCGAGGGCCAATCAACCGAGATAATTTTGACAGGTAGGTACTCCTACCAGTCGCATCGCATGCGACTCCCAGTGGCTGACTAGTCAACTCTTTGACGTTTCACATCTCTATGTGATAGTCAACCCCTTGTTTCTAAAATCAGATGGTCTTGACGAGGGCCAATCACCGCAAGATTCTAGTCGAGTCATAACCCAATATTCATGAGATCTCATAGTGAACATATCTCAATAATAACGATATACCCGTGGTAGGTCAACTCCCGACGAGTGCCGATCAGTTGGATCCGAACAAAGGCTCTTCACCATCATTATAATATTGGGAGACAATTTTGGCTCGATTTTTGGCATGGGAATAATTTTAAAATTAATTCACTTAATTAATTTGGTTTAATTATGGTATCATCTACTATGTGCATATTACTACGATATCATATAAAGTAAAACATACACAACATTCCGCGCACAAAATAACCGGTATGATCATGGACTTTTTTGAGTGCGTTTTTGAATGCAAATTGACGAAACCGCGGGTCACAAACTAAGGGTATCTGCAACCGCCAATAGGATCTTTATTGCTGTATGCCAATGGGTTCTTTATCTCTCCTTGGTCTTCGCTTCTTGCTCCATTCTTGTTACATAATAAATAATTACACCCGCCGCACACGGGGGGAGCTAACGAGAATGAGATAAATGCAAAAAGTAAACTAGGTCACGTTCTTCATAACGGACTAGGACAATTTTTTTTTTAAAATTTTAAAACCAACATAAAGAAAACATTCTCATCTATCCTATTGGTCGAGTCCATTATCAATCGGGGTCCATATAATCACATTATATCTACATATCTAATCCATACAATTTTATCTTATGAAAAAGATTAAATTCTAATTTTTAACTACTTAATGCGTCTTTATTTTATCACGTCAAATAATTAAATAACATTTAATTAATTATATGACATAATCGAAAATTAAAATTAACATTTAATTTTAAATCGATTTTAATTTCAATTAAATTTGAACTTTTAAAAATAAATTAAAATTATAAGGTCTCCTATTTGTTTCCTTTTCAAAACTAAATTTGGCTTTGGTCTGGCCACTTTCCAAAATCAAAATTTTAGAAGTGGCTTGCAGGCTGAGGCTTTTACAAATCAAATATTTGAAAAGGCTGCTGCCTAGCTATTCCAAGTCAAAATTTGGAAAGGCCAAATAGTTTTGGTTTAGCACACAGCCACTTTCCAAAATCAAAATTTTGAAGTGGCTGAAGCTCAGCCTTTACAAATCAAATATTTGAAAAGGGCTGAGCCTATTCCAAATCAAAATTTGGGAAGGCCAATATGCCATATGGTTTCCCAATGGTCCAAACTATTTGAACCATTGGTTGGCCATATGACACAACTAAACAAACGAAATATCTATGCACAATAAATATCACGAAAAAAAATAGGGTCGATCTCCCCCGTTGAAAGAAGAGAGCCGACGGACGGCAGCCCGAAGGCCACCGCCGCTGCCGAGGGAGGGGGCCGCCGCCAGTCGGCCGAGCCCCCCATAAACAATTAATTTATGCTTATTGCTTAAGCTCGAAGTCTGGCTCCGATACCACTGTTACGAAATCACTATTTTAACACAGCGGAATTTAAAATTTAATTTCTTTTTTCTAGATCGTTCTTCGTTTAATGCAATAAACACGTTAAGTAGTTTGACGGTTATACCTCAGATGATCTATAAGATCGTCGCTTTGACCGTCAACGGAGAGTAGTTCAGTGCGCAAGCCGTCCTCACGTCCGGCCTCATTCGTTAATCCACACGAACCCCTTGCCGGAATCCTCCTTGGATTGCTATCGGAAAAACTCCGGTTGCTAGACCGGTCTTTTTCTCCCTCACAAACTCACTATGGATTGCTCTCTATTTTACACAAGAATTATTAGCTCATGCAATTGTGATGTACCAAAAGAGCTTGACACCCACCTCTTATTTATAGCTAAAAGTGGCGCCCCATATGTGTGTAGGAGAAGAAAACTTTTTCTAGATTGATTTATCTCTTTAATGATAATTTATTTTTCCAATATCTTATATTGAATATAATTATCTTATTACCATAAATCTAATTTTCCAAAATCAATTAATATCCTATATTAATATTATGGTAATATTATTAATTAAAGTGCACAATCCAAGTGTATCTTATACACTCAATTGTGGCGCCCCATATGCCAATTAATTGGCTTCCGGAATATTCTTTAATTAATATAATTTGTATATAATTAATATCTTGTATTTTATTTATTCATAATAAATAAATACCACCATATTAATTTACCACTATAACATTATAGTCTAGAGATAAACTTTCCTTATTTGGTTATCAACTATAACCGCATTTTAATCCAACTCGATGTTCATATGTGTGTGACCCGATAGGCTTCCGAATATGTTGGCCGTAGACACAAAGTGCAAATTACTAAAATGCCCTTCATGCCTAACTATCACGGGATAGCATCTAGCAACACACCGTGACCCTGAATCATCGGAAGGGTCAAAAGCAATGACTACTACCTTTCATGTGAAGCAGTTACCGTGTAACTTACAATCCTATCGCTGTAATAATATCCATACGATCGTATCTCGAGTGTCAATACAATAACGATCGTATCTTATAATCTGGATATCATGCTCTCTCGGGATAACACATTTATTCCCACTTTGCAAAGATTCTCGAGAGCTAGACATTCCTTATAAGAAGGCCATTTCGGATATCGAACCCAATCATAGGATACGCGATTCCCGGACGACCAATCATGTATACTCCGCATGCTTCAATATCATACCCAATCACTACCGCATGATCGCCCCGTGGCTAGGGGAAATCTCAATAGTGTCAAAGCATGACAATCCACACCGTGATGCCATGAAGACTCCGGTCAAAAGGATAATTACACAACAACCACATAGTGTGACACGTAATGTAAGAGGGTCAGTCTAACGTACGCATTCTCTAATACACGTCCACGTACAGTCCAAGTGTCCCTACACTTCGATAGACGAGATCTATCCCTATCTTCTAAAAGATAGAAGACATCCAATACGTGCTAGTCTGATTATACTATCAATGTCCCATTCGATAATATGCAAGACTAGAGACATTCAAGTACCAACCTTGTTATAGTGATTAGAGATCTCATCAACCATAATCACTATCATGATTTCTCTATCACAGATTGATACTAGGGACGTTACTATATATATACAACAAATAATATGAAGGTAAACAATATATAATAACATAAATGCTTTTATTAAACATAATAAAGTTATTACATGAACTAAATAAACTGTAAATGACCCGACCCGGTCGAACCCGATTGGGTTTAGGACACCTTTCCAACAGAAGTGGCCACCCCCGATGTAGTGACCACCCCAGATGCAGAGACACCATGATGCAGAGACGCTGCGATGCATTGACCACCGTGATGCATTAACCACCCCGATACACTGACCACCGTATGGAGTCACCACCCTAATTCAGTGACCATATCGATGTATTGACCACCAAGATGCAGTGACCACCACGATGCAATCACCACCCTGATCCATTAACCATTGCGCTGCATTGACCTCTGCAATGCATTGACCACCGTGATACAATGACTGCATCGGGGTGGTGACCACCACGATGCAGTTACCACCGTGATGCAAACACCACCCTGATCCATTAACCACTGCGCTGCATTGACCTCTGCGATGCATTAACCACCGTGATGCAATGACCTCCGTGATGCATTGACCACCCCGATGAAGTGACAACCCCGATGTATTGATCATAGTGATAGAGTGACCACCTCGATGCAGTGACCACAATGATGCATTGACCACCTCGATGCAGTGACCACCCCGATACAGTGACCATCCCGATCAAGTGACCACCGCAATTCAGTGACCACCCGAAGTAGTGACATTTGATATTTTTCTGACTTAATTTCAGAAAATCGATTTCCTTTCCTCATAAAATCGACTTCAATCAGCTATATCTTTCGATATAAAACTACGACCAACATAATTCTTTCACCTTAAAATGAATGTATTGACTAGGGCTATCCATGTCGAGTTCATACTGACTAGGAGTTGAGGTCAATTGAGATAAAAATGTCAAATTGACATTGACTTGTTAATTACTCGATATAACTCGTCTCATTTCGTACGCTTGAATATTTATTTAGAATTATTTAATTTTCATAAAATATAGCAAGATTACGCCCGATTCGTCTAATAAATGACTCAATATATAATGAATGATTTATATGAGATCTTATTTAATTACTATAATTTGAAACTCGAGAACATCTCGGCTAATTATGCGTATAGCTCGACTCAAACTCGAGAAAAACCAAATCAAATCATACCTTTTTAAAATCATTTAGAAGCTAAGGCCTTTGAGTTGACCTCCTCCACCTAAATA
Organism: Gentiana macrophylla; assembly: GCA_026214975.1. Classification (NCBI taxonomy): domain Eukaryota; kingdom Viridiplantae; phylum Streptophyta; class Magnoliopsida; order Gentianales; family Gentianaceae; genus Gentiana; species Gentiana macrophylla. Next base: position 84,590,236 of record CM047810.1, read on the forward strand.
ATGCATGGTCTAAAAAAATGGTGGGCAATAATCCATTTACGGATATTATCTTTAGATCCCTTGTTGGGAGTAGAGCCCGGAAGACAATTTATTTAATTGTTTTTATAATTAATAAATGACAGATTTATCATCATCTTATTACTTGCTTCGTGCTTGTAAACAATACACTACTGAAAACCATAAGTCGTATCATATGTAGCCATATAACTTAGTGTGTATCACACTTGAGGATTAAGTTTATGGTGATACACTTGAACTATTAGTCCGTGGTGAACTTAATCAAAGTATGGGGTTTATTGATTAAACCACCATTAATGCGCCCAGAACACTTTAAGGTGTGACCGTCTTATCCGGACTGCCGATATTGGTTATCTAAATGGGGCATTTATATATGATGTAGTCATATAGGAGTGGATCGATTTAATCAACATTTCTCATATAATTTCGTGATTGAGAAATCTTATTAAATCACCAGATGCTCATATATGGATTAACCTTAATCCTGAAGTGATTGCAGCCGCCTGCTTGTTTCAAGATAGGGTTTGATGTGTTCGTTAAGGATCGCTAAGAGGCGCGGCCCGAATCACTTTCACGTTGGCATATTCTAGAATGAGTGAGGAGTGTGTCTCACAGATATAGAATCCATTCATTCTTGCAGGAAGTAGAAAGACAATCCCCTTATTTGTTAATAATAGAAACTAATCGATCGGCCGAGTTCATATTGGTTATGAACTAAATGATCACTAGTGGGTTAATGGTAAATAAGGATAAGATGTAGTGAAGGAGGTTTACGGAAATAATCCTGCTTTATTACGGATAGTCTATGGAGGGTTAGTCTGTATGTAATGATTACATCAATGGACACTTATTGACTAGACTTTCTGAGAATAAATTATATCTATAATCGATAGAGTTCAGTTTCGAATTTATGGTGGCGTAATTCCGGAATTAATAAGTTGAGTAGAAATGTTCTGTTTGATGAATATTTTTTCAGTTTATTGTAGCTACTGGTTATAGGTCCATGGTCCCCGGGTTGGCGCCTAACACGCGTGTGAATTCTCGTATTACAGAACCTCGAGAATAAATTAAATAGTTGGTTTATTTAATGAATATGCGAATATTATTTATTTGGTAAGTAATATGTAATACAGAAAAGAAATTTTCTATTATCCCAAATGGCATAAAAATGGCGCCATATTTTTTTGATTTTGGGAAATAATTTTTCTCCTAATTAATTATAATGTGGATAATATAATTATTTATGTGTTAAATAATTATAAATAAGAACTTAGTTTTCTTATTGGATAAACAGAAAATTTGTTTTCCTATTGGATAAAGGTTTTTATTTTCCTTAAAGGAAAAGATAAATATGTGTGTATAAGATAAACTCTCAAACTATTTGGTTATTATCCTAAAGAGAGTTTCTCCCAACACAAAATAATAAGGGAATCCAACGCCATATTGAAAAGAAAAGGACGCCAGTTTCTTTTTGTAAAAGAGAGAATTTGTTTTCTTGTCTTAGCCATTGGGAAGAAGAAAAACTAGGTTTTTCTTGAAGGCATATTCGAGGATGTTCGAGTACGGGATCGATGTCCACTAGTCGTCGCTTGGAGATACAACCCGGAAGAATGCGGCTTTTCTTTTGTCGATTGCGGCTCCTCCTTCTATTGGGTAAATTTTCAACTTTCTTGTAGTTGATTAATTTATTATGCGAATTAAATCATGGTAAATCGCATGAGAATTTAATTCGTAGCTTCTGCTATGCAAGATCGTGTGTCTCGATCGGTGCTGTAATCAGATCTAACTATCCAATTATGGATCGGATCTGGATTTGGGTTTCTGTATATCCAGCATGTGGTATCAGAGCAAGGTTAAAGCAATTTTGCGATCTTGATTGCATAATTAATTAATATGGAGTGAAATTGAATAAAAATTGCATATTTTATATGTTTATTATATGTATGTGATATTGAATGTGTTGGTTGACGAGATGGATTGGGGTTGGTACTAGTTTACCGTTAGATCTATTGGTCAGCATTGCAGTGGTGAAGATGCGAGATTTGCATCATGAAGACCCAAGTTTGCTTCCCCATGGACGTGATTTTAATCAAATTTTTTCCATAAAAGTTACAGTTTTGGTGAATAAAAGAAATATAGTTGACACAGCCGGGAATTAAACCCGTGTTGCCACAATGGGGGAAGAGGCGTCCAACCAACTCGGCTGGGAGCTCTTTAGTTCAAGAAACGGAGCAGTTTATTATTATACAAAGCGGCGGCAGGATCAATTATAGATTAGTAAATCCTTTAAGCGTAGGGTTTATTTATTTATTTAATTTAAATTTTATAGATTAGATACGGGGGTACCAACAGTCCATCTCAGTGGTTTATTTTTCGCATTTATTTTCTCTTGTGATTATTTATGTGATATAACCATGCCAAGCATCATATTCATGAATTCTACTCCAAGCATATGCATACATGTAGAAAATTAATTTTGGCAATAATTAGACATGTATGAAAACGATAATTAATTTAGATTAATAATATATTAAATTAATTAAAGGAAACAGAATTTTATTTGGATATAAAATTCACATGATAAAAATAAAATTTACTCGGTGAATTTGTATTTTGGGATCTAAAATCCTTCGGTGATTTAATTATGTAGTGGCTACATAAAAGAATTTTAATGATCGAAAATTTGAAAAATCATGAAAAGTTGGACACCGATAAGTTGGTGATTGCTTTTAGTGATTTATTATTTTTGGATTATTGAAAAAATTTTCTAAGATCCTAAATTTTTATCATGACAAGATTAGGACTTTAATATTCTTTGGTGGATTTTAGTTGTGTAGTATCTACACAAGAAATTTCTAAATATTCAAAGAATTGGAAAATCATGAATATATTGTCACTAGTTACACGGTATTTAGAACCGATAAACTAGTGTGAGCTTTAAACGTTGTTATTTATTGTTTTTCGATTTTATGGGAAACTAATAAGTCCTAATGTATTAGGATTCTTGGTGAATTTTAATTGTGTAGTGTTTATACAAGGAATTTATTAAATCCATAAAATTGGAAAATCATGAATATAGTGACACTGGTTAGACGGTATTAGGAACCGATGAACTAGTCGGAGGATTAATTTGAATGGTCATGATTTATTGTTTTTCGGATTGTTAAGAAATTCTGAAAATCCTAATAAGACTACCCATTTTTCAAAATAATGAGTGGGAGCGGGGAAGGTGACAACCGACCCCATAGCCTCTATTGTTGACACAAGCGCATGAGAGAAGGGTGACACCTCGTGCTTCTTTGATTTCGGCCCCCTAAGGGTGGCTTTCACCCCTATCAAAACTCAAGGCTTGGTCTCCGAAAGGATAGGATTTTGGGTACTAGTCGAGTCACTGACCGACCCTGAGGCGGCATAGTCGAGGCGTACTTTGAGATCTGAAACAGTAGGTAGCACTCTAAAGGATATTTTAGGAAATATCTTGGCTGAAAAATGAAGGTAATTAACAATTAAATGGAGATGTCTGATTCTTAATTGTTTAATTGTTGATGGAGATTATGCCAATTTAATCGTCATTGTGCTGATACCGACCCTGCGGCACCAGTATGATGTGAGGTTAAATCCTTGAAATGGTAGGATAAACTGCATGCATTACATCACGTTTATAATTCCTAAAATTTCTTATTTTTTGTGGTGTATGATTTGATTTATATTTCTGTCATAATTTATTTTTACCACTACATATCATCTCAAGGTATCTAAACTGCTAAACATATTATATTGACTGATAACAACTGCGTAAAAGTGGAAAAGTAACGAGAACGTTGAACTCAATAATCGAGAATGCAAATTAATTTTTCGGAGGAGGATGTTCCTCTTGAGCCTACAAACTTAAGTGACATTGATAAGTAAGTCACTGCTATCACTCGTGTTGAATGTGAGACAAATTAAAATTAGTTCAAAGATGACAAGAATGATTTGGCATCAATCTCACTGGACATCCCACAATTCACGAGTAGTGTCTACTCTTATAAATTGCTAGTTCAAGGTCATTTCCTTTTATAGAAATCCAAGAATGGGAAGGTAATTGTCTACAAGTGTAAGTCATCAAAACTAAATAAGTTAAAGGCTAAACCGAAATATTAATAAAAGAAAATATAGGATAAGGAATGTGATTTCGGATCACTAACCTATGAATCCTTAGAGACTTTCTTAACCGAGTAATTTTACTCAGAAGCTAAAGTTCTTTTGTAAGAACAAGGTAGTTGGGCATTCATGATGAAGAGTAGCAACAGGTAGTTATTTTAGCAAAGATAGTGGGAGTGATATAAGAAAACAAATTTTGGATTTTAATCCTTCAATATCGTAGAAATTTAATTTATATTTTCGGATTCATTGGAATGAATGGATTCACTTTGAAATCGATAAAATAGTTTCCTCAAAGAAAGTGAATATTCCATTTCTATACGATTCTGAGACTCGGACTTTTGTCTGATAAAGTCAGAACCACTAAGTAGTGCTGAAAAGGTATATGTAACACAACATAAGCTATTAAGACAAATGGTTTCCATATTAAGATAAACGATTCTTCAGCATCTATTAATCAGTGCATATATCCTAAAGATAATATCTAAAGACTGACTAAGGGTGATTCCTATCTCCCAGTCTAAGAACACCATCTCAAAGGAAAAATGACTAAGTAACCTTTCAATTAGGACAAGGTAATAGAGCTGAAGAAGTGTCACAACATGTTCATATTGACCTTCGGGGTCTTATGAAGGAGGATACAAGCTAGTGGGAGCTTTAGAGTAATAGAAATTTTGTCTAATGACTACTCGAAACGCCGATTAGTTTATCTAAATATTTGGAGGAGTCTCTGATATTACCAGAGACGAGAGTATTCGATGCTCAGATATAGGCTAGGGCATGGTTTTGGCATTGATGCTTGGTCTACCTCCGAGTGAAATGATTTCACCGAAAGGATAAACCATGGATTGCCTTATATAGGTATTGATATGATACAGTACACTGCTTAACTTAATTAAGATATTGATTGCAAAATAACGGTTTGCATTATCATGTAAAACCAAGAATTCTACTTTAGAAGATGCTTATGAATTTGTGGATGATAAGTGAAGTACATTTACTCCACTTCCATAGATAGAGGCATTTAACATTAGTGCTTGAAGGTAGGACTGGGGATTTCGCATACACGTTCAGATGGGGTCTATTCGTGAAATATCTTAATGCAATAAGTGAAGGTTGGTCATAAGATTCTGAAGATCGGATAATGATGGTTGTACTGTCACGCCTTTCTAGGAGAATGTATATATAAAAACCTTAGACCTTGAAATAATGTTACTATCTAATTTAATCAGACCACATCCAACATTGGTTATTGGGGATAACACTGATAAATAGCATATAACTAGATCAGAATGTCAATCCATCCAAATGCAGTTGGAGTATGGTTTATCCATTGACTCGCTGTGATTATGCAGACTTTACAGTCTGCTGGGGGTGATTGATAACCTCTAGTCTTTTGGAAGGATTGTATAGGATTCTGATAAAAGGAGGTTGTTTTAAATCCATAAACTTGTAAATGGAGTTTTGGTACTCCAGTTCTGTTCACAATCTTGTAGAACCACCTGAGTGCCTTACGCCCAGTGAGAGTTATTGGATCTACGTGATGAAGAGTTGAATGAATGGGAAAGTTTATCTTTCAAAGCAAATCTAAGTGGTCTAGGGGTAATTCCCTGACAAGTATAGAGTTAAACAGGGGTGATGCCCTAAAACTTTCTCACCATTCAGCCTTCCTTGATCCATTGGGAAACATAAAGATTACCAAGGGTGATGCCCTGAAACATTCTTTCCATACAACAGAGCTTGAATTCATTCGAAACAGAAATATTTTTAGCTTAAAGCCAATGGCAGATTTGTTGGAAATAAAATTTATGTTTTGATGATAATTCATCATAATTATTCGAAGTACTACCTTAACCTCATTGATGAAGTGCTGAAGCTAGCTGTTATGGTGAAAAGCTGAAAGATGTCTAGAACTGAATGTTTAGGCCTTACTAGAGTCTGATATTTGTATAGGTTACATCAGACAAGCACTGTAATAGTTAGTGTGTCGTAAAACTGAAAACTGGAAGTCATTTAGAAAACTGGAAATCATAAATATAAACAAACTGACTCGGACTACACCTATATGAAACTGAAGAAGATAAGTTCGCTGAGGGACACATACTCAGTTGGCTTATTCAGAAGACTGAAAAACTGAGGGATCAAACTTAGTAGATGAAGAACTGAGGGTCACAGACTCAGTTATAGAAGATTGAAGAACTGAGGGTTCAAACTCAGTTATGAAGACTACGTCGAGACTGTAAAGTTAGACTTCAGGCAAGATTCTGAACTGATTTTATGGATCTTGTATGATGACCTAAGAATCATAAGGACAATGAATTCTTAGAAGATAATGAGTCATGGTGTACTCTGATTAAGTCAATTATAATCAGATGAAAAACTGGAGTACTGATATTTAAAGAAGTGTAAAATTTCAGTTAATGCTCCAAGTCAATCAAGAAACTGACAAGTGATAATCTCAGTATAAAACTGATAAGGAAACTCAATTGTATATGTCAGGCATCCAACAAGCTGATAGTACATTCGAATGTTATAAAGGAAGCAATTTTATTGGATGAAATACTGACACAACAGAACGGTCAGAAAATATACCCGTTACAAGATAGACGTTGATACAATTCGAATTCAAGCCAAATGAACATTGGGCCACACTATAAATAGAGGACTTTGCACCAAGGATTATAGAGATATAATACAGAAATTTAATAAGAATTAACGTGTGCATTAATCATTTGAATTGCTATCATCTCTGCGCTATAACAAGATCATATCAAGAATTTCTTCAAGTGTTCAAGCTAACAAGAATTTATCAAGAATCCAACACTTTGAAGAACCACAGACAAGAATCGATTCATTGATTCTCAATCCAACCTTGATTATATATCAAAGGTTTAGACTGTGAAGCAAACCAGGAAGGTTTTTTCAAGGACAGTTATTACAGGCAGTCGGGCAGACTGTGTTTGTGGTGGTAGCTGGTGTAGAGGCAATTCAACCCTCTAAGGACCAGTGTTCAAGCAATAAGCAATTCTACCTATTCTACAACTGTTTAGATAGTGAAGCTAGGGATTATCCAAGGACTTTTGTTTAGGACTTTTTGTAACAGTTCACCTCAGAAGTTCTAGTGGAATTTTCCTCCGCACCACAGAGGAAGAGAGGACGTACAGGATTACACCACCTGGAACCTCTATAATATTTGCCTTATTTACTTTACGCATTTATTTACTCAGTATTTACTTACAGCATTTTGATAATTGATTGTTATACAGTTCACCAACTGACATTCATCAGAATTCAGTTTACCACACTCAGTTTTCATAAAAGAATAACAAGATCAAGAAAAAGGCTAGAATTATCCGCTGCCGGTTGACTCAGTTTTGGTTGAGCCAGTTTGACTTAAACTCAGCTCAGTCAGCTTAACTCCACACAAGTTTTAACTGAACCATAATTTGTTTAAAATCCAGCTTAAGGAAACTTTTTAATGACAAGTTTATCCACCCCCCCTCTAAACTTGTGTTAGCCTTTCCAATGGACCAACAATTGGTATCGGAGCAGTGTTTCTTTGACACAAGCTCAGTTCCAGTTAAATTACTATATATCTTCACTCACTCACAATGTATAACAATCAATTTGCGAGACAAATGCTTATGTGCAACATGGATAGATTTGATGAATATAAACGTCGTATGCAGGCTTTTCTAGCAGCTACTCATGATGAGATGATGGATGTACTCATTGATGGACCAATTCAGATCACTCACATGCAAACTGTTGGTGGACAGCAAGTTCGAGTTGCAAAACCCAAATCCGAATGGACTAGTAATGATCGCAAGAGAAACAATCTCAACAATGTTGCTATGGATTTTATCCTCAGAACTCTTGACAGCAACAAGTACTTAAAGGTGAAAGAATGCACAACTGCCAAGGAAATGTGGGACAAACTACAACTTGTTTGTGAAGGAACAAATTCAATCAAGGAAAATAAAATTTCTGTTGCAACACAAAAGTTTGAGAATTTCAAGATGAAATCTGGAGAAACCAATGACGAAATGGAAACAAGATTCAGTGCTATCATGGATGAACTAGATCTACTCAAGATTGAGTACTCAAAGAAATTTATCAACACAAGAATCTTGAAGGCATTACCAATGAGCTGGAAAATGAAGGTAACTGCTATGGAAGAATCTAGAAGACTTGACATAGAGGACTCATTCAAAATCTTCTCAGACTTGAAAGCTTATGAATTTAGCAAAGATTTTACAAGCACAGCCGCAATAATCAAAGCTCTGGAGGAACCAAAGACCACATCACTTGCAGCAGCATCAAATGACATTCAATAAAACTCATCAAGCAATCTTCATGAATTGGATGAGATGGAAGAATAGATGGCTCTAATGATGAACAGAATTCGAAGAATGAAGAGTGGACACCCAGTCACTCAGAAGTTCATCAAGAGGACTCATGAGAAAAGAAAAGATGATGAATATCTCTGTTTCAACTGCAAGAAACCTGGACATTATAAAGCTGAATGTCTAGAACTGACCAAGAAGAGTTGGTAGAAGAGCAGTCCTTGCTGGAGATGAGTCAGATTATGAAGCTGGTACTGAAAGACTGTCAGATAACACAGCTTTAATGGCAGACATGGAAGATCCAAATGAGGTATGTGAATCCAATTCTAAATATTCCTCAGCTCAAATTTCCATGCAAAATGCATGTTCTTCGACTTCTGACTCCAATCCAAAAATATCTAGAATTAGAGGAAACTCTTGACAAATTGATGAATCAGCTAGTAATTATTCAAGCTGGTTATGAATCAATTAAAGTTGAGAAAGAGAATCTAATTCTTGAAGTTGAAATACTGAAGTCTGAAATAAAAATGTTGAAACTGACTAAAACTGAAAAAGAAAAGATTCAAAGATCGACTCTCTTCATCGACGCCAGCAAGAATCGAATCATTCGCTCAATCAAGCTTAGTTACTGGATTCAAATCAGGAAAACCGTATGGAGAAAAGACGGGTTTAGGATTTGATACACAACAATCTTCTAAGAATGGAACCAGCAAAGCTGCCGAACCTAGTACCAAAACTGGTATTAAGTTTGTAGCTGAACAACTTCCTCAAACTGAGAAAATTGTTGAACCAGTAAAGCCTACTCACATAGGACAAATCAGTTTTCTAAGAAAACAACTGGATTTACCAACAAGGGTAAACCAAATGGTAAATCAGCTGTATCTCATGAAAACAAAACTGGGAAATCAACTACCAGGTCCACAAAAACCAATCAATTCAAGAACCAGAAAAATTACAATCAAAGTAAATCCAAGAATGTCTATCAATCAAAGATTCACACATTTAGGGGGAAAGGAAGATTATATCCCACTGATGATGATTGGAATTTTACTGCACCTACTAATAAAACTAACAATGACAATCATTCCAGACATAGAACTTATCACAAGTCTCAGTTTAAAAATCAGCAGAGATCTAATCGCAGTTCTAAGCAAAAGCCCCAGTGCATCAAGATCACCCAGGATCTCGCATACAAAGGAATGATGGTCATTATTCAAGTTTTAATAGAAAGCATGATGGAAATAAATTTTAGTCAAAAGATCTGAGAGATCATATAAATAAGACACAATCCAAACATAGACACTATGTGAGTGTGGCTTACATATATGAAAACAAGTGCAATAATATCCGAAGAATACCTAAAGGATATATCCCCAGGGTTGTACTGACAACTGACCCCAATGGACCCAAACTGAATTGGGTACCTAAAATTATTTAATTTTTATTGCAGGACATATGGTACTTTGACTGTGGTTTCTCTAGGCATATGACAAAGAGCAAAAACTATCTCAGTAATTTTATTGCAAAAGATGGACCAAAGGTTAATTTTTGAAGTAAAGACAAACCTGGATACACCAAAGGATATGGTACCTTAATCAGGAATGGACTTACAATCAAGAATGTATCTTGTGTAGAAGGATTACACTACAATCTACTCAGCACCAGTCAATTCTGTGATATGGGATACAAAGTTACTTTTGACAAAGAATTCTGCGTTGTTGTCAGCGAATCAGCTTATCAAGTTGTTTTAGCCGGAAGAAGAAAAGAAAATATGTATGTAGTAGACTGGACAACAGACGTTGCTGAAACTTGTTTGCTTGTGCACACCAAATCAGAAATAAGTTGGTTATGGCACAAGAAACTAAGTCATCTCAACTTTGATGACATCAACACACTTGTTAAGAAACAATTAGTCATTGGACTACAAGAAATATCATATAAAAAGGACAGCTTATGTGATGCTTGTGAACAAGGAAAGCAAACGAAAGCAAGTTTCAAGACCAAGTCTCAGCATTCAACAACCAGACACTTGGAGTTATTACACATGGATTTATTTGGACCTATTACACCAATTAGTATCAGTGGAAAGAAGTATACATTGGTAGTAGTAGATGATTTTTCGAGATACACTTGGGTAATTTTCTTAACCAAGAAAAGTGAAACTAAGCAAAGACTTACAGAATTACTCAAGATACTTCAGAATCAGAAAGGAGTATCAGTTGTGAAATTAAGATCAGATAAGGGAACTGAATTCTCAAAAGTGTGATTATTGAATATTGTGAAGAGCATGGTGTTTTACACCAACTCGCTGCCACAGGAACACCTCAACAGAATGGTGTAGCTGAAAGAAGAAACAGAACACTTAAAGAAGCAGGGAGGACTATGATCTGTGAAGCTAAACTACCTGAAAGATATTGGGCAGAAGCAGTTAACACAGCTTGTTATACACAAAATAGAGCTCTCATGAACAAAAGACATGAGAAGACTCCTTACGAAATTTGGAATGGAAGAAAACCAAATGTTTCCTATTTTCATGCTTTTGGAAGCAAATGCTTCATACACAACAATGGGAAAGATCAACTTCATGTTTTTCAGCCCAAAGCTGATGAAGGAATTTTTTTGGGTTACTCAAGTGTCAGCAAAGCTTTTAGAGTATTAAACAAAAGGACACTCAAGCATGAAGAATCAATTCACGTGGTATTTGATGAACCAAATTTTCCTGGTGAAACAACTGAAGACAGACCAGAACCAGTTTCTGATGACGGTCAAATTATACCCGTGAAAGTCATCAACGTTGACCTTAAATCGAGATTAATAATGTATATTTCATATTAAATCACTCGTTTATATTTATTATTTAATGTTAAGTGATTATTAATATGATATTTGGTATTTAAATTGTTTTATTATTTAAAGCCGATTTATTGTGCGATAATTATTGATTTTGCAGATCACAACAAATCGAGAGGATTAATGTCATTCAATCAATTATCTCAAGATAAGGAAGGAAGAAAATCGGAGCATTAAGTGGAAGATTAATCGGATCAACATGCAAGCGTGCGATGGGAACAAGCTAGACGAAGAAAACGTGTTAAACATGCAGACTTAGGTTCGGTCGACGAGCCTATAGCTTCGATCGACCGAGTGCCGCTCTTGGTTGACCGAGCCTTAGGTTTGGGTCGGTTTCGGCTTATATCGTGGTTATCTTCTAGAACCACCCTAAGTCGGCAAAAACCTCTATATAAGCAAAGCAACTACGAGAATTGTAATTCACACCTTAGACATACATACAATACCTTATACATTTTTATCAACTACATTCATAGCTTTGGTACGTTACAATGTAGCTGTCCAGCAGTTTATTATGGCTGCAAATATGTAAGCCTTTATTTTCTGTTTCTTTCTTTTAAGTAATTAATCCCTCCCAATTATGCTTTATCGTTTGAATTAGTTAATCATAGCTAGATGATGTAGATCTAGGCTATGACATTAGGGATGTGGCGACACCTTGTCTATGGGGATCCCATAACCTACGTCATACACTTAGTATTTATCCATGAATCTGCATTGTTTAATTAATGTGTATCTAAGTTAGTTTATATGAATGCTTTACGAATTACTGTTTAATCCGTTGTGTATGATGAAACGCCGAGAGATACGTTCGGGGATGTAATCTGGGGAAAAGACCATTCGATCGACCAGTGTCTGTATTCGATTCGGCCGATCGAGCCCCCTGCTCATCCGTTAGATAGCCATGTCTTTTTGGTTAGGTTAACTTAATAGAAGTTATCATCTTAGTAGGTATGGCTACGGCTACGTTGCTCGTCTGTTTTAATTAGCGTATGATTAGGAAATACCAATATAGGGCTCCTAGGTTGGCTTATGAACGATCTTCCGGGACTTTCAGCGAGATCTAGGTAGGTTTTGTATTTGGGAATTGAGCTCACCTAGTTATACATAAATCGTAGATTAACATGATACCGTGTAGGTAATTGTTAATAGGACAGAGACTGATGCGATCGTTTAGGAAGTACGCCTAACCATATGAATGTTGCCTGGGCGAGGTGTGCAGGTTAATATCGGCATCCTTAGAGTAAATAGCGTGTGAGTTATATGAAATGGAGGCACCAAAAGGCGAAGTCACGTAACAATACCACGGTGATCTAGTGACCTACCGGTGCTACGTCAAGTTAAAGAGGATGACTCCCGTGAGCCAATCTAAGATAGATACAAATGGATTGACAATTAATAAGTTCGATTTATTATATAAATTATCTAGGTCCAAACGATAAAGACTATAATTGGGGAGGTTAATTACGTTGTGTCGAGTCGTGTCTTTACTTTTCTTGTCTTATGTTGGTCGTAGACCCGCCTCTATGTCCTTGACATGTTTAATTAATTGTTTGTATATAAGATGATCCACAATTGGTTCCTCGTGGGATCGACCTTGATTCACTATAGCTATACTACGATGGGACTAGTCCTCTTGCTAGTATTGGTTTATGGTGGTCAAGTATATTATAACTGATTGACCCGATCAAGTTTTGGCGCCGTTGCCGGGAACCAACGGTCAATTTTATATATAAATAATTTTCTTATTCATGTCAAGTTTTACTGCTTTTGAAGTCTGCTTTACGTTTTGAGTCCCTCTCGTTGTATGCGCTTTCTGTGCAAACTTCCAGATTCTTAAAATAAAAATAAAAATAAAAATAAAAAATTTATTCGGTCGACCGAGAGACCTCGTTCGGTCGACCGAGAATTTAAATTTTTGTTTTGTTTTGTTTTGTTCTTGTTACGCTCATTTACGGTTTACGATTTGTGTTTTGAGTCTGGAATTTCGCGTGTCTGCATTTATCCCCAGATGTTTAATCCGTGAGGTCACGATAGCGACATGGGAAACCATGTTATAATCGATCTCCCACGGTCTGCTTTGTTTTTGTTTTCTTACATTTGGAGAAACCAGGGAAGCAATATTACAGTCATTAATTTTTCGCTGGTATTGAAAATAACCCGACAAACATGTGGAGCTACGAATCTAAGATGGGAAAGCGATGGAAGCAATACCTTTAAAGCACCAAGATGGCTCGAAAAATTTTAAAGGCTTAAATTCTTAGTGGTACAATGTTGAAGGCAAGGTACTACCTTTTTTTTTTTTGCTTATGTTTTACTATCTTTTGGTTTTTGAGCATAAGTTAGCTTATACATGAACCTTAGTATGAATCTTAGCCGGAGTTGGTTCATAAGATTAATTTTATTAGTGTGGAAGGTTACGCCCCAAATCTGTCTCATCTAGAGGGTGTAAGGAAACATGTAGTAGTTGAAGGAAGCGGTGAATAAAGAGTTCCTCGTAGTTCATTAAAATCTCTTTGTCCTATGCATGAGATTGCTTCTACTCGGCCAGGGAGCAACAAATTGTGTAGTTTAGGCATTCACAATCTAAAGAAGGCGTTGAGTTTTGAGAGAACACCATCTTACTGCTTTGGTTGAGTTTTATGGTGATGGCTTCTCGGTGAACCCACCTTAAATGAAAACGAGATTACGCTTTGGGTGACAATTTAGAAATCGGAGACTCTTAGTACATTGGTTGGAAATGGTCTAACCATGGTGGCGAGTTTAACCGAGCCTCGACTCAATCGACTCCCCTCCACGTGTGATGTACGTTCTGGCGAGTTCAACAAGACTTAGCATAGCCGATAAGCCTTCAAGGCTAAATGGGGCTTATCTTGACGGATTGGCCTGAATCACACATATATTCCAACGAATAAGGCGGCGTAGGCTTGCCTACATAACCGACCTTATTCGGAGTACTTTGATTCATTGTTTCTTATTGTCAAGGCCAAAACCGTAATTTTAACCGAGTTTCTTAGAATTCACGAATTCCTAACACGAGAGCCGAGGTAAGAGCTTTGTATAAATAGTATGGATAAATGTCGTTTTCTAGGTCTCACAACCAAGGAAGGGTATTAATCCGCAGCAAATGATGGGCCCACCTCTTATAGTGTTCGAGGGTCAATATCTCGTGATCCAAGAATAATGACCCGACAAGGATCTTGTTTGGAAAGTCGAGTGAGGACTTTAAACACGAAACTACTTCTTTAAAACCCTTAGGATTTGTTTTTAGGATTATAGGTTTTGTTTTCTTTGAGTCAAATAAGAGTAACGTGAAATATGTTGAGGTTTTTTATTTTGCCGTGTTCCGATGGCCATTGGGCTAAGGATGTGCAAAACTTTTTTACTCAATATAGGCCATGTGAAATAGAGTTCCGTAGGAGAGTCAAGAAATTGCTAAAGAAAAGGAAATTTAGCAAACAACCTTAAGATGGAAGCATTAAGAGAGCTTGAGAATTATTGAAAATGTAACAGAGAATGATTGGTGCGAACAAGAACAATTTTGGTCAACTTCCAAAATCTTTTAGAATGGTGATCCAAGTGAAAATTCAAAGTGGTGCAATTAATTCTGCAACTACCCTTATCCTTTCATTTATACCTTTTCACCCTTAAACCTTTTGATCCTCTCACCAATCACTTTAACAGTTCACATTTCTAACCATACTTTCATCCCTCTCTTTTCTTTCCTTCCGTTTCACTCTCCCACCCAATCTCAATGCCTTAACCATTTTCAACCCACCCATAAACACAATTTCTTACCCGTCCTTTATCTTTTCTTCCCATCCTTATGTATCTTTTTCTAAACCCATCATAGTCTCAACCTCCATTTTGTTTACACAATACCTATGTGTTGCAGGATTTTGAAATATTGCTCGGCTTTAATGATTATTTTTATCATTTTGATCCTAGTTGGGGAAGTGTAGCTCGACCTAGCTAGATTTTTAAAGTTTTTGGTTCGATCACATCGACTTATCTTTCTACCGAAGTTTTAAATTTCACACTTTTACGCCTATTCGGTATTTACGGATGATGAGTTTTGTTTTAAGCTATCACACCAATCCGACCTTGTTGATGACGGTTATGACTTTTACGTGATACATTGGGTTATTAGTAATTTAGGTGTAGCTACATCTCCTAAGTTGTTGATATCCAATGCAAGCGAGAAGTTTCTGCGCTAAGTATTTGATTTTATCGTTATCCTCTGGTCGCATTGCATCTGTTATACCTTACCAAGTTTCTCTTTTATCTTTGGAATGAATAGATAGTGAGCGATTCACCCTAGTGTTTTCCCCACGTCGGGTAATGCTTTTGATCTTTGTCTTCTCCACCCGGTTTGAGAATATTTAGGCGGTGGAGGTTGTAGATGAAGACCACCATCTTTAGTTGCTTGTTTATTTTTCTTTCTATTTAGTATTTTTCTTTTGGT
This sequence comes from Gentiana macrophylla, assembly GCA_026214975.1. NCBI lineage: Eukaryota > Viridiplantae > Streptophyta > Magnoliopsida > Gentianales > Gentianaceae > Gentiana > Gentiana macrophylla. The sequence continues at coordinate 84,606,058 of CM047810.1, forward strand.
TTCCCTTGTCATTGGTTGTATAAAATAAAGTGGCTTAAATTGTTTTTAGGTATTTATACCTCATTCTTGCCACATTATTTTATAACTTCCATAGACATGGTGTTATTACCGTTTCGTGGAGTTTGTCTTATCTACAGGTTTTCACTTGCTTCCCACGGCGTCTTTAAATTTACTCCGATGTTCTGCTTTTACTTAAGAGCCGTTTCGGAGCTAAGTCTTTTCTTAAATTCTCATTTATTTTTGTCATTGAGGACAATGCCATGTTTAAGTGGGGTAGGAGACTTAGCCATGTTATGTTATAATTGAAAATTGAATGAAACGGCACATAATTGAAAAAAATTGAATAAATACCATATTATGCATCTCGTACCCTTAGAATTGTGAGTTCCTAGCTAAGAATTGATAGGAAATAAACCAAGTTGCATGAGTACGTGATCATTTTATACTTATGTTAAGTAAATTTAAGGATATTCATGCTGTTTTGCAAGTAGTTATTTATTATTCAATTACTCAATCAGTGAATCAGTATACGCGCATAAATCATAATAATCAAGAAATAATGTGTACATTGCATAGATGATTGGTTATGTAAACTTAGTGTCGATACTTATTGGTGATGTATTCTTATCTTCTTGCCAACAAAAGCGGAGTAATAAGCTTGAGACGTGCACATGTTTGACAATGCGTTAAAACACTGGGCTTGTAGTAACATTACCAAAGTAGCCCGCTTGTGGTAATATTCGATGCTATACATGATCTAAGATAGGGGATACTCTAAAAGTTTTCTTCCTTGAGATTGATAGTATTTGAAAATATGAAGATATGAAAAGAATATTCAACTCTTTAAGAGGCTTTGAGTAGTACTCGGTCTCCAAGTCCAAAACCCTATGTATACGCTCTTGCTTATTGTTACAGTGCTTTAACCATTGCGAGGCTTAAGAAGTATGAATGCCGATGTTGGTGAATTTTGATATGAGGTCTGCATAAACTCTAATCTTGCCACGAATATATAAAACTAAATGCACATGCACACATCACTTCGATTCATAGTCAGTAGTGAATAATGGATATCTTATGAGCATGACTAGTATGAGTTGACTTGAGTTTCTTGTGTAAGTATGATTCGACCATGGAAAATGTTGTCTTGAGGAATGACTTATTGATGCTTTGTTGGGACGATCAAAGTCTAAGTGAGTAGTTGATCACGGTCAAATTATACCCGTGAAAGTCATCAACGTTGACCTTAAATCGAGATTAATAATGTATATTTCATATTAAATCACTCGTTTATATTTATTATTTAATGTTAAGTGATTATTAATATGATATTTGGTATTTATTTGTTTTATTATTTAAAGCCGATTTATTGTGCGATAATTATTGATTTTGCGAGATCACAACAAATCGAG